>BGPR01000729.1:339859-414138 GCA_013235015.1 Araneus ventricosus | reverse complement strand
TTTTAAATATCAAGTTAATCTGCTTTAATGAAATAAAATTGTTCATGTATCCTTAAATAGTGATTTTAAAATATTTTTCAATGTATATTTAAAGAAAGAATATATAAATCATAAAAAATATTTCATTGAATTAATGTAATTAGAGTACTTTCCATATATTTATTTTTGAGAACACAAGCAAATAAGGTTTTAAATAAAACTCTAATGAGCAACACAATAAAATGCAAAGTATGATATGCTCCTTTTTTATAAAATAAACATGGTAAAAGGATAATTTTCACAAAGAAAGAACATAGTAAAATGCATTGAGTTTCATTTTAATATTGAAGAAAACTAAATAGTGTTGGGGAAAACAAAGTTTTTATATTGCAATAATGTCCAAATGCAAGATAATTAAAAGTAATACATACAAATGTTCCAAAAGAAATACAAACATCTACATAGCACAATTTAAACTATGATCTATAATTATAAAAGGCAATGTTTGTGTGCGCGATGTCAAATCTATCAGACTTATAGTCATGAAATTTGGCACACAGCTGATGGTGACTCAATGCACCTCGAAGTCTTAAAAATTTAATCTAGAAAAATTTTTAATTAATGATTTGTGTTGTTTTGGTGATTTTTTGCTCTAATTTCTCAATAGCATGTTTTTGGATAATTGTACGAAAAAAATAGATACACCATCAGAAAGGGAAAATGATTTCTGTTCTAATGAAGTTTGTTTCTTACGTCTAACGTAATTTACTGAATTTTGAGAAATTTTTGAAAAATAGTCACTTTTATGTATCTTTTCCATTTGGATTTCTTAAAATTCTCGCTTAAATAAATATTAAACACTTCATTTATTATAAATAACAAGCACATAGAATGGTTGATGTGTAAATTATATTTAAAAAACACATTTTTGAATCCAGGTTAGAGAAAGTTACTTCAGAAAATTCCAGTGACTTCTCACCTAGTTACTGGTTTCTTTAATTTTTTATGCTTAGTAAGAAGTAGTTTATTCTCAAGGTCAAGATGAAATAAACCCTAATCCAAATACTTGAAAGGGGAGAGGAGAAGAGTATGCTATTTAGTTGTTTCAAAATTGCAACATTCCCAAGACATCCTTAGTCAATTGTCCAATAAAGGGTAGAGAAGGATAATTCTTATTTTTGAAAAGGGGGAACAGGATTTTCAGTTCTTTGGTGCAATTCATCTAAAAGAGAGCCTGCTTCTCACTTGTGCAAAATTTGCTTGACCAGAAGAGCTACATCTAAAAATTTTATATATTCTAACACACAATAATATATCTATAGTCAAGAAATGTAGTTTTTGTTAGATTTTTCCTTAATAAAATTGTCTTATATTTCAAAAGTATATTATTCTTTATATTTGGTTCACAAATATTTTTTTAAATAGCTGTTACATGTTTGAAATCATTTTTTTAATTTGTTTTTAAAAAAAGAAAGTAGAGCTTAATGACTGGTATGTTGTTATATATATATAATTCTATGACTGTAAGCCTCATTGTCTAATATATAATGTTAAATATATATATATATATAGTTTTAAAAAAATCATTAAAATCAAAAAATCTTGATTTAAATAAAAAAAAATCCGATTTAAATCAAATAAATCGATTTTTTTTTGAAAAAAATCAAAAAAATCAACAACCCTGGCGATAATTCATCAGATTTGAATTGTCTTTCTACCTTCAATAGTAAGGGAGTTGCGAGAAATGAATATTTCACCCCCCCCCCTCCCACCATTTTCGCCTCTTTTTAACTGAATGGTCCATCTATGAACTCGGCCAAGATGTTTACTCTTTTGTGTCCAAAAACTATTTGGGCAAACTGAATGGTAGGGATTAAGGAACTGGCACTTATACACCCTGTAAAAAGTTAAATATAGCGCATGAAAAAAGAGTGCTTGACTTCAGTTACTTTTGGTAAAAGTTTGATTAGTAATAGGTTTCAATACAAATTCTTCCACAGTGCCCTGTATTACATTTTTGAGAGACATATAAGGCACATTTTACCTGATCTCATCAATAAAGCAATCGACAATCCGGTACTCTTTAAGATAACCCAGCCCGGTCAAATACCATCCAGGGATCGATAATCTGGTACAATCACCTCAGCTCCCTCTTCACATACTGCATGTCCATTGTCCAATTGTCACTTAAATTTGGTGTGTTTAGAGGCTTAAAGACCAACTGAGACAAAACTCTTGCAAAGTGGCAACGACCACAACCAAGGCAAAAATAACAAATGGTGACTTTGTGGCACAGGGTAAATAAAGTCTGCGACACAGTACCAACTTGCAAATATGGGCAGCAGATTGAAATCAACTGGAATTACAATACTGAAGTTAAAATCTCAAACAGGAGTACCATCAGTGAAACATATTCAGACTTGTATATGAACATATTCAGACCAGTATATGAACATATTCAAACCAGTATTGTATGCCTATATGAAAACAAAAACCTATGTGCACGCACGCAAAATAATTAAAAAATATTATATCTTAGTAAATAATTGCCTCATTAGAAATAAGTTGAAAACGTATGAAACGCTCTCAGTCTACTGGTAAGATATAAGTCAATAGCCCTCTCACTTACAACTAAAACAAAAAATATATATATTTATTATTTACCATGAAAACAGCACTCAAATATTGTTAAATAGCAAAAGAAAACTCCTGATATTAAAATAATTTATTTTTTACGATTTCTAAATTTCAGGGAGGAGCCTCTTACTTACCCCTACGAGATAGGAAACTGGGTTCCAGTGACTATATAGTTATAAATTAATTTTTACGCTTGAAAAGTTATTAATTTCAATAAATTTTTTAAACCATTTGAAAGGGTCAAATCTACTGAACGCTTTGATATATTACATTAGTATAAAACAAGAAAATTACATCTAGCAAAAAGTTTCAAATTGAGAATAAAGCTATGATGTAAAATCGGTACCCATTTACCACGCCTTACCTTACTACTTTTCACAATAGAAACAAGCATCTTAAATATAAATTGCATTCTCAGCAATCATCCTTGGGAAAGAACTTTTAGGAGCAAATGAACAATTTTAAACAATTATTAGATTAATATTAAATAGATTGAAAAATTTAACAGTTGCAAATATTTCAATTAGCCGAAATTCAGTTTTCAAATGCTGTCAGGCACCAAGACGATAGCAAAACTGAACAGCAAAAGGTTTAAAAAAATTATTCGGGATTTTTACCGGAAGTATAAAACGACGTGCTTCAATATGACAAGTATTTCCTTTCAAAAAGTGTCATTCATATGTTTCATTTAGATGTGACTATTATATTTAACAACCGCAATTTATTAACTCAAATATCATTAAAGCCTTAAAATATTTATCTTCAATAAATCACAATTTAATTTTAAAAATAACCCATAAGAAATTGCGAATGACTCTCTGAAATCGGCACGACAAGTGTTAGTACTGTTTTCCTAGTTTTGCGCTGGCCTCCAAAAGTACAATCTTTGTGATAAGAACGATTTGTAAAAAACTTAGGCAAGCTTTGCCAATAATGTGGAAATAAATTAATATATGCCAAAATAAATGTACTTTAGTATTTGATTGTAAAAATTAAAGATTAAGACACTGTAAATAAAAAAGAGCATGTGATCTGAGACATCGCCACGCCTAATATGAACCATACAATGGACGAGTTTTCTGGTTTGTTTACATGCCTGTATATGTAATTCCGGTGTAATGCTAAGTCAATGGATCTTCAAAGCAGAAGTCCAACATACAAGCAGATAAAGTCAAGGTTTTTAATCTAGGGTAAAAAAAACCAGAAAACTCGTCCATAGACAAGACTAACGAAGGGTTAAACTGTTATAAATCTACTTATTTCACAGCTAACACATGACAACTGCTAGAGCGGAGGAAAAGGAGATCCCATGCACTATGTCACAAAATGTTGGTTTACCCTCTCCTGGCATTTCCAAACTCCTACAGTGCCACTTAAATTACAGTGGTTGAAAAACGTTCTCACGAATAACTAGTCAATAACCCAACTTAGACTCCTAATGCGCTTCATATGTGATGAGAACAATCTCTTTGTAGAGGATGATCATTGAGCACGCATCCACAAACACTTCCGGCAACTTATGACTCTTATTTTTTCCCTCTACGTATTTATATTTTTTTTTCATATTGTTTTGTTTTCCATGTTGCTCTTATGTTTGTTTCTTGTCCAGTGTACGTTTCCTTTTTCATTATTATTTGTTTTTGTCCCTGTTATATGTTTTTGTCCTTTCTAAAAAAACAAAATTCACCTCCATCCATCCAAACCGGAAAGAAGCCAAATGGCTCTAAACACGGGGATGCAGGTGGTTTAATGTAATGTAATATTTCACAGCTGGGTCAAATTAAATCAATTGAATGTTACTTTACCATGATCTACCAGGCGCACCAAGAGGACTGTAAGCTGTTACTGCGATTTCATGACTTGCGCAAAACTCAATCAATTCATTTTGATTAAGATAGGGATGGCATTCAACCTATTAGGGTAAAGAACGACTGAAATTAAAATTATTGCATAAACTTTGTTTCCCTAATGCAAATAAAAAATTACGTTATTGCAGTCAAAAACTATATAATCCAAAACAGCGGCAAAAAGAATAAAACCTTCATTCTCTCAGTAACAGGATTGGAAAAATGTCTTTAGCACGAAATAATTGCTGAAGACATACCTTTTATTGCAGTTCCAGCTGCAGTGAGTACATGCAGTTAAAATAAAAAAATAGGAAAACTTACAAACAGTTTGTAATTCAAATATAAATAACTGTTATTATAAAATAAATGAAAAACATACCTGCAACACTGTAGGCTTGATTCTACAAATGGATAGAATAGATTTAATTTGCTCGCTATTGAAATTAGACAAACCAATAGTTTTAACAAGGCCCTTTTCATAACAATCTTCCATGCCCTAAAACGAAAACGAAAAAAATTGTCAAAATCGAGATTAATATCCTGTAAATTACTGAAGCATTCACAAAATACAAAAAAAGAGTGTTATGCTTGTCAGAATTTCATAACGTTGTTCTCAAATAATTTTTAAAACTAAAAGTAGTAGTCTTTTAATTTAATGTAAAACATTATTTTATAAACTATTATTTTAACCACAAAATTAACTGAAAAAATCTTAGATATCTCATTCTTACCAAAGCAATTAATTAGGATCTAATTTGTATTTTTTAGAACAATTACCGCTTATGAACAGTATCGATGAAGAAGATTATGATGGGGAAAACTCATAATTTGAATAAAGGTAATGCACGTCAGCTGAACGGAAAATAAAAAAGAGCAATTTTGTTTCACTTTCATTAATTTTCATGCATTGAAATTCCACACATAAATTTCTGTGTAGTATAAAATATATTTTCAACTAGTAGTTCAATCACACCCTAACATGCTTTTAAATTTCAATTTTATTACAATTACTCAATAAAAAATGAATGTAATAAACCCTGCTTGAATCATGTGCATTATTTAATAATAAAGTGGGTTAATGAACAATTCAGGGCGTGAACAAATCGGCCAGCAAACACTTTCATGAAAAGTTTTACGTTACGACAACAAAGGCAAATTGGGACAGTGAACACCTTACAGAAAAACACCAGAAGAAGAAATGCTATGTGTAAGATTTGTGGAACTGCATTTTTCTATCATCTGTTGCCACCACGGCAAGATAAATGAGCAGACGAAAATGGGAAGAGCATCAGAGAACCCGTCAGGAGCTAAACTGATGCAGGGACTCGAAATAAACAGTTTCTTAAACCCTTCAACTGCAGGTACTTTCTTATGCGATTTATAAACCACACCCGCAGTTAAAGAGTTAAACTATGAATTGTTTCTCTGACAAGATTCTGATGTTGAAATGTATATAAAAAAAACAGTAAGAAATAAAACTTGTAATATTATGTACCCATTAAGTATCAAGTACTCTTCTCACCTTAGAAAAGAAAGTAAAAGATACGTATTACCGTTATTGAAATGCAAATAAATAGAGCAGGGAATAATAACAATATATATATTTTAGTCCCAGTCAGAGTTTACCAAATTCCTATAAAAATTCAAAGTAAATTGATAACCAGTCTCCAAACATCGTATTGATAACCAGTCTCCAAACATCGTATTGATAACCAGTCTCCAAACAAATTATATTCGCTAAACGCTCATTCACCGTACTGCGATACTTAGGTATCTAATTTTACTTGAAACTTAATCCCCAATGTTAATATATGGATAGAGTGACTATAAGAAGGTGAAATGTATCGTGCATCAGTCATATACACTTTATGTTCAAAAGTATCTGGACACTTTCGGATTTAAACAATTCTTTTTTTCGAATTTCTCCCCAAAATATGAACGAACTACCCTTAAACTTTGACCGTGTAAAGAATAGGCCTGAACTCACATTTTACAGTGAAGTCACCCTGTTTCACTGAAAGGGGATAATGATTTGCAACTTAAGTCAATGATTTTGCCAGCTGCGCACAAAACTTGCATGCATTTCGTAAAAATAGTAGGAATATTCGGTAAGATATAAAGGTTCTGAACGACATAAAAATCGGTTAAATTTTAAATCGTGACTTCTTTTCTTTCGATAAGGTTTTAAAAATTTGTTTATCTAAAATTATAAAAATAGTCCGTAAGTACTCCTACATATTAACCCTTTGCACGCCGAAAGATAATAAGATGCCTAATTACACACGTGTGAATATAAGGATTGATTTTGTGCCTTAGGAAGCCGAAAAATATTGTTATTAATTTGTTTCAATTCCTAAAAATGAATCTGTGTGTTTTTACTATTATATGGTTTTTATAATAAGCTCTCTCCAACAAGAATGTGTAAAAGACACATCGTTCAGAATGTCGATTCTGACTCAACATAAGAGTGCAAAGGGTTAATAGATTCTTTTACTATTTCTAAAGCTTCTTACATGCAATTTTTTTTTAATATTAATTAGTTTTGATAAGAGGATTCGCGAATGTTACTGATTTTCGCTTCTTACTTTGCATTTTTCCAACGATTCTTTAAGGTTGTTCTCAAAAAACAATTCCTCCTCTCAACAAAGAGAAACTTTCCAACACATTTACAGTGCCTTTTTTTTCATGAAAATGCGTGGAATTTGCTCATACCACTATCGAAATGCTTGAGAATGGAACTGTGTTTTTATTTTTTTTCTCTCAATAACTCTTTGAATTATAACATATCTCCTGATAATGATCTTTTACAAGCCTTCGCATAGACGAAATCGACTTCAATGCCAACTTCGACACTCTTTTTTGAAAAAGGCGTTCATCTTATTAAAAAACTAGGCGCTTTCGCCGACCAGCTTCTTCACCAGGAATATGACTTCAATTCAATCTTGTATCATTTTATATTCATGGTTCTCTTAACAACGTAATTTTAAACTTCACCTTGTGGTAGATATTTAACCCATGTTCTATTAGTGACCTTGTTCTGCTCATTGTCTATATAAATGTAGATATAATAGAGTCAAATAACTGACCAAGTCCAGTAACCCCTAATTCCACGTTGTCGCAACTATCTTCACTTTCTTATTCTTCTTGTAAAAGATGCATTTGATTTCAACATTAAAATAACGTAGCACATTTTATGGCCAGCGGCGTGTTAGATGGATTAAAACATGTTGAAAAAAGAATAAAAGCATACCAACCATAACCTTTCAGCTTATGTTTCTTAATATAAGAAAAGCAATATCTCGGAGAGCTTAACTTACAGATTTCGCAAATATCTTGATGAAATAAAATATATAAGCAAAATGTATAAGGGTCCTATCTCAGATTACAACAATGGAAGAGTAGTAAGCAATCAAATATTTGTTTAAACAAAGAAAACGGTTTGAGTTGCTTTGCAACAATGAAAAGTAAATTATGCCAAAATATTTTTAAAAATTTATTAAAATTCGAGAAAACATTGTGCGGCAACTTAATTGATATCATTGAAAAGAAAATTATTTGTACTTTCAGATGGGGTAAAAATGAGTTTTGTGCTGTAATATTTTTGGAAGTTATTAAGGAAAAGCGCCAAAATTTCGCTTAATTTTAAATTAATTAAAATTTCAAGAAAAGGGCTCCGAGGTGCACACTCCCAACAAAGTATGTTTGTGCGAAATCTTGTAACTCTAGAGCTAGCGGTCTGCCCTGTAGAGAACCAATACACAGACACGCACATCTTCCTTTATTATTAGTAGAGATAATAGTAAAAAAAACATTTCGATTTTCTAGTACCGGCAAGGTTAACAGAGACATCGGCTGATAGAGGCCTGAATAACTGATGCTTAACTTATTGTGATTTGCCTGTTTCACTTCGAAGCAAGTTACGGACATTACTGGGAAAAGAGGAGCCCGCGCCGTGCCTGTGTTTTGTTGAGGGCGGCCACTATTTCAGCCGCCTTCGTGAATGCAAGTTTTGCACGAGCGGAAATGAGACCTTTGCATTTGGAATAAGACGTAGACTCTCAGCAAAATAGACGTTTCTTCATTTCATTTGCAAATAACGAAAAAAAATGTTTCATTTAAATTTCTTTCGAAGTAGGACATTCAAATAAAGAATTCGTTAAGATTCAATTAATCAAAAATCTAAACCTTCCAAATTTCTTCAAATTCGACGTTCTCGATAATCACCTCTCCCTTCTCATTCACTGGGTAAAGTTCACTACCTTCCTGCAATAAAAATATATACCAATTATTTACATACTATGTATTAAAGCTTAACTGATAAATGAATGATTTTTGTCCGTTTAAAGAATTAAGGTAGACTTGTGTGTATTCCGTGATGTAGTTACAAATGAAACAGTGCGGAACGCTTTAACCTGGGTGACAAAAATCGTTCTGTTTTTAAGGATGTTTTCATAATTTTTTCTTATTTATCTGCTTTAAAAATAAGCAGTGCTAGTATAGTGTTCCGGCTCCACTACACCCATGTGTGTGTTGATTAACCGGACAAAAAAAACTCATGAAATTAGTTAGCTTCTTCTGCTGTTGGTTAGGGAGACAAGGCAACACTTTATGCCCCTGCAACTGTAACTTTTCAGCTATTTAACGGACATAAAGTGGAAAAGACATCAGAGGACGCACCTTAGCTATCTTTTGCTCTGACCAAAAGGGGAATTATTTGAATAGGATTCACAAGATCTGTGTCCAACACTTCGGACCGCTGAAGAAGTTCAAAACAAAACAAGTGATGTGGTACAAACAGTAAAAATTTTTGAGCATCTAAAATTTCAATCATTAAGCATTTATTTGTCTTGATAGTCGTGAACATTTAATATGAGTACTTCTCTATTAGTTCGACAGCAGATGTCGCCAAGCATTTCATTAAAGTTTGCTGAACAACAGTTTTTATTTAATGTTTCCAACAGTTTGTACGAATGAACACAAAGTATAGTATGAAATTCAAATAACTGCCTACCAACTATTCTGTTTCATAACACTAGCACAGGGTTTGAGCGAGAGAGAAAAATTAAAAGGTCACAACGCAAAGAAGATACAATTTTTATTAATGTTTGGCAAATCAAAATTACATTAGCGAAAAATAGAATAAAACAAAACTGCCGAAACTTTTTTCATTTTTAGTTTGAGCTGGACCCTAGATAAAGGGGTTCATCCACTTTCTCAATTCCTTTAGCATCCACTTTTCGAATGAGATAATTTTATTCATGAAAGTCTTGCATGTAATATTTTTTCATCAAATTCTGCACACGATGAAAACGGAATTCGCTTTGACGTTCAGCAGTCATTTTCCAACTGGCACGGAGAGCCTCCCTCTCTCAGATCCTTAAAAGGGCCCCATCATCGAAAAAAAATCGTTAAATTCTAAAGTGCAAACAATTGCAACAAACAACAATTTATTTTTATTTAACGGAATGACGATCAGCTTTTTAGAATATGTACGATTCTCCCTATTACAACCAAATTTTGGCACATTCACTGGCGTAAATCCGGTCATTTTGAAGCTCCAGACTCTAACGAAGAAATGAGCTTGAAATCCAAATATAAGGTAACCCTACCTTTATTTAATATCTTGCGAATTATAGTCAGCTCACAGTAAAAATAACAGATGAAAAAGAGAGAGAGTTTACAGATTTGAAAGTATTTATTAAGAATGCGCGTGACAGATTTATGACTTTCTAAGACATGTGATAATTGTACTATTCAAAATTCTTATTCCTAAAACCAGAATTTAAGATGATAGAAAAGATCAAAACACTAATTTATGATAACTGCGGAAATACAAACTCTTCTATTGAAAAGTTATCATTTACGCCACTTATTCGGAGAATGGGCTTGAATTTAAGTCGACAGAAAGGTATAGAATGTTAATTTATGTTTCATCAGGGTTACAAGTTCTACTATTGAAAGACATTATTCACAACTCTAATTCGGAAAAGAAGATTAATTTATGTTGATAAAGAGAATGAAAACATCAATTTATGATGGTATCGGGGGGGGGGGAAATGCCTTAGCGCAAATACGTAGTAATATATCAAATATATATTTCCGCTCAAAGTAACCTAGCGAGTGGTAGAGCATTGAACTGTAAATCTATTTGTCTGTGATTCGAATCCCGGCCACGGTAGTTTTATCGAAGGACTGGTATTTTAATTCAAAATGTTTATTTATGTTCTAGGCCTTTCTTTAAAATTCCAACTGTATAAAAAAGGATTCGGAAACCCTCCGCGCTTTTGCGCATGTGCCGGGCGGAGTTATTTTCATCAAAATGGGGGAAGTGAAGAATGGAAGGGTGATGTTCATATTTTACTGTGTGAGCGATATCTAACAAAAAACTCCAGAAATGCCCTCATATGACTCATTGCCTGACACCCCTTTTCGGTGTAAAATCATCCAAAGGTGGTAGTTGCTGAACTATAAATGATTCTGGAATATTCTGTGAGTGTATAAATGCGGAGTCCTACAAGTTCTCTTATGTTACAAGTAGCTTCAAGCTAATAAATTTACTTTATTGTGAAGCCATACTTCTGTAATTGTCTGCATCTTCGTGACAATATTTATATGAATAGTCTTTTACTGTCATGGATCTTATTAGATGTAAATTTGGGATTCAAATGATTAAAATTGAAGTCGTGTCTTGAATTAAAAATGACTAATTTCAAATCCCTAAGAAAACAATTTATTCACCAAATGCGGCATTGCATGGACTGGTAAAAACAATGACTTTCTTATGACCTTTCATCTTTTATAATATTAAAACTTTTGCTAATTTGAAAATATATGTTTATGGCTCTCGAAGGGTTTTAAATTGTTATGAGAGAGAGGTAAGACACAATAGCCTCAAAAGTTTGTCAACCCCTTTCTAATCTATAGCTTGAAATTAATTTGTATGAGATTTTATACTTTAAATTTATGTGTATTACCTTACCTTATATGAAATTGGCCAATGGACAAGATACAAATCTAAATAGTCCAAGCCCAATGCTTTCAAGGATAGGTTGCAACACTCGAGAACTTTCGCTCTTCTATGATATGTACTCCAAAGCTAAGAAGAAAAATCGTAAAATATTGTTAGTAAATGAAGGCTTAAGAGATGGCTCTTAAGAGATGATAAGACTATATAAAGCGTTGATTTATGTTTTACCTTGCTGGTCACAAAAATATCTTCTCGTTTAACAGTTCCATCTGCTATCTTTTCCTTAATGGCTTGGCCAACCTCATTTTCGTTTTGATATGTCAAAGCACAATCAAAATGACGGTATCCAATATCAATCGCAACCTTTACAGCATCCAATACCTCAACAGGTTTGGACTGAAACAAATATTTGAATGTAGTAAGTAATACATTCTTGTAAGAGGTTTAAAATTAAAGTAAATAATGCAGGTTTAGTCATTTTTAAAAATCCGTTTAAAAATTACACGAGAGCTCGTTTGAGAAAGACCTCTTAATTCTGAACAGTGGTCAGATGACAAGTATAACATCTGAGTCAGAACATATGTTTTGATCCCACGTCAACAAGACGAGGCTACGCATGGTAATACTCTTAACATGAGGATAGATCCCCTAAATCATGATTTAACCCTCTGATTCCTAAGGCCATTGAAATAAAGGGGCCTGAAAATACGAGAACGTCCGAGTTCCTCTAACAAAGATATGGGAAATTCACTTTCCCCCACAAAAACCACAGTGACAGCTGGCATTGTCCGAATTGTAAGAAAACTCCCTTCTTCCCCAAACACATTTGAGCGAGCCACTCTAACGAAGAAAGCACGCGCCGCGGGTGTGAAATCAATCAAAATTAACGAAAGGGGGTGGAAATTTCAGAGTTACATTCGGATGGCTATCATCTTTTGCTTGCAGGGACGTATGGGACGGTCCCGTATCGATAGAGTTAAGAAAAATCTCAAAAGTGTTCCCTAGAAACTTGGCGGGATAGATGAACCTCTCGGAAAAGCGGTGGCGGTGAGGGAAGCAATCGTTCCCCCCCCCACACACACTTTTGTCAGAAAAAAAATAGTTTCATTTTAACTGCCTAAAGCTAGGAATTATAAAAAAAAATCAACAGTGTCCGGGAAAACTAGCTAATTTTGTAATTAAATATTTAAATTTTGTTGTCTACCCCCTATAATTCGCGGTACTTTTAGGAGTCTATAAATTTTTGCCACCTAATCGTCGCCACTGAGGAAACGGGCTTTCGAACTTTCCTATTAGTACCGCAAGTTAACAATAATCGAACTTCATTGGTTTCAAAAAATAATCAGTGCATCTCAGGACATGCTCTTTGTGGCTTTTCTCCACAGGTTCGGTCTATGTCCATACGATTGTTGCGTCTGCGGAGACGAGGGTGATACAGATAACTACGCAACTGACTGCCCTATGGCAAAAATCTTTCACATTCTTAAGCCCAATGTTGGACATCTATCGACCTGAAGGGAAAATATTGTTCAAAACAAGATATCCTTAGGGTAACGAACTATGAACATTATGAAGATTTCGCATAAAATGAAAGCAAGATATCATTATTGATTAAGGAAGCCCTAATAATCGCTTTCCGTTAGCTATTAGAACATTTACTGTGGACTATTCCACGATACATTGTGTTCCCCCTTTTCTTCTTCAACCTGTATTTCTTGTTTAGGCTGAAAGGGTGTTATTTAACCATAAATCTCATCAGGTCGGTTCCTTTCAGGTAGATTCATAACGAGATGAAGTTTGTCTCAAGACGAACTTAATTTGCCCTAGGGTAAATACAGAGAATCTTCGGTAGAATCGGGTCTCAAACATCGACCCTTGGTCCCGAAATCGAGAATGTGACATTAGTCCACAGTAACCCGAAAATAATGCGTGATTAACAGCAGTAAAATATTTTTCCACCACCCAATTTATTAAATTGATATACAATTGAAGGATGATTTGATGAACAGTAGTTTAAAATTCTAATATTAAGAAGAAGAATAGTTTTACATTTTGTAGGGTCTTAGCCCAGTGAAACTGGGGTCTGATCCAGATATCACAAGACACAGCAATACAGTATATTAATTTTAATTAAGTTTCTTGATTAATTGACTTTTTACAAGAAAATTTACAGAGAGGAAAAAACATTCAAATAATCTGCCTAACTCCGGATGAGATATCGAGAGTCAAAAGTTCATAACTGGATGCAATCGCAGTTATGAGCGTGGGTCTACTCGTAAGTGATCGATTAGCAATCGATTTAGGAAACTGATAAAGTTCAGTCAAAAGTTCAACTCAGGACGAGTTCAAAGCCCGATGGCCGGAAATAGAAATTTGAGGTATTCTTCCGCTCATATAGTCGAAGTAACTACCAAAGAGTTACGTGAATTACCAAGGTAGGTAATAGGCAGTGAGGTATGGCAAGCTCACTAATTCTGAGCAATTCTCAAGGAATTCTCGGATGCTTTTCCTCCAGCTCTCCTAAGAGCTATCCAGCCAAGGTTTGGCTTTCTATTTTCACGAGACTAGGCGCCCGTACAAGTGAGGATCTCGAGCTGAGACCTGACTTCCAATCTTCACCGATCTCGAGAATCGAGATCCGAATCCGAATCAAGCTCCGAATTCAATCGAGTCTCAACTCAAGTCTCTGTCTCCTCTTCTTCTTCCAAACTTAAAAACCCCTTCGTCTAACCCCTCTGAGGCGTGGTCGAAAAGTTACCACTTAGTGATTTGTCGGGTGGTTAACCGCGGTCACCAACCGCGACCCAAAGCCTCCTTTTCTCTTCTCATCATTCGCAGAGGGCTGAAACATCAAAGGTAACTTTGTCGGCAAGTCAACATGTCGCCGTGCCCGGGAGGTCCGGCGCGTGTGCCTTCAGGTTGCGTAAGACAGGGTGTAATTTACGACTTCAGATAACGTCGCGGCTCCTTCTCTTCTAGCTTTCGGCGAGTTCGTTGGCGATCTTTTTCCGTGGGAAACTGTGGGCCAGGAGACCTCACAATTTAGAAAATAAGTACTTAAATGCAAAAAAATTGAATAAAAATTATGAAATACCTTATACGTGCCCAATCCAATGATTGGCATTTCGTTTCCATCACTCAGTTTAACATTAGGTACCTTGGTCATTCTAAAACAACAAAATTCAAATAGATTTTTTAGAAAATTGTCGCATTTTAGATGTAAAAATATTAAGAAAAGTATTCTCGTTTATTTCTCATAGAAAGAACTTTAGCTTTAATTTCTTTTTAGTCATCATATATGACAAAAGAGAATTAACCTTCAAAATAAGAAATAGTTTTTCTAATCAGCGGAACATAGCAAAATAAAATAGTTCATAATCACCTACTAAAATTGGCAAAAGTACATTTTTCAAATAAAATTATGGCCAAAGTACATTTTTCAAATAAAACTATACTGCTCTGTAAGAAAATATTCCCACCATTTTCATTCAACAATGAAATGACATATGATAACAAAAATGAAACATAAAATTTAAAAAAAAATGTTCTCATCATTCTTAAATAATAAAGTCTCGAAATTTAATTTAATAAACAAAAGCTTTAACATTCAGCTATTCGTACAATTTTAAAATTCCAAAATACAACATTTTTTAAAACAGGTTGCTATTTTTAAGGAATTGTAGCAAACTGTTCTTAGAAATAGGATTTTAACAAGAGAGAACTTCAATGTTGCGATAGTTGGCAGAGAAAATAATAATACAGTCATTTAAAACAATGCTGAAATTTTAGTTATACAAATCGGTTGATTGGTAAAAATTAGGAGTCAGTTTCAGATTTATCTGTTTCAACCAATTGTATCATACGAAATTCTTTGAAAATCATGAGTAAAAAATGAAAAATGATTGTAAATGGAACTTAGATTTTAAAAAAATCTAGAATGTTCTTCCTTTGCTTTCTCGTATATTTCCACAACATTGCCGTTTTGTGTTTGGCTTCGTAGTACAGTAAAAACCGGTCAACCGAAATCCAGGTTATCCGAAATGTCTCTGAAATGCAAATCCAAAAAACACTCACTGTATGCATGGAAATAATCGCGAGCGCGAGACTTTTTCTGCAACGCTATCCCCACTTTTTTCTTTTAAGACTTCCCAAGAAGGTCAATGATTAATTTTAGAATGCTAAAATTAAAATTAATGGGTATTAACAAGATTTATTTCGATATTGTTTACCTGTGCCTGTCAGGCTCATTGCGTCTGATCTCACCTGTGCGAATATTGCGCCCGGCGGACGGTTAACTTTAATAAGAAACATAAGTTAAGCCTACTTAGAGAAGGAAGGATGAAGGTTTGTTCTCCGGCGTATGCTCCAGAACGGGGTTCTTAGGTTGTACCGGGTTATCAAAAACAAATCTCGAATACCACACAAAAATCTAGAATCTGCCTAAAGCAACCAAGAAGGCCTTAATTTTGTGACAACCCTTGACGGAAAAATCACAAATCCAATCTAATGACAGTGGGATGCACCCTAGCTTAGCACGGACAAACATAGAGGGTTTTAAATTCGTTCACACTCAAAACATTTCAGAATTACATGCTGTAATTAGATACAAAATAGTAACATATTTTCATGGCTTAACCGAAAAAGCGTTATCCGAGACGCCCCCCTTTTAATTCGGTTAACCGGGGTTATACTCCATGTAAAGAGAACTCAGCATGCAGTTCGGACAATACTTCTTTCCGGCGATTGCTTTCAACCAAAATTTAATATAAATCTGTAATTTTGGTGTAAAGACGAAATATCAAATTTCATTCGTCCAGCTCATTCCACTTTTGAGTTGTTGTCTTCATATACACAAGGGCAGACAGACAGTCTTCCATTTGACGTATTATATCAAAGATTTAATAAATATCAACAATTTTGTTTTCCAGACCACGCACCAAATTTCTTCAGTCTAGCTCATTCTGTTATTGAGTTATCGTGTTCTCATACATAATTGCGGACAGACACATACCGAATTCAAAAAATATTCTTTTCTGAGAGGTCTAAAATGTGTAGATTTATCAAAATGTCGAGGTTAATTTTTTTCACGGTCACAATAATTTTCCTTAGTTCTTCGCATACGAAAAGTAAAAAGCATTTTAGCATACGAAGTATAGTTAACCTTTAAATGCCCAGTGTTGCCTTTAAGCAGTATACCCAATTTTGTCTTCTAAAATCTTGAGAATGAGACTGAAGCTGTAATGTCGATGTTGCCAATACCATACACATTGAAAAAATTATTAAATCAATTTACAACATATAGATGGCAACCTCAGTGCTAATAAAGAAAATAAATTGGTGTTTTTCACTTAAGGCTGCATCATTTTTGCTTTGCTTCGCTTAAGAATATCATATTTTATTCTACAATGTTGAAAGACATTCTTTATCCATATTATTAGTTATTAAAATTCATCCATGTTTAGTAATATAGAATTTTATTAAGGAACTTTTTTTCTGAAATAAAACCCAATGCTGTCAGTTGGTAACATATATTTTAGCCATAAAACCATATTTAAAACAAAATAGGACATTTTAAAGTATTTTTCCCATGTTTTATTCAAGAAATGAAAGTCAGAAAACATTTTTAAATCAATTTTTAAAAAATCGGGCTTTTAAGATTAACATTGGAAAGAAAAGCTCATGGTATTTTTCACGTTAAAATCATTTCACTGTCTCGCATTAGAGGAAAATAATTTCTTTCATTTAAATTTTTATTTAAAATTCCATGAAGAAAGCAAGAAATGTTTAACAAATGAAACAAAAAAAATGTTTACCTATAAGAGGCTACAGAGCAAGGGAGCGTCAAAATGCACGGAAATCCACAAGAAATCAATCAGAGAGTATACTGCTTGTAATTCTCGTTTGCGATGTCTTTCAGATATGAAAGTCACAATAGCTACGGAATTATTCATTCAAATACATAAATTACGCGTATATATAGACTCGTCAGGAAAAACATCATTCGAAAAAATTGCCTTGAAGACAGTAAAAAAAAAATTCTTCGTCACTGTATTATAACTAAAATTATTTGAATACTGAACTACGCACTTAAAACTGCTGACTGCTTAAAAAGTTTTAAATGAAAGGAAATTGTAGCTATTACTATAACTTTTTTGGTATGCGAAGACAAAGAACATATTGTATAACATATTTATTTGAAGTCAGTCAAATGCAAAATAAAAGAGCACAGACGGAATGAATGTGAAATTCGAGCAACCGTGATTCGACATATTTAATTCAAATGTCATGATTGCAACGATATTGACAGAAAAATGAAACCATTGAGCCTTAAAAGGTTAAGTACTTGCATTGTCATGCTCCACAACAAAAATTTAAAAAGACAAAATAGAAAATTATCCGACAAATGACCTATTTTTGAAATTTAACAACGAAAATTCTTGACACAAACTGACAATGTATTCATTTATTGCACGGCATCTCCATATTTATTCAAATCACTGCAACAATCATCCGACAGAGAAATAAATCTAAGAAATTTAAAATAATGCGTCGAATGATAAGAATATCAAAGGTTCAAAGAAGTACTTTAACAAGAATAGTAAAATATTCGGAATATTTTTTGGTGACCATTCTGCAATTCAATGATTAAACATACGCATCCATACCTCTTAGGGGAGATTTCCGCTGATTCCGTATTTTAAATTCCCGTTTCTCATAATCATATTTTTACATATATTCTTATAATTGCATCTGTAAGATCCATGTGTGTGTTGGAGGAACACATTTAGGATCTCGAAGTCTGGGTTGAATCCTTTATTTATATGCCATTTTCGAAATTCCATTCAAGATGTGAACTTCTCCTTGCTTTGATCACATCTTAAATTTGAAGAATACGTACTATAAGCCTCATGCCAAATACAAAGAAGTCAAGAAAACAAAATCAAAGTAGGCTGTGTCCTCAACACACCTGCAGCATCAACCCGAAGGAGTTTGAAACGTGCGAACGCACAAGGTCCCGCGTTTCTGAAGGCCCCACATCAATGACTGATTTTGCAAGATGAAAATTGATGACATTGATATCTTTAATGAAAGGAAAATTTGTCGTCTAGTTTTACCTTCCAGGAATCACAGTATTACAATATTTTCTTATCCCTGTCAAGACTAATTTTTTTTAAAAAAATTACATTGACTTAGATGTCCTGTCAGTCTCGAAAGTGTCAAAAATAATTTATTTAAATTGTATACAATTTTCATTACTTTTCTGAAAATTGTAAAGACACTTACCGTCCCATCTGCAGAAAAGTCTTTTTCAAGACTAAAAAGAATAAAAACTTGAGATATAGCATTAGTCTAGAATGATTTACTTCCTTGCCAATTTTGTCTATCGAATCCGAACTAAACAAAAGAAGAACTAAATTATGATATTATCAATGAATTAGGCGATTATTGATTTGATAACGATTATTATTGATTGATTATTTTACGAACGATCCATTGTTGATTTATTAACGATGTTTTGTGTGATTGAAATGTTAAACTTATCAAAATAATTTAATTACAGTCGGATCTCTATTTAACGAAGTCGCTAAATCCCGAAAAAAAGCTCGTTATATGGACAATTCATTAAATAAAGATTCGCTTTTTAAAATACTTTAAACTTCACAAACAGATTTTAAATTCATAAATACTAAATATTATTTAAAAAAGTAATTAATCACACCTATATTTTGAAAATTAATACCTACTTTGGTTTATATATCTTAACCATCAAAAAAAAATCTGCAAGGAAAACAAGAATAAAACAAAACATTGTCCGCCAATACACTGTATTTTCAATTTAAAAAATAATAATTTTATAATTAAATCAATGAATTTTATTGACATTATCGCATTTATTATAACAAGTAATTTTAAGCGTACTTTACCGCATGCGTCCTTAAATTTAATTGCTGATAAAGTCTATTAATTTTGTCTGATTATTTTGTTTGAGAAAGTGTTTTCTCTCATAATACGTCTCGCATCCTTGTAATATATCAAAAAACCATTCAGGCGTTTTTTCTTCATACTGTAATCCGCGTCGGATTCTTTCAAATGATTTTAGCATTTCATTATACGAAAGTTTGTTTATTTCTGCATCATGACCATTTCTTCATCATCTTCGTCTTCATAGCAATTCATTGCAGTATTGTTTTTATTTTTCACACTGTCCAAAATATCCAATTCAGTTAGTGTTTCCGAAGTTTCAGCTTCAGAACCAAGAGAAAGAAAATCTTCAATCAGCACATCATCGTTACTTTCTTCTTTTTCCCTTATAGCCCAGTGGTTGGTTAGTTGAATTCGGAATTAATTAGGGGAAAGCTGGAAATTGTTTTAATCCCTTCAGTTTAGGTCTGGAATCAACATACTAAGTTTTCCCCCTCCTGCTAGGTGAGCTTTAGCCGCCGAGTGCAGATTTGTAGTCAGAAAATAGGACTTTTTTCAATAATCGAACAATATCACAAAAACAACCCATGCTATCAAAAACATTGAAAAACAAAAGATGTAGAGCTTTAAATTCTGAATAAAATAACAAAAATTATATTCAATGAAAATTAAGCTCACAACTGCGCTACAAAGTTTTGCCTAAATCGCTAATCAAGCGTTTGAAGCGAGAACGTACCAAGTTATCAGATCATCCTGCCTCCAATTATTATATATACGTTTTACATTAGTTCAGAATGCTTTTATTTATATCAAGGCTCTATTTAATATATTTTGAGCGGGAAAACACACTGTTATTATGATTTTACAGAGGAAAAAGATCACCCGAAAGTTTCAACAATGGCTGATAGCGTAATGAAAAACAATGATTTTCATTTTAACACTTGTTATTTAATTACGAGTAATTGAAGTAATATTAAATAGATAAAAAGTTTTAGATTAATTTCAATTTTTTAGATGTTGAAAATGAGTCATAATTAATATCGGCTTGCTTACTGTCACTTTTCTCCACTTTGCAATGTTTGACATTCTTCCTTAAAGTCAACTTCTGAAATTTTCTCCTCCATCCTGATATCGATTTCAAGCTCTTGATTAGCTGAGTTTGTAACGATGGTATCATCTTTTGAAAAATTGGCATACCCTTGCACTTTGCAGTTATAGCAAATTGTAGAACATTTAATGCCAGATATCCTACAGGTGCAAGTCAAATTACACCATTTTTCCCACTTGCATGATATCACAGAGAGAAGGGCTGGAAGAGCTAGTTCTTTCTGGGTGGTGATTGGGAACAATCCATGTTTGGTTCCTTTTCAACCCCAACTTTGGAGTGGATTTGCCAAAAGCCCCTTGCTTGTGGCACATTCACTCCAAAGTTGAACCTGCAGGTATGCACGGTAAGAGTCTTCACTTGCAGCTGCTGTAATGGGAGGGAGAGACGCTAAAATGAAATAATTTTTTACTAGTGATTTTTGAAAAATTTTAAATCTCAGTTCTTTACTGTTCTTCCCTGACACTAGGACTATCAAAACTTTCTGCCCTACTTCATCTATATCATCCGGGGATACACTTTCATCACGGAAAATGTTCACAACTTGTTTCAGTTCAGTGCTGTTCAGAACATTCATAAATTTCTTCTTCCCCTGCTTGAAAGAGCAAATGTGTTACCGCAACCACTCAACGCATGAAAAAACAAAATATTGCCCCTTATGTGTAGAGCAATGTTCAGGGTTGCTGCACAGTATAAAGCATCTCCTGCCTTACCTATCTTAGGCTTTAAGAAGAAAATGTTTTCGGAATTGTAAACTTTTTCTATTTCCAAAGCACTTTCGGTTAGCATCTCCTGAGCTTGCTTCTCAACAAAACCTTCTTTTTGAAACTTAACACATAACATATTTATAAGCCTTTGTTATTCTTATCATTTGATAAAAATTTCTCTTGGGACATAGTGGATGACATCGATTCATCAAACATAACATAACCAGCTATGTGTTTCTTTGTTCGTCTGATACGCTCTACTGATTTCGTACTTTTCGCTGCATCTTCAGGGTAACCATAAAAAGCTATTGCGGCTCCTTCATTCAAGTACTTTTTGGCGTAGTCAACATATTTCTTCAGGATGAAAGAAAATTATTCCTTTGCCTGCTACACCACAAGATGTAATAGAAATCCACCATCAACCACATTACATGCTGAAGTGAAATGCACGTCTGTCGCAATAGAAAATAAATCATAAAATATTAACTTGTGGGTCTTGCGCAGTCCTCCTTCATCAAAGAGTGACAATGGAAAAGGAACCAACCACAAATTCAAAATATTTCTGTAACTCTGCACTAGACTTTTTTTAGGAGAGAGATTCTTCTGAATATTGTGTCAAGATTAACAGGAATTAATTCATCATGGAATTTCACCTTGGAAGTGAAACCACGAATACGCATTACTCGGTTTTTGTCTGTTAATTTTTCTCTACTTCGAAAGCTATAAAGAAACTACTTCGAAAGCTATAAGAAAGAAATATTTAATAGCCTTTTGATAAAAGTTAGCTCAAAAAATAAATAAAAATAAGGACAAATAATTTCTTTTGCTTCATGCAATTGTGTAAAGTGTATTAGTTCTTTATAAATTATAATAATGTATCATATACTGATTTCTGTTTTATTTCTTTTATTTTTATAAATTTTTGCAAAAGTAACAGCACAATGATTTTGCACCTTATAAAGAAAGAGGGGTCGAGATATTGTACAGTTACAATGACAGATTCATTTAGCATTAGTTATTTGAAACCCTTTGAAACATTTCCTTAATTGTTAAAGAAATGGTTTTCTTTCGTTTTTTTTTTAAATTTGTGTGGCTTTTGTTGGTAACAGATCTCCATTAACACGCTTCACCCCTTGTTTTGGAGGGCTCCTATCTTCGACAGATTTTTCTTCAATACGGGATGTGTTTGCATCCTCTGCAAGTTTATATTCAGTAGAGGCTAAAGTTTTTGCACAGTCTTCATTAGTATCTCTCTGTTTAATTACTGGCACAGTTGTCGGGACTGCACTATCTCTAGAATGCCTAGGTAAATCTGCTTTATTTTTTTTATTTATGTCTTATTCTCTGCTTTTTTTGTTGCATTTGCACACAGCTTTTTAGCTGCCTCTTTTGACAGTTTCTTTTTTATGTAGTTTATTTATTTGTTTTTGTTACATTTTCTTTATTTCTTCATCTTGGTATGCCCTACAAGATGACCTTAAGTTTCCAACTAATTTTTTTTTTTCAACATGTTCATGCAAAAAAAAAAAAATTTTTTTTTTGCAAAATATGCCACAGAGGTTTTGTTTTCTGCAAAAAGGTGGTATTTAATAATTTAAGCCGCACGGTCGAGCATATTTTCCCAAAATTTTCTTTCGAAAACAGAAGATAGGGAGGTTTCTTTTCTTTGTGTGAAAGCGGAATTTTCGGAAGAAAAAGCAATTTTTTGCGGTAAAAATAAATAAATTAAAAAAAAAAAACGGAATTTTGAGAGAAAAAAGACAAAAAGCGGAATTTCTCCAAAATAACAAAAAAGCGGAAATTCGCGAAAAAGCGGAAGAATCTCATCCCTGAGCGATTGATAATGAGGTGATAACATTTCTTAGGATCCATTCCTTTGAACCTATTCAGCAAGGGAAAGCTGATTGTGGTATCAGGTGGTCGCAGCCACGAAGGAGTGTTCTTTGTTATGCCCATCACACGAAATCAGATATCTTAACAAGCAAGAAAATGTGTGCAAGTTAAAAATTTCTTATAAAATCTACAAGATATATCCCAGATAGCAATTTTAGTTTGCAGCAATCTTGCTCTGCAAATCTGCAACAAGATTGACACGGCAAGAGTGCAAGTTTGAAACAAGTTAACGCAAACGAGTTAGTCACCACGCGTCAAACTTGTCACAAGCTTGCCGCGTCAAACTCATTGCAAACTATAGCAAAAGCAGAGTACGAAGACAACCTCAGATTCGAACCCCCGACACCTCGCTTCCTAAACATGTCGTCTTAACCACTCGGCTATCTAAACTCTAAGAGAAGATAGATTGTGCTAATAGATCGTGTATCTGCGATTTATTTTAAACTGTTTTCTTGATTTCATTAATTTTTAAAATTTTGAGTTGAGAATATGATTTGAAGTCAAAGAGAGAGCGATTTTCGCTAATAACTACTTTTTGCTAGCTGAATCAATTAAGAAATTATGGTTCAAAAGTAATTATTTTTAAAATGGGACAAAATGTATTATTATTTTTCAACAAACGTCGACTGTTTTTTCGGTTTAATTTTGTTCATGAACGTTAAAATTTCAACATTAAGAAAAAGGCGATATAGTTTTCTTTAAAGTGCGAGTTTCATATTTAGTAAAAAGAAGGAAAATTTTTCAATTTTTTTTAATAAAAAAGTTAGGTTTTTTACAAATTATCATTGATTTATTGAATTAATAAAAAGGACGGACTAGGAGATGCTATTAAAAATCGGATGTTTTTTAAAAGAGAGACAAAGATTATCTGTAAGTGTGATGTATCATCTTTGCAGCAAACTTGTTTTGCAATCGTGGTGTGAAGCTTGTCATAACAACTTCACAGCAAACTTGTTTTGCAAGTCGATTATGCTTCGTTACTTTGCAGGAAGTTTGCTGCAAAGTTGCCACATCAAGTTTGTCATGACAAGCTAATATCAAGAAAAATCAAACTTGCTGCAAGTGTACATGCTATCTGGGATATATTGAACGATTTTTGACTTAGCAGTATGCGTCAGTTACGAATTTCTTCTCTATACATTGAGATGAAATTTTCTTCTCTCATTTACTCACTCCGTAACAATGTACAGCAAAAAGTCAGTTAGTTACAGAGTAAATTCATTTAAATCACAGACAGTTTGAATAGAATAATGTTTCAGTTGCTAGCATCATTAATAGAAGAATTTCGTTACAAAATAAGTCAGACAAAATGAGTTGAAATATACAATACAGAATCGAAATATAATTTGCACAAGATATACTTACCTTTACCATTTACTCACTGCGTAACAATATTTCCTTGGATTGTATGAAGTTGTTTTGAAATCAAAGCTAGTGTGTGTACTGTTTAACCTTCGGTCTGGCGCAATATTATTCGAAATAACTTTTATGAAAAGTGGCAGGTGTGCTTATAAATCATTACATCTGACAGAAATAAGGACATGCCGCTTTCCATTGTTGCATATTTTCTGAAACTAGCAGCGGTATTTCACCAGACCCCGATTTTATTCGAAATATCATTCAACTACCCATGTCTGGTTCCTTTTTAATCGTTTTTTACGTGCACCAAGTGTTAAAATGTCCACCTATTTCGCAACCGACGCAAATTGCTATTTATATAAAATATAATTCTTTTGAACCAATCTATAGTATCGCAACCCGCGAAATTTTGAAATGAGGCGCGAAAGGTTTAACTCTCTCATACCGAGCAAGGCGGTCTAAAAATTTCCTCTCAACAGCAACGAAGGCCGATTTGAGGTGGTGGGGTTCTTTTGAGGGGAGGTGGTTCCGAGATCGCTTCGGAGATAAGCGCGGTAGGAGGTCCAATTATCCTTGCCAACCGCAGCCCGTTTCCGAACGCCTTAAGGGAAGGTTACATCAGGGGGTGGGGTGAATGACCACCCAGGTTGTGCGAGTCCAATTCGCGTCGCATACCCCCAAAAAGGTCCGGTTTTAAAGAGTCTAGAAGAAAAAAGTCGCCTCGAAATTAATGAGTTAAACTGTTTTTATAAACGGAGTTTTACTTTCTGCCTGTTTTCAAATGCTATTTATTCATAGCCACTTAATATGCATCAAACATATAGCTCTATTTTGTAATCTATTGCGCATCTTACTTGAGAAACGAGAACGAAACAGCGTAAAACATCGAGCAGTTAAATATTTGATGACACGAGTATTTACGATTTGTCATACGACTGACAGTCACATGAATCGCCTCTACAGACCCTACAGAGAAATCCAGGCTATTCATTTCAGGAAATGGCTATTAAATAAAACACTTTATGCGCGGACATAACATCAAAGATGGATCAACGCTTCACTGCTACATCAAGTGATATCCGAAATTAAGGGATTATCACGCACAACTTCCGACACTTGCAAGATCATCTGCACAACTTTCAAATCGGCAAGGACCGGTGACTAATGTAACAATAATTTGTCATGACTGCAAAACCATGAAACAAATTCTTCAGGTCGGATCCACAAGAATTGCCTTGTATCATTGCTCCTATCTGTGAAGCAATTCGTGAGACAGTGGTAGAATTTCGGTGAATGGTGGGTTTGAGACTCTACTCCATCCAAAATCTGCCAAGCCCAGACAGTTAAGAATAAGACCTAGATTGGATCGGGTAATTCTGATCATGGAAAAACTATTTAGCATTGGCAAGAGGTATGCGGTTTCAGATCTTGTCCTCCGACTAGGATTCAAAATTATGTTGCATGGGGTAGCGATCAGCTTTTGTGTAACAATAAAATGGGAATTATAAATATGCATAGCAAACCAAGCCTGCATCGATGTTAGATGGTCGTCTTTTACCTTAGATTTTTCACACTAATTTTTTTCCACTTATTTTTCAAAACTGTACAAATTACTTATTAAATCTGATTTAATTTGTGAGATAACATTCAGTTTTTGAAGCTAAATGAGGACTTTTGTTATGTTATACCTTCAAAGGCAAAACTAAAGAAAATGGCATCCAAGTACAAAAAATTACTCCCACCCTTAAAATTTGATACTCATATTTTAGTATTTCCTGTGTTATCTAAATCGGTTGAACCTAATTATATAACACTTCTAAATGTTCGGAAAGAAATTTAAAAATCTTAAACGTCTGAAGTTCATCTGAATTACAAATGTCCAATTGTTTGGGAGGACCCTGATATATTTTTTATAGTCATTAAACAACAAATACCAGTGTTGATGCTTAACAGAAAAATGCTTTACTGCTGCGATAAATTGGGTTGTTTCAAAAATCAATGCTGACACACAGGATCTTTCCAGATATAAAATTGGGCTTTCTTGGGTTGTAGGATCTTTTGGGCATTTCAAAAAATGTAAATAATTGAGTCTTTAATAAAAAAATATTTTTTAAATATTCAAGATATTAAATAAAAAAGTTAAAGGCTCCCATTTTGATTTTAATAAGAAAGAGTTAATTTTACTCCAATTCAATATATTTAAAATGAAATTTTGGCATTCCATATTTAAAGGTTATTTCTCTACTATCTCAATATTTTGATGATGAAGGTTAAGAAAGATATAAATATTATCTATATGCATATATATCCAGGGGTGATTGTGACTCCACACCATTTCAAATATCCTGAAAACTAGCATTTTACAAAAATCTGATATAATTTCGAATAATTGCAGATTGTTTATGTGATACACAAACATGCATATTTTAATGAAATGACAGAATTTTCTCTAATTTACTTCAACAAGAAATTTAACTACTCTATTGATTTCAATATAATCTAAAATTATTACACTATCTTAACGATATATTCGTTCTACAACAAAATTTGAAATGGATATTAAATCTAAAAATATAATGAAATTACAGATTTGAAAAACTATATTGTATTTAAAAAATGTTCAATTAGAAATGTCTGCAATAAAAATATACATTACCATTGTCTTTGCTTACATTTATTTTAAAAAGAAAGTCATTATATCTCATCTATCCTAAAATCTTGATGTTCAACTTGATCTTTTGACATATCTCTGTGAAGCCCATGTTTTAAAATAATTTTTAAATCAAATTATTGCACTTTATACTGACTACTGAAGAAATTTAGCTGGGTTAATCATTGATTAACCTTATGAATTATGGCTAGACTGATTGCTGCTGAGTAAAGAAAGACAAGAATATTAATCCTGTAAGAAATGAAGAATCATCACAGAGCTTATTTTCCATTAGCTTGGAAAAGCAGTCTGCAATTTCTACATCAATAACTTTATGTTAAAAGAATAACCGAGACTTGTGTTGCAATATTTAAAAGATTAACGAAACACTTTGTTCAGAATGCAAATATAAACAACATGAAGATTCACACCAATTAATGCAAACATTTTGCTGAAAAAATGTTTTATTATAATTAATACAAAATTTTTTGAAGGACATTAATGCAATAGCACTCAGTCATTGGCCCATATGAAGGGATCAATATTCAATGTTGAATGGAAAGTTTGGATCATTTTTCAACCTGGAAAGGAAAAAATATTTTTATACAAACACCTTTGGATATCATTTGATTTGCTTTCCTTATTGTGTTTGAAAACTTTAACTTATTAAAAAAAATATAACTTATTTACATTACAAAATAAATGGACAATTAGCAACATACTATATCTTCTTTCACTGCATTTTCATGTGCAGTGAAAGAATTACCAACAACTATTAGGCATTTGTAATATTTCCATCTCAACTAATAATAAAGGAGAATGTGTGTGTGTTGGCGCTCTACTGGGAAGACCTATCCTTAGAGCTACGAAATTTGATGTAAAAATACTTTGGATGACGGGAATGTGCACCTCGGAGCCCTTTTTTGGAAATTTTAATTACTTAAAAATTAAGCGAAATTCTGGCGTTTTTTCTAAATAACTTCCGAAAATATTATAGCACAAAAATCATTTTTACGTCGTCTGAAAGTGCAAAAAATTACCTTTAATTAAGTTCCTGCACAATTTTTTTCTCCAATTTTAAAAATATTTTTGGCATAATTCATAACTTTTCATTGTAGCAACACAATTCAAATAATTTTCATTGTTTAAATAAACATTTAATTTTGTGTTTCTCTTTCCTTGTTGAAAGCTGAGGTATTATCCTAATACATTTTGCTTTCATATTTTATTTTATCAAAATTTTAATGGAATCTGTAAACTAGGCTTTCTAAATTATTATATTATGTATATTAAAAAAATATATTCAGTAAATACATTCAACAAGTCATGCAATTAATTGCTAAATAAGCAATAATTTGTTTATCAGCTGCTTTTATAGGCGTTTATTCATAAATCATTTGATTTCATGAGTTTGAAAGATAATACTTTAGATTTAAATTAAAAAGTTTATCTTGTTTTATTTACTTATTTTTGTTCTTAAGCAGAAGCAACAATCTGCCCCTCCCACATATATAAATAATTAAAAGGAAAATTATGAAATTTCCAGGTATTGCAATAAATATATGCATGGTAATTTTTTGAAAGTTAAAAACAAACATAAAATATTATTTAAAATAAATGCTGAAATAAAAAAATTATTGGGGAAGTTCCTTTAAATATTTTGAAGCAAAAATAGGTGAATTCAATAACTCATTCTCAAATAAACCATTGCAAGCACATTAATTTTGTGTAAAATAATAAATTATAATTACAAAATAAATCAACTAAATTAAAACATGGAAAGAAGAATATTGACTTCTTTTCTAAATTCCTTTGTTGCTTTCAAAAATAATTCAAAAGCAATAAATCAATAACCCTTCATATTAACTATCTATTTTCAATGGTCCCAGTTTAGCAACATAACATTGCAATAGTTTCTAAAAATATATTAAAGTAACTAATTTGAATTATTCCACTAACAGTTGGAAAATTTATAAATGTAATATTTTCTAAATTAGAAAACCCAACAATATAACTTTTCAATAGCTGTTACAATATTTCAATTCAAAGAAACATAATTAATGTTGAGATATTATAGATGAAGAAACAAGTAATAATCTGCTAAAATTTGAGCTTTAAAAAAGAAACTGTATTGCCATGGTATAAAAATTCATATTTATTTAGAGCAGAATTCCTAGACTTCTATATTTCATTAACTGCAATTGTTTTTTATTGACCATTGCATCAGAAACTCAAAACATTGCAAGAAAGCAATTTCTGAAACCTAAGCAAGTATTGTAAATACAAATGTCTAAAATGTAAAAACTAGACTTTATAATCATTTTAAAATATGCAAACTTTACCACAATATAAAGTAAGCATTCATATCTTTTCCAAGGCTAAATTTCTTCAAAAGTGACACTGTCCACGATAGACAGCCCCTCGCTTTTAATAATATAATAAGTAATAATCAATTTTGCATGCTTAAGATAGCCAGATTACAGATAAGTATTTCATTTTTTTAAATTACACCAAACTACTAAAAAAAATATATCTTAAAAATTGATTTTTATGTATTATTAATTTTGTCATACAAATGAATTTAATATGCCTTTAATTAAAACTCTGTAGAGCTCATGAACTATATCATAAAGAGGAGTGAAAAAGATATTAGTTTCTCTTCACAGAACATAAAAATTTCAAAGCAAAATCACTGAAACTAATATTTATGTTCCTGTTTGTGATTAACTATCTCTCTCTATATAAAATGCTAAGATACACGGCACAGAAAAGAAGTTAATTTCTCTTTTGCTGATGGCAATGTTCTGTTTGTTTACAAAACAAAACCAATAGCCTCCTTCATGTTAGGCATAACTTCATAGTCACAGTCTGTTACTACATTCGTTCTAGTGTAAAATAACTTTTCTCAAAAAAAATAAATATAAGATGAAGAATTCACAATATTTCTTACAATATAATGAAACTTTGGATGAAATTATTCAAAAGAGATCAGTTAGAAATGAAGCACATGGGCTTAGGTGAGCTAGAGAACATTTACCTTTGAATGCGGGTAAGTACAACTGCTGTACCAGACACCATTGAAAATTTCACTCCCCGTATTCAAGAGTTCCTCTGGTTTAAGTCCTTGTAGCCTAAATGTTAATTCCCCAAAGCTAATGAATGATTTCTTTAGACCCAATCTAAGCTTCGCTTTCATGAAGAATAATTGTTCGAAATTTTTTATCTTTTGTCTACTTCCTGATTTGCTACACTACAATAACACCTCACCTGACAATTGCCTCTAACAGGGGGAAGTTGGTTAGGTAGTTAAAACAATTGCCTTTTTATCCATTGCCTTCTTAATATGGCTCATTAATATCAGCTTAATATGTGAAGGAGGTAATAGAAATTTATTAGAATCTACTGAGTTGCTTTCCAAAATGGTCTTTAAACTGGTACCAGCTTATCTCATGGAGGTCATTCTTGTATCATCCAATTATTCTTTTTTTACAGTCTAGCCATTAATAAAGACAACACAGGTAGTAAGTGTAATCGCTTTCTTGCCAATAACATGCACAAAACCTTCAAATCTTAACAAATCATTTATCATGAATGAGACTGCAAAAATTGAAAAATGGGAAATTATTTAATAAAACACGTGAACAAGAAAATGATGAAAACTAGAAGCGGAAGAATCTCATGCCTGATTTATTGATAGTCGGTATGATTTAGTTCTACTCAATATTTTCACATATCATCTCTTTAAGAATGAGCAATTAGTACGGACGCTAATTACTATTAGGCAGTAATACATATTTTTAACTTTCCTTGAATGAAAGAATTTCTTTGAATCAATGAAGAGTCAATTTATATGTTTCATACTCTTTTTTGGGAATGCCTGTGTTTCCACCACATTATTGGAACTTCATTACAAAATTACCTTCTTATTTTCAACTGACTATTTCCACAACACAACCACTATACATTAGACTAGCAGTCCATGGTTTATTGCGATTCTCCAATTTAATTACGAAATAAGCAAATTAATACATTTAACAACTGAGGTTATGCTTCATCTTTGTTTTTCAAACATAAAACGTAACAGATATAATATATATATGGAATGTCCAAACACTTCCTCCTTTGAATTGTCTAACAAATACACTAACAGATAAACATATAAGTTCAACGAAGGCCAAAAATCAATGAGTAGAAAAAAAGTGTAGTTTTTGAATTTAGCACAGTTGTTGAGGGTTTAAAGGGGGCGTTTTCAGCTTTTCTTAAATATTTTGAAAACTATGGGCTCTAGCGAAAAACACTCAATCAAAAAATTAAACTGCATGAAATTTCCTACAAAAAACCCCTAAATTTTTTTTGTAGCATCAATAGTTTAGAACAGTGCTTCCCAACCCGTGGACAGCCTATTAGTGGGCCGCAGAACTCCAGTCACAAGTTAAAGTGAGGGATGCTCTGTTATTCTTATTAAAAGAAATAACTCCATTACACTAAAAGCGTGTCAATAACTGTAAATACACGGGGAAAAAATACATTTAAAAAAACCTTGGCCTTAAATATTACTGAAATCAAAATAAGAAAATAACCAAAGTTATTCATCCCATCTAACATGTTTATTACTAGAAGTGAAACCAAAGCAGAAGCTCTCGTTCCATTAACAGTTAAAAAAGGTTACAATTAAAAGTGGACTTACAAGCACTAGACACCACTTTTAATAAGAATTAATACAAAGCTCTGCGAATATGACAAGGGTAGCTTCAAGTGTCTTCCGTCGATGTATGAGTTTGGCTTCGCCTGTGTTGTTGTGTTGCGTCTGTTGTGAATTATTTTTACTTCACGTCAATATAGATGATTGGTTTCAGACTGGGTCTTTCCATAAGAGGAAGTTGTCATCTGATGAAGGAACTTCCACATCTAATTCTACAAGTAGCAAGAGCATTATTAACTCAATATCAAGTCCAAATTGTAGCAAAAGCAACCCCCCCCCCAAAAAAAAAAATGTATTTTTGTAAATATAATCCTGTTTTTTTAAAATACAGGTTTTGGTTCTGAGGAAGAGCCTATGCCTCAGTGTGTGATATGTTTTGAAATGCTGTCCAACGAGTGTATGAAACCATCTACACGTGAAAGGATTTATCAACCAAACATCCTGAATATGTGGGAAAATCTCTTGATTTCTTTGAAGTCAAAAAGAGAAATTTTCCTAGGACTAAATTGACAATAGAAAAATCTTCAACACAAAATAGCTTAGTTTCATATCAGTTAAACTTTGTTAATCGCAAAGAAGGGGTCAGCTCACACTGTGGGAGAATAATTTATTATACCTGCAGCAAAAATAATAAGTAATGCCTTGTTTTATGAAAAGTACACCAAAAAAATTACGAAATTCCGTTATCAAATACAACTGTAAAAAGAAGAACTGATGAAATGTTGGAAAGTGTGAAAAAAGCTGTGATGACTTTTTTGAAACAAAGCGAATATTTCTCGCTGCATCTTGATGAAAGTACAGACATTGCTGGCCAGGACAATTTATTAACTTTTGGTAGTTTCGAGTTCAGTGGCAAGATGGAACAATGGAAGAAATGTTTTTCCAGCTGTTGCCTACAAAAACAACTGGCAAAGAAATTTTCAAATGCATTGACAATTTTATAAAAGAAAATGAAGTAGATTGGTCAAAGTGTGTAGGTTTGACAACTGATGGTGCTCGTGCTATGTCGGGAATTCATACTGGTTTAGTCACCAAAGTGAAGTCGGTTGATCCTTTGGTTCAATGAACTCATCGTAGCACACATAGAGAGGCTCTTGCAGTTAAAGGTTTGGACTAGTGTCTCAAAAAAACTCTTGACGATGCAGTAAAAATTGGCAACTTTATCAAGTAAGGCTTAAAAATTCCCGACTGTTTGATGTTTTGTGCGATGAAATGGGCAGTGAACAAACTACTGTTACTTCACTGTGAGGTTCGGTGGCTTGTCGAGAGGTAAAGTGTTGTCAAGATTGTTTGAATTCCAGGACAAACTCATGATTTTCAGATTTTGAGGGAAAACATTCAAGTTACTACCTAGACTGGTTGAAACAGTTGGCATATATGGTAGATATTTTCATTGCTCTCAACGTTCTCAACTTAACACTGCAGGGCAAGGATGTCCAAAAGTTTTTTTCCCAAGACAAGGTAGAAGCAATGATAATTAAACTTCAAAGAAAGGCTAAAAAAGTGAGAAAAATTGCTTTGGTGCATTTCGAGCCCTAAATGATTTTCTGGAAACCAACAATGTCAAAATTGAGAAGGCAACAGGCAGTAACTATAAAAGATCATCTGCAATCTTTGGCTTCAAACCTCAGGTAATTTAAATTATGAATTTTAAAATTTTTGTATTACTATATTTTTAATAACTGAAGAGAGTAATATTGATATAAAATTTATAAAATACAAATAATAAATTTATTTAGTTGTACTGTCATTATAAATATTTTCCTTCATTCATAGGAATGAGTATTTGAGCAGTCAGTAGGGCATTTCTTATATGTTTTAGGTGTTACTTTCCAAAAATTCAAGTCGAGGACCAATGGAATAGAAGAAGACTACATAAAGAAAGTGAAACTATCATCAAATGAAGAAGACTCGCTAATTGAACTATCATGTGACCAAACTCTAAAATCGTTTTTTATAGCAACATCATCGGTCCCATTCTGGATAAATGATCGGCAACAGTATCCAGGAATTGCTAAACATGCACCAAGACAATTGATGGGGTTCTCGACCCCTTATTTGTGTGAACATGCTTTCTCAACTTTATAGTTTCTTTGAAACATAAGTTTACTTATATAAACGTTTCGTTTTGTAGCAAAAAGAGAGCTATTGAAACATAAGTACAGAAACAAACTGAATGTAGAAAGAGACTTGAGGCTGAAACTGTCAAGTTTTAATCCAGATATGGACTCTCTGGTAGAGGACAAACAAAGTCAAATATCCCATTGCTCTTTTTTATATTGAATCTTGAACACTTGTTTTGGAATTTTCTTACGTTAAGAATGCTAAGAAATAACAATAAAGTCTTTTGCTTTATAAGCAATATATTTTCAATCCTTTTATAGTAAGCTTTATTAATTACTGACAAATGCATGCACATAATATATATGTATTATATCTGTTTGTATTTTTTTACTTGTATAATTAGTAAGTGGACCTCAAAATATTTTCATGTACAGCAAGTGGTCTGCGAAACCAAAAAAGCTTGGGAACGCTGGTTTAGAAGATGAAGGGGGATTCAAAAGTGAATATTTCTCATTGTAATGGAAAAATCAATTAAAAGTGCTGAATCTATAACCCTCAGAAAAACCTCATGCCTATAAATAATTATACAAGGGTAGTATTGTATGTGTAGGAGCGGGGGGGGGGGGGCACTGACAAACCCATTTGATGAACAGTAGTGTTGCCCACCAAACAGTAGTAGATAACTGCCATTTTATTTGCAAGAAGGTTTTCTCTATGTCGGTAACAATGCCATATTTATGATTTCTGAATCTAAGGAGAAGACTAGGGATCTGTTTCAATAAATTAGGTCCAGTTTCTAAACACTGGTTCAGTGATGGTGACCCAACTTGTCTGGCCAGAGACATCAAAGACTGGACGCACCTTTGTCATTCCCTGTTGTTTCACAACAGGTCTTTGGGGAAACAATGTTCATGGTGGCGAGATGACGATTCAATGGGGTCATTTTCAATTACACCTAATGATGCCCATTCTTCAAACATATCCTCATAAGCTGTAAACAAGTTTTCATTATGTAATTTTCTAGTCGATGTTTCTAATTGTTTCCTAGCAATCTCTTTATTACTGAGTAGAGGAAGAAGATCTCCTTTCCACAGGAGAGAAACTTCTTATCTTCCAACTTTATTAATTCTAACAGATTCTTCAAAATACAGTTTGGTCAGGTATTCATTTTACTTTTTGGATTTCATCACAACAGGGTCAATTATCCCCAAAACCTCTAGACTAAAAAAATCGGAAATAGTTGCTTCTCTTACAAACATCGAAATGACCATCAGCAGTATCTTCTTTTCAGATGATAAGTTAGTTTTCCCCATAATGGTCCATCCTAGATAGGATTCCAAGCTACCAATCGACTAGATAGAACTCTTCTCTTTCCAGTAAAAAGCCTACAAGCAACATCTGCTCCAATAAGAACATCAATTGGCACTAAATTATCTTCTATATCAAACATTTGTATATTCATAGACTTTAATTCATCAATTCATGGGCTGTACGAAACAGAGGGAATGTCATTGCAAATAATATCCTGATCAACTACATCAAAAATACAATAAAAATTTCCATCCAAGCTTCCTAGTTCAATTTTATATACATTATGAAGCTCCTCGTTGATCCTTTCCCCTCCAAAAATTACATGAGACAAAAGTTGCTAAACCTAAAACAGATGCTATTTCTTTTCTAATACACGACTTCTGAGATCCCTAATCATACATTGCTCTAATAGTTAAAATACAGTTCTTACTTTTATTTTAACCTTCAAAGTCTGCAACAAAATTTGGAGATTTTGAAATACTTGCTAAATTTACTGCTTAATTCTACTCTTTAATTTCCTTTTCTGAACTATTTGATGTAGACTTATTTGCAGTTTTATTTTGATTGGACTCGGTCCACATTATTGCATAATGCATCTTGTTACAGATAATACATTTTAAGAAACATCGGCATTTTCCTACCCATGTCCAGCTTTTAAACATTTGAAGCAGCAACCTTTATCTTTTAAAATTTTTAATTTTTGACTGTAAGGCATTTTTTGTGCTTTAAAGGAATTTGTTGACTCATGTTTTCCACTGCAGAAAACACACAACTTCTCTGCAGCAACAGACGTGCTCAACAAACTGGTTGCAGTACACATTTTACCTTTACTTACTTCCAATTTTATAGGATGACTCATCCTTGAAACCAAAGCCAGTCGTAGCTAAGTTAATTCTCTCTTCAGATTCCACTTCTATTTTTAAAAATTTTAATAAACTATAAAGCCTCTTTTTTGAATCACTGCCGAGATCAAAATTTCAGCTTTGCTGCCAAGCTCCAAAAAAATCCTCGGGCATACAAGATTCAACCAATGGATAAAGTAAAGCTGCACTTTTATCAGTAGTAACACCAAGTGTTTCAAGAGCATGAATCTGCTGTTCTAAATTGTCATATAATGCACACAAATTATTCAAACAAAAATTTGAATTAGCATTCTTCAGAACTAATTTTAATAATTCTCCGACGTAAACTTCTACTTGTAAATCATTACGACCAAATCGAGTTTTAAAACAATCAATTGCTTTAGGATAATTATTGCCAGTTGGCGGAAAGCTTTCAATCACTTCTCTAGTTCAAGATCCTTCAATGTTAGATTGCAACAAATACTGAAATTTATCCGAGTCTTCAATACTAGAACCAACATGAATTTTTTCAAATTGGCTCCAAAAATAAAGCCATTCTTTAACATCAGTCAAACTTTCGTCATCCTAATTGAGGCAATTTAAACCCTTTTTTCAATAGTAGCATTTACAGCAGAATTAATTATAGCAGAGTCACTATGAGTTGAATTCAAAATAGTACTCATATTTTGTTGGCAAGTGATAATCCTTTTTGCTTTTATTTCAATCCGTATAGTTTTATCACGAAAATCTTCAAATTCTGCTTCAAAATCCTTCTCAGGAAGAAGATCAAGGATACTTGCATGCGTTATTACCAAACGATCAACTTTCACTTTCAAAGCATTCAGTTCGGAAATATCAACACCTTCCAAGGCTATCAGTTCTTCTACTTTATTATACGCTTTCATAAAAGTGGTTCTGTCAGTTTTCTGCGATTTTTTTAAGAGCTTCCAGATTAGCCATATCAATAACTATTCAATTACAGTTCTGCTGAGGGTAAAAAAAATATTATGTTGTCCGTTATGCAAAGAAATAACTCATTACACTAGCGGCATATCAACGACTGCAATTTCTTCAACGAAACTAGCTTTTTATTAAAAAAAAAAACGTGGCTTTAAAACAGTTCTGGATTCAAAATTCTAAAATAACCAGTCATTGTCCATGCAAGACGTTAATTAGAACAGGGAAGTGAAACTGAAACAAAACTCTTGTTGAACAGTTACAGCAGGTTACAGTCAAAATAGTACGCACAAGTACTTAACATCTAGATTATACGAATTAATAGAAAAAGCCCTGTAGATATGGCGAATTTTTTCTTATAGCAAAATGTTTTTTTTTTAATTTTTCAATTCAGGAGGATAAATTTAATATAAAATTAGCCTCAATATATATAAAAAGCAAAATAAGTGTAATTAAACAGTCAAGATACCTAGTGAATCCATACCATACAGGAACAATTAATTGAATCTAAAATTTATATTATGATTGTGGTAATTTCAAAGCACATAATACAAGAACAATTTAACTAAAAAAAGGCTTAAAAAACAATTCAAAGAACTTTGGCTTAAAATAGGCCATGAAGCTTTCCTACAGCCTCAAATGTATGCCCTTCTATGAATTATGTAGGCAAAAATTCAACAATAATGAGATATACATAACCTGTTTAGATATTACATTATATGTATATATATATAAACCTAATTAATGAGAAATAATACTTAAAAAGCAATGCATTTTATAACAAAAAATAAATCTTGTTTTTCAATTATGCCTTAAGGAATAGAAAACACTTGTGAATATTGAAATTGTACAAAAAACATTCTTTGGTCAAAGTCTTTTAAGGTTTGAACAGACAAAAAACAACAATTCTATTAATGTAATAATTGTTGAAACGAAAAATATATATATATATATATATATAAAATAAAGGAAAATTACCAGTTAAGATGGCAATAACGATAGTTTTCAGTGAAACTGCTGATAAGATCCATTTCTTCAGGTGTAAGTTCAAAATCAAAAATCTAGAAATAAATTACAAAAAATATTTAATATAATATTGTGCAATGAAACTATGCAGATAATTAAGAGCACTGCATTAAATAAATCAACAAAAAAATTAACATATTTTTAAAATTAGATTTATCAATTTATCTTTTTTTTATAATAAAAACATTTAAATATAACAAAATTTGAGAACTGTTTTATAAAGTCAATTTTGAAAATACCTCAAAGTTGCTGCGAATTCTTTCCTCTGTTACACTTTTAGGAATGACAATTACTCCACGTTGAACATTGAATCTTAGCAAAACCTGAAATAATCAAATCGAACTTCATGAATAAATATAAAAAAATTGAAACCATAAATAAAATATTAAAATATAATTGTAATTATGCCAATAAAAAAATAGATTTAATTCAAGCTCATCTATCCTCTTAAAATCTGAAGGTAAACAAACGTATGTATCTATGCCCTGCTATTTTCTCACAAACCACTGAATCCTGAAACAAGCAGAAAGTACTAAAATGCAGGAAATAATCCAAGGAATCCATTTCAACCATTGAAATTACAAAACTATAATTAGTTAAATGATATTAATTAAAAACTTAATATGGATTGATTCTCCCATGCTGCCATCTATTGACAGCTTTCGCATCCAACGTTCTTGCATTTTCTGTTTATTGACAACTTTGACTCCGAAGTTGAATTCTCTGTTTATTTATTTAACGAAACCTCGTTTTAATTAGTATAAAAAGTTTTTCTTTTCTCTTTTTAACAAACTTGGTGTTTTAAAATTATAAACAACGAAAAAAAAATCATAAAATAATTTTCTGGTTCCATCACGTTTTTCATTACGAAATATGTGTCGCCATCTATTGAGCAAATAAAATAGAATTTTAAAGTTATTCGCTTACAACAGAAAAAAAAAAAATCAAGGAAAAATAATTAGAAGCTAGAAATATCAAGGAAACTCAAATAAAATTCAAAATTAATTTATTTGAAAGTAAACTTAAACTTTTTAAAAAAGAATCCAAATAAATTTAAAAGTTATTCTCCGAAAATGATCATGAAAATATCAATAAAAATCAAATAAAAGTATCCTTACTTGCAAAGAAATCTAAATTTGGAAAGCTACTGGTTTTTAAGTAAAATTCAGATTTTAAAAAAAATCAGGGATAAACAAATATGAAACAAGAAATCAAAATTCGGTTATTTGCAAATAAATTTAAATTTTAATAAAACAAAACAAAATGTAAAATTTGTTTGTAATGAAGCAAGTAATTTAATCCATGGTAATGGTATGTTGGTGATGCTGGATAATTTCAGTTCTGGGAATTAGATGATCTGCTGATGTTGTTGGAGGCAAAGGGTGAGTGGGATTTGTTTGTTTTTAAGTAAAATTCATATTTAAAAATTATTAAAAAAATAGTGATATAAATTAATTTTAGGCCTTTTGAGGGTCAATTGAAGATCCTCTTCTACCCAGAAGTCCCCTTCAAACATCAAACTTTGATGATTTACTACAACTTAAGTGTGAAGGGCAGAATTTCAGGTTTTACACCAAACAACACAACTACATTCATCAAATCAAAAATATAGAAAAAAGTAATTTCATTCGAGTCTGCAGAAGTCCCCTTTTAAAATCTAATGGTTCACATACGGTGTTTTTCCATTTATTTATTTATTGGAAGCTTGTATTTCTTTTTTTAGAGAGCTTATGTGTTTGGATTTATTAATATTGGAAAAAAAAATCTTTTTCTTTCCTTTTCGTATTAAGGTGTTTCACTTTGTAACGTTTGTTGGAGAAAGTAAGTGACAATTTTTGTTGAAAAAAAAAAAAAAAACAGAGGCAGGCCATATGAAAATATATGGATCCATATGACCTCACTTGTCTCCGCCCGGGAATATCCTATTATTTGAGATAACCCATGCAACGCCGGGCCACGCAGCTAGTCATATCATTCAATTCCAAACAATGTACAATAGGCATCATCAAGAACAAAATATGTTTTATATTGGAGCTAAGTGACCAGTTTTTTTCTGATATCCTAACTCAAATGAAGGAAATAACAAACCTACATATAGAAAAGTAATAAAAATTAGTTACTCTAATTTTATTTAAATGATCTTCACAATGGGAAAAGAAAACACAGGATAAATGAAAATTAATCTATAAATTAGAATATTGCATCTTACAGGAATACAAAATATTGTTTCATGAAGACAGGGAAACCATAAAAGAACATACTTGAGCAGGACTCTTCTTGTGCTTTTCCGAAATCTCTTTAATTCGGGGATCAGCCATAACAGAAGGTTCATCAGGTTTTACCCTTAAAAAGAAAGGTTAAATTAAAAACCATTCAATGTTATATCAACACTCTGCATGCAAGTGCAAATTTCCACACTAATTGAACAAATAAATTTAGTTACTGGACATGTCTGTCACACAACCACTGCTTATTACGATCTCCCACTTTCAAACCTCATTCTCTTCCAGAAAGCAATCACACATTAACATTATTAATTAAAGTATTAAGAAAAGAAATTGGCTATATCTCTATCCATCTAGCTCAGTTGCAGCTCATTCATTAGAGCTGCAGCACCCCCTGAAATTATTTTTTAAACTTGTATTTTTCATTTTATTTGCTTACTTTTCCACTCTCGGAGTTCAATGACTTACGAAAATGCAAAAAAAAAAGTAATAAAAAAATCGAAAAAAGGGGATAGAATGAATCCAAACGAAGAGAGAAACAGGTCCTAGCTGCAAAATAATCTGCCTCCTCCCATATCTGAGCAGAAAATCTGTAGTGAAAAAGCAACTCTTTCTTCTTTTAACCAAGACGGGCTATGGGCTGAAAGTCAACACAGCTCTGGCTGGCACAGAGCCAACTTGAACGAAAAAAAGATGCTCTTTTTAATATATATATATTTTTTTCCCCTCACTCTCACAAAAGTTGCAATCTCATTGGCTGTTTATGAGTTCCGCTTTCGGTTCATGTTGCGACGACAGATTCAAGCAAATAATACAATTCTAAAACTTTCACATTTTTAGAGTATTTCAGTAAAACATGTATTTAATATGTTTTAGCTTAAAAATAAATTTTCTGTATATGAGTTATTTGACATTCATTTCTGAGAGAGTGTTATAGAGTGAACAGGGCAAGAAGGGAAGTGTATATGCAGGTTCCGATTATTAATTTTTTCTTTTTGTCAGAAGAATCGTCACATCAACATTCACTTTAATTTTTGTTAGTAAAACTAATAGAAAATGTCATATGCTACACCAACAAAATTATTATTGCATATATATACTCTTTTTAACAAAGGGTAGTTTTGTGTTCTAGGGGTCATGATCGGTGAAGATCTGCAGAAATTTCCGGAACTCGTGTTATGAGAACCATTGCAATAAGTCGAGTTCCTGTAAGGAAGCTACCCAAAAGAATGATGAAAGGAAGTTAAGATTATGAATATCTGTGCCACAATCAAAATTCTTTTAACACGAATTGGGACCAACATAAAACAAAATACTAACAAGCAACTTACTATAGAGGTTTTATCGTCATTTGTTCAGAAGCACCCATTCAAGAAATGATATACACAATGAAATACAAAAAAAATTGCAGGTATTATTTTGATGTTACATCACTATGCCTTGACCAAATGCTTTAACATTTTTAAAGCACCATAAGCTTCTAAATATCTACTAAAATTAAAGTCAAAAGCTACATTACAGCTATTAATTTAATAACAAGACCATATAGGAATTGATTTCAATTTATATGATCAGACTCCAATAATACACATGAACTTAAGAAAAACACTTGACAAATAATATTGTATCAAATATTCAAAGACCCTCATTTATATGACTGTATACAAACTTACAAATGCGAACAATTCAAGGTTTAGTATTTTTACACCTAACATTTCTACAACTATGAATAGAAGAAAAAAATTTTAATATAAACTTTACTATGTTTGAAATACAAGATCTATAAAGGCACATGGGCTTAAAAGTAAATTTTAGTTCTAAACAATTAGTTCGTAGTTTCATCAATATGCACAAAAGTAAATTATTTATACACAGAATTTGACTATAAAAAACTCTGATAAACACTATTGGATTAATCTGTTACAGGACAACTTTTGAGTTTCCATTAATCATAATGCCAAGATTATGTTATTAGGGAAGTTATAACAATGTTTATTTCAGTTAATTCATGAGCAACACTAATAAAACGGTACCATTCTAGGATTAAAAAATTAATTAACTCCTTGCCAGTGGGTTGGCCAACTCAAATCTACAGTATTTGCGATAACTGAACTGACCTCACGTAGAAATAAAATTTGTGTTTCTGTTATATAAAGTCCAAACTCAGTTTGGTTTCATTTTTGAATAGGCATTTAATGCCCGATTCAATATTTTCATAACAGATGGTGATACTAGTCCTACATTTGCTCATTTCAATAGATTGAAAGTTGGGCGTGGTGAACTACAAAGGCTTGTATTGGGAATGAGTGTTTTGAACAGTTAGTCAGATGTTTTTAGTTCCTTGATTTTTTCGTGAATTTTTATACCAAATAAATATATAAATTTAGCATTAGTTTATATAATATTTAGCTTCAAAATTTTGTTTACTTTGCTGTAATTGTATAAAATATTACTGCAATCTATTAATATTTTACATGTATCTCAAAAAACCAGTTAATATAGTAGTTATTGCATTTAAAATTAAATTTGTTTTTTAACCCAAATAAAACAGGAAAAAAGTACCAATTTTTAAGAAGTTTTTAAAAATATATGCCACAGTTAAGGGATTAAGTATCAGAGCCTGATTTACAAACAAGAGAAATTACTTTCTCTCTTGTTAGTAAATAACAAGAAAGTGCGACTAGCATGATAATATTTATACACACCTAAAAATATATCAGATCAGAGGCAATGTGTCTACTGATCCTGAAACCCAAATTTATTAAGGCAATTAGACTTTTTAAAAAATAAAAACCTTTTTTCATAATAAACAAAATTAAATTAAGTAATAAGCAAAGACTGAATAACTAAATTTCCACCCTAGATAAATTTCATCAAAAAAAAAAAAAAAAAAATCAGGAGTAAATCTTGAAAATGTAAAAATAAATTCATTACTTAATTTACTTTAACAAAACTCCTCATTAATTTATGAAAAAAAGAGAAATTTTTTAAAAAAAAACTTTAAAGGAGAGGCCTGAATAGCTTTTTTAAAATAAAAAGGATACCTAAGAATTGCAAACTTGATAATACAAAAAAAAAAAAAAAAAAAAAAAAAAAAAAAAAAAAAAAAAAAAAAAACTGAACATTAATATCACACAATGCGTTTCCTGAAATCCATGTTTGTTTTGCAAAACACAGAGAGATGATTACTGTTATGTACTGGAAATTGGCAACTGAGACAGCTTTTTGTGAAGCTCATTTTTTAAAAAAATGTGAATGTAATTTATTAATGACAGCTAAACCAAAAATCAAAACTAAACAAAACTCAAAACTACTTTACCATGGTCTGTCAGGTGAACCAAGAGGGCTATAAGCTGTTACTGCAATATTGTGACTTTTGCAAAATTCAATCAACTTATTTTGATTAAGGTATGGATGGCATTCCACCTATAGAGAATACATACGAGTTTCATTTTAATAACTCAATGGGAACAGTAAAAATGTTTGCAAAATCTAAGTTTGCAAAAGAAACTCCCTGTAACTTGCCAAGAAAATTAATACTAAACTTGCTATATTATTATGCGATATTCAATTGCAATAAAGTAATTAGGCAAACATTATTTATTTATTACCTACACAGACCCACTACCTCTAAGGTATGAAGTGTTTTTAACGGTCGGCAGTGAGAAAAAGTGATACCTCGTATGAACATTTCAAAACAAATCTCTAGTAATAATAAAGGAGAATGTGTGTGTGTTGGTCCTCTACACAGCACACCTAGCTCTATCTCGTAGCACCTAGAGCTACGAGATTTGGCACAAACATACTTTGAAGGGTGGGAATGCACTCCTTGGAGCCCTATTTTTGAAATTTCAATTAATTAAAAATTAAGCTAAATAATCCGGCATAATTTGCAACAATACTTTTCACTGTTGCAAAGCATTTCAAACCGTTTTCATTGTTTAAACAAATATTTAATTGCGTGTTTCTCTTCCATTGATGAAAGCTTAGAAAACATCTTACTGTGTGTGTGGATTTTACTTTCTTCTTTTATTTGCTCAATTTTTCAGTGAAATCTGTAAAGGGAATCCTCAAGATAGTAAGCATATAATGAAATAATCCAGCAAACTGAAAGATTATTTTTGCTATGTTTTAATTCTTTTTATCACCATGTTTTAAGCCAATTAGCATTGCTGCTGGACATAAAATGTGCCGCGCCAATTTAATGTTAAAATCAAATGTGTATTTTACGTTAATGTAGACAAGGAACAGAACAAGTGCAAGGCTACGAAAAGTAAGCGGGTTAAATGTCTATAGCAATTTGAAGTTTAAAACTACTTTGTTAAGGGAACCACGAATATAAAATTATGCATAAGACATTCAGTTGAAATTTTATTTCCGACGATTAAGCTGGTTGCTGAAGGTGGCTGGTACAGAATAAAAATACAATCCTGAAAAATAATATATGTATTATATTAAATATAGGCAAATATCAGTTTTCAATACATTAATATTAATTAGTGCATCAGGATTTAAGTCTATAAAAAATCATATTTATATCTATTAACAACTAACCAAAGGATTATCAATTTTCCCTGTTCAGATTCATTACTTGATTTATGTCCTCACCAGGCATTCTTTGGGTTTATGAAAGCTTTTGTAGTGCCAAGAAATTATAAAAAGAAGCACTTTCGAGTATTAGTGTAAAATTAAGAACAGTTTACAATCTCATTTTCTTGTATATTTAGAAGGCAAGAATATAAATTATGACTATGTTATAATACATTTTACATAGCTTAAATAAAAACAGATCACTGACTTTATTATGCTAGAACACAACTCTATTTTCAACAGTTTGGTTGACTGTGAGCAGTGCTAAGTCTATAGTTCATACAGAAGCAAGAATTAACAATGCAAATTAGTTCTTTAATTCTAATAGATCAATAAGTATGACTTTCCTTAAATAATAATACTGAATAAAGCTTTAATTCCATTAGACTTATTTGACTAGATTTGCACTTATTCAGTGCAAGAATAAGATGCTTCAAAAATATTTATTTTCACTGCATACAAGTTACAACAGAAGGCATATCATGTCGAAAAACACTGAATATGAGAATACATTTTCAAAACTTTTAGTACCTAATGCTTTCCCTTGGTATTTTCTATCATGAATTCCTAATGATAGATTATGCGGGAAAGGATACCCTATTCTCTTAATCTTTGAAACTACCTTCTGCAAAATCAATCATCTTCAATATAACACACATTTTGTTTCACTAAATTAATGACATCTTCTTATATTATAAGGAAACATAATAGAAATTTTTCCTACTCATAACTTTTTTATAAGGCATATCAGTGTTTACTGAAAATAATTTTATGCAAATGTCACAAGAAACATAAATTTCAAAATGAATTAAATCTGCTTGTGTTAACCCTTCGAGTGGCGCAAATGTCTTTTTCCGTTTTTTATGTTTAGTTCAAAAGCTGATAGCTTGTATTTATATTTTCTTAACCAATCATGCATAAGGTATTTTTAAGATTTCAGAGATATAATTAAATACAAAAAAGATCGGTTCATTTACTTTAAAAGCCAAGTTTTCTAACCTGATAGCTAAAAGTTCAAAATAATTGGGTGCTCAGAGGGTTAATCTGTAGTACTTTTGAAAAAGCAACGTTTTCCGATTGTGGTGATAAATGAGAGAGTCTCGGCAATTTTCAAAAATAGTTTGGTTTAATGGTGCATGGATATCTTTGGCCATGCTATACCAAATGCATGATTTGGAAGAACTTATTCAATCTGCTGACAAGACCCAGTTTCAAAAATGATATGACATGCAAATCCATGTCATTATCCATGGATTCCTTATAATATATTTGTATGAATAGTAATTACAATACATTTCATCACTATAGAGGAGCAAAACCATTCACTGAATTCTAACAAATTATTTCTATGTATTCGATAATGTAGGGTATAAAATATAATACTGCAGATGGTAGTCAACAGACAAGCCAAAGCGGCCATAAATGTGATATTTAGCCATTTAAGTTTGATTATCAGACACATACAAAGAACAGAGACATTTTTATTTTTTGAAACCCTAAGATACAATTTTCTTTTTAACTAAATGTATAATTATCCTTTTAAATTTTGTATTCTCCTTTACATCAACTAATATAATGCACATAATATATAACTTCGTATGCATTTTTTTTTTAATAATATTTTATTTTGCCACAAATGTAATTGCAGTAGGCATATATGCTATAAAATAATTTTTTAAAAATTAAGAAAACTTACAAACACTTTGTATTTGAGATACAAATAATTCGCATGGTAAACTGACTGAAAAATATACCTGCAAGGCAGTAGGCTTGACTTTGCAAATTGATAGAATGGTCTTAATTTGCTCACTGTTAAAATTAGATAAGCCAATAGATTTTACCAGGCCTTTTTCATAAACTTCCTCCATGCCCTATTAAAGAAATTTAAAAATGGTTTAATTTTCCACATTGTAAAGTTTACAAAATGTAAAACATGAATGGGGAAGATTAAAAATTTCAAGCCAATCATAGAGTAATCAATAGAGTTGTTTTAAGATTAACATATATCATCCTACATTCTTTTTTAAAAAAATGAAATGTAAAATGTACAATGATAAGATATGAGAAACATTTTATTCTCTTTTATTCATATCAAAGCTTTTAAAAATGACATTTATAGTAATTGGTTAAAATTTTGGAGTATATTTCTGAGGTTTAAAGGTTAATAATAACAGATTCTTAGAAGTAAGTACATAAAACTATACATCATTGGAACGATAATTTAACCAAGAATGCAATGAAATTCTACTAAAGGAGTTTTATTTCAACAGTAATTATAAAGAAGAAAAGTAAATCACTCAGAAAAACCGCGAGTTAAAAATTGACTTTCACAATGCAAGTTTGTACCCATTTCGGTGAACTTCCACACTGATCAAGGTGTTATAAAACCTTTCCATGGATTGAAAGATTTTGTAACACCTTACTTTTTAATTCTGCAGCATTTATAACATCAAAATGGAATTCAATTATCTTTAAAATACATCTTATAACTGGGTTATTTCTGATTAAGAAGGACTGCTGCTCCTGGGTCATACCAATGTTGAAATACAATTATCTTGAAGGCCCTATTTATACACATGGTATGCATCTTAATCCTGCTTGAATATAAATGGCTTACTGTTGGGAAATTATTATATGTGGAAGGCTTTACTGATACACACCATTTATATATTTGTGGGCATTTATAGTTCCATTAATTACACAAATTCTGCCCACAATTTTGATATTATACAACCCATATCATACACACTGATCATTTCACTGTAATGCAGTCAAGGTGCAATTTTTCTTTGATATTTCCAACCCACCTCCCCACCACCAAAAAGAAAAAACTGTGATGGTGTCACTCAAAATATCACTTTTCAAACGCTTTGATGCATCATTAAAGATGAGTTTTAATCTAGTTTGATATTTGTAATATTTGATGGTCTAGAATGAACTAACTGAACAGATCTCGACAAAATTATATGCATTATTTGAAAATATTACAATGTTTCTATTCCTTTTTCATCAGATGTGCAATTAATTTTATTTAATCTAAGTAAACAAGTAGCGTGCGTAACAAAAATAAAATAAACTTTATAACTAAATTGTAATCAATACATATAACTAAAAAGCATGATAAAAATCCGATGTTGATATAAACTGCATTTTATTCTTATTATAATTTGGCAATACAAATGAGATATCATGAAGGGAAAAGAAATTATTAAAACTGAACTTCGAATATTTTTCCACTGCTTAACATATGAAATATTATGAATCCTGAAAAAGAATAAAATCCAACAATAACTGAAGATTCCATTCAGTTAATTTCAGAGTAATCTTCCAAATCTTAAATTGAAGGGGGAAAAAAACTGTATACTTCAGGAATAATTCATGCCTTGATGAAATATGGCACAATAATGAAAAATTACTATGTAATATGACTGAATCAAACTGGCTTCTAGAACCAGAAACTTCCAATTTGCTTTAGTAGTTAATCTGTTAAGTCCATTGTCCAAAACTCAAATGACATGCAAAAAACATCACAAATAATTTCATTTAAAATAACCAGAGGGAATTAATATCAATTTTGCAAAAGATATATATATATATATATAAATGAAACAGTAGTTCCAGAAATGAACCTTTCCCACATTTCATTTACAGACAGTGAGCAAAAAAATTAGGTTACTGATCCAGTACACATTTTTCTTATAATATTTTTTTTTCTTTTTATCATTATTGTCTAAGAATCAGTCACAACTGCAGACATCACAAATGCAAGATATAAGTTTTCATTTTGTTTCAATAAACCGGCATCAATTACTACATAAAAGGATATCAGAAAAGACAATATTTAGACGTAATGGATTTTTCGTATACTTCATTTATTAATACAGTAGCCTCCGATGTAGTGATCAAGGGTGTAACAATCCATCAGTTGTAGTAATCAAAATAGCATGGAACGGATCTACCGTATCTAAACACACAGAAAATCCATCAGTTCTAGTGATCAACAGTTCAATTGTAGCGATTGGTTTCGATGAGATAACGTCTCAGGACATGAGGATAATAACGATGAAGACAGTCCAGAAGAGAAACCACCATCAGTCCAAGAAACTCTGCAAGCCCATCATACTTTAAGATCTATCCAATACCTTTTGATGAGCATTATTCATACTAATGGTTTATCCAACAAATTCTTGAAAACTGAAGCAGGTTACTCTTGATAACAATGCTAAGAAAAGTTTAAAAAAATAAAATGTTTATGTTCTGTTTTAATTTTGCACATTGTGTGTTTTTATAATTGAAACAAATGTGTACATACAAAGTTTTGTGGTCAGTTTTTTTTGCTATCCTTGTCAGTGGCATAACCAGGGTAAGTGAGGCCAGAGCAAAGCTTTTTTCACCCTCTAGTCGTCAACAGTAGCTTAGCAAGGGTAAATGGTACCCAGAGCATGATAATATTTTTTCACATCTTCATAGTTGACTCTTAAAAGTGACACGAATGCAATAATGTTTTGTCCCCATAGCACTCCCTGGTCTCTAAGCCTCTGACCCTTATATACTTATATATTTGTGTTACTTTTTAAGTCATTTTGGATGTACAGATCATTCAGATGGAGTGATCATCTTGGTTTTGACCCAAAGTGATCATTACAGGCTGTGTTCACTGTAAGTAAAAAGTTTTAAATTCTATGCAAAATCAGTATTAAAATAAAATGGGTTATTAAGGAGTTTCATCATAAATGGATGCAAAAAAAAAAACATTAAAGAAGAACGAACAAATTAATAACCTTCCATGTTTCTTTAAAGTCAATATTCTCGGTTAACATTTCTCCTTTCTCATTCTTTGGGAAAAGTTCACCGCCTTCCTACAAAAAAAACAAATATTAATTTTTTATGCAATATTTTTAATAACTGATAAATAAATCTGTTTCTCTTTAAAGATCTTAGGTCATTTTTTATATTCTCTTTTAACAAAACACTCATAGACCATACAATTAGCTAGGTTTTCCTGCTAATGGGACAACTATGAAAACTATGCCATTCAGAAAAATTTAATAATTAATATCACTAATCATTTGCTTGCCATGAGTTTTAATTAAATGAAAGTGCCAAATTATTTACTTATAACATTTCAATTTACTTCCATCACTTAAAATCTTTCAAACTAAATATTTCCACAAATGACTGGGTTTTATGATAAACTACACATAATTCAGTTGGTCTACATACAAATTAGTATATTTAAAAAAATCATTACATAGTGCTTCAAAACAAGATTAGACTAAAAAAAAAAAACTTTAGGAAAAGTTATAGACACATGAATAATGAAAATTAAATAGAAGTAATAACATATATATTACACTTATTTTATGAACTGAATATAACAAATCAAAATAATAGAAAACAAGCAAAACTGATCCCCATTTAATCTTATTATTATGCAGTATTTAAATTACAAAGTCCATTTACGAGAATATAAAATCTACTTTCATTTACAAAAATGAGTGACATACCGCTTTGGAAATATAAGTTTAGTTTATAAATGTACATACAGTTGACACTGGTCGAGGCAAATAGTTGAATGATAATTAAAATAAGTAATAAATATGACAACAGATAAGAATCAATTTTAAATGCTAGCATACATATTTAGAATTCACATTATTTCCTTCAGAGAGAGAGACAGAGAAAAAAACTGGATATGGTAATTTTAATGTAAATCCTTTGAAAATATCTTGCTTTGTGTTACATAATCTCTCCTAGTGGTGGAAATTACATTAAATTAAGAATTTTCAGCAAAGAAGTTGTATATATTTTTAATTCGGGTAGTTCAAGGTCTAAGAGTGTAGCAGTTTTGTCTAAATATTTATAAACAGTTAGATCCAACCTATCATATGAAATTCAGTTAAATGACTTAAAAAAACCCAAAACAGAAATGTTACCTTATAAGCAATAGGCCAATGAATTAGATACAAATCTAAATAATCTAAGCCCAAAGCTTTCAAGGATAAGTTGCAACATTCAAGTACTTTCTCTCTTCGATGGAATGTATTCCAAAGCTAAGAAAAGATTTTATATAATATTATTAGAAAATTCAACTCATAACAAAGATAAAGAATATATGAAAAATTCTTTCATTTTTTACCTTGCTGGTCACAAAGATATCTTCTCTTTTAATAGTACCATCTGCTATCTTTTCCTTAATGGCTTGACCAACTTCATTTTCATTTTGATATGCCAAAGCACAATCAAGATGGCGGTATCCAATATCAATTGCAACTTTTACAGCATTCAAAACTTCACCAGGTTTTGACTGAATTGGATATTTGAAAGAAATTACAAATCAATATAATACAAATGCATAAAAAATACCTGATTAGCAATGAAAAAAATTCAGCAGAGTAGGATAATTAGAGATACAAGATAAAGATGAAGGGCAGAATAATTCTTTAAAATCGTAATGTTTAAAATCCAGAGAAAAGATTATTTGAAAAATAATAAATACTGAAATGTATGAAATTTGGATATAAAAAAATTATAACATACCTTCCAAGTACCAAGCCCAATAATTGGCATTTCCTTTCCATCACTAAGCTTAACATTAGGTACCTTCGTCATTCTGAAAGGAATAAATGTAAAATCATTTGAAAAACCAGAACATGTACTTTGAAAAAATTAAGATAATTATTATATTAAGAAGGGTATATCAGGTCTTATCTTTCAAAGAGCAATCTTTATTTTTTAATACTCAGCAAATTACTAAAAGGAAATATTTTTGAAATAATAATTGAATCAATTCTAACAGTCAAGTGATAAACTATGAGAATCAAAGTTATCACTCACAAAAGGGCAAGTATCTAAATTCATTTGAAAGGACTCTGTTGAAACATTTTGGTGGAATATTCTTACCAATTATTATACAATGACTGAAAATAAGCCACAGCAGGATATTAAAAATATATATTCTCATAATTTTAAATTAATAATATATTTTAAAAATTCAAATATAGCTTATCATACAGTTTAGGATTCCAAAATCTGAAATTTTTAAAACTTGATGCTACTTTTAAGGGATTGAAGTGAATTATTCTTGAAAACAGCATTTTCAACAAGTGAAAAGCTCGAACACAACAATCTGTGGAAGAAGGAATAATAATTCAAAGATCCAAAACATTGCACGTAAACTGACAGAAAACGGACGATAGGGAAAAATTTGGCGCCAATTTCAGGCATCAAATGATCACATGATGTGATGTTCTTTAAAAATCGTTCGTTAAAAGAAAGTTGGGAACATAGAATGCAATGAAAGAAATACATCTAAAAGACAAATTTCTATAAAAATAAAAAAAATAAGCATTATTTCATATTTTAGAACATCGGAGAAACGATTATTATTTTGGGGGTGTTTCTGTTTTAAACACAATATCTATTTAGTATCAACTATGTAAATATTTAGATAAAATATCACAGAAAAAAATGTAAAAATACGTCTTGGTTCCAATGTTCTGCATATTTATAAAACAAGTTAAAAAGAGAAGGAAGGAGGGAGAAACTTCATGCAAAGATATTTATTTTCTGAAAGGCACAGAGAAAAATATTTTATGAAATAAGGCGATAAGGATTTTATTACTAGGAAATAATATATTTATTCAACTCTTCAAAAGTGATGAAAATTTCCATTCAGTAATAATTTATCGATTGTTATAATTTATTCAATGTATTCAGTTGCAGCTAGTAACTTTGCCCTAGTAACTTTTGATAATCTATAATTGAAGAATTAAATGAGGAAGATTAACTACCTACTCACATAATCTAAAGGTTTCAATATCAATTATGTAATACGTCTACAATACAAACTGAACACTATGTTTATTTGAAAAACCCTTACCCAAGTGCTACCTAATTATTAAAAACATCATTAACTGAGAAAAATAATCAAACAAATGACTGGCCCACACGCAAAAACACCTTTTAAAATAGAAAGCATATTAATTTTATTAATGTAAAGATTTCGTCACGTATTTCACTTTCCGGACATTTGCTTCAAGAAACTCATTAATCAATTCTAAAAAATAAACATTAAAAATATTCTAAAAATGGCAGGTTTAAATATTTAAATAAAAGTGAATCAAACCTGTTGCAATAAACTTAAAACACTCCGTAAGTTTCCAATGCTGTTTGAAAGCAAGCTTTAAGAACACGTCTTGCAGATACTACTATACCAATAACGATGTTTTCTTATCGTTCTAGTAGCCGGCGAAGTGCTCGCTAGAAATCTTATCCAAGTTGAAACATTTTCTTTCACGTAGTTTATTTACTTTAGATAAAATAAACATCGTACGCACTTCGAAGGTCATTTGATACACTAGCGAGAGTGATTCAAAGAAAAAAAATAACTCAAAAGATTTTACGAAGATGCCTCAAAAATAGTTGGTTTAAATTGTTCAATGGGAAAGATTCCAAATCTGTTTAACAGGGAGAACGGGGGGGAAAAAAAAGCAGAATTTCTACATCTAACAGGGGATAAAAAAAAAAGAACATATTTCAGATTCCCGCGCTTTCGAATTTTCCGCCAATCATTTTTAAGGTCAGAACACATGTAGAGATTTAAACATGTTTCTGTGTTCCATGCTTTCAGGGCTGTACCGAGGTGATTCTGCGCCTTTGGCGGAACTGATAAAGTTGCGCCCCCCCCCCCCCCCAAGGGACACATTTACATTAATTTTTCATCCCCTCAAACTCCTACCAGGAAAAAACTACATTCGTGCAAATATTTTTATACACAAATTTAGCATATTTTATGATTCATTAAATAGGTTTAATAAAAATTACGTATTCTTAAAAAAATACTTTGATGAACTATATTCACGAAAAATACTGTACAGAACAAAATAAATGTATCATCAAGTAAATTACAATTTGCACAAATTTTCTAAAAGGAAGAAAATAAAATAAAATCTATATCTTATTGCAGGAATTGAACATTAGCTTTTGTGTGATGCGCTTTTGTGTGATGCATAATAAAGAAGAAAATTTATTTGCTTCGCACTATGTATTGTGTATAGTACATAAATTACTAATTACAAATAAAAGAAATTAGAGCTGAAATTAAGAGTTGAGTATATATGAACTGAATTAAAATTTTATTAATATCAAATGACTTTTTCTAGATCAGAGGTTCCCAACCTATGGTACGCAGGGGACAAGTTAGGGGTACTCAAAAGTGATTTTGGTAATGGCGGAAAACACAAATTATAAGAATATTCTAGAATTTCGTTTCATCAGGTTCGTTTGAAAAATGAAAATCTTCGAAATGAAAATGAGTTCGAATGCCTATTTACAGAATAAGAAAAAGGAGATTAATATCTAGTAATTGTTAGTTTTCGTCATGACCGGCCGCCACGACTTCATCGGGCACTGTGGTCCCCGCATAAGAGCCCCCATTACGAGCGGCTCGTGCGACGACCCCCCATTTTACCGAGGTACGACCCGTCATCGGAGATGGGCTCTAAGAGCCACACCACCATTACTGTATCCACCAAGGGAGCGAGAACCTGCTTACTTATCCGGCAGCTTCTCATCCATAAACTTCGCCATGCTGGGATCATGTGATTAAATATGCGATTATATAAAAATAAGGAAATTAGTGATAATGTGATTAAATAAGGAAATTAGTTTGTCATTTTAAAACTGAAAAGTATTGTTGCAAATCATATATTTTTGAATTTTTTTTTTTTAAATTAAAGAAAAAATTGTACAGTTATTAAATTCGTATCATAACAAAGGTATTTTTTTTTTTTTTGAATTTTAAAATGACGTAAAAATCATTTTTTAGATATTTTTGAAAAATACGGCGAAAAGACAGCAAAATCTTGCCTACTTTTTTATTAACTTAAATTTTAATTATCTTTTGATCTTTGAAAAGTTGATAGTGATTCTACTCTTGCTTTGAAGAGCATATGCACCAAATTTCATCAATATCAAGCAAAAATGCAGATTTTTTTTTAAAAAGACAAATAACATTCATCGTTGTATACATTATTGGAAAGTAAAATTTCATGGTGAAATCAGTTACAATTATCAAGACAAGTAAAATCAAGGAGATCATGAATTTGGTGTAGAATAGTTGCATTAGATTTTTTATGCAATAAATTCTAACACAAAATACCATAATGTTAATTTTATATTTTGCTTGTAATCATGCTTTTGTATGCATATTTTTACTACTAATAAAAGCGCATAGGGTGACTATCTGTTGGCGTTCTACAAGACAGACCGTTGAGCCTAGAGTTGACAAATTTGGTACACACCTACTATGAAGGGAGGCAAAGTACACCTCAGTGAGTTTTTTAAAACTTAAGAAAGTTTTTTCGGGGGGGGGGTTCAGCGATAATAACCGGAAATATTATTATTTAAAAATAATTTCTACACCATCATAAATTTCAAAAAAAAGAAAATCCTTTCAAATGATAACAGTCTAGTTGTCGTGTAATTTTTTCTTAAATTCGATATTTTTTTAAAAAATTTTTATGTATAATTTACAACAATGCTGTATTGAAAGTCAAACCAATTTCACTGATTCATCAAATCTTTAATTTAATATTTCTCTTGATGTTTAATTTAATGTTTCTCTTATGTTAAAAAACGTGATATAAAAATTTATTTTGATTATTACACTATAAAATCTTTTATTGTAGTGAAATGCTGCCATTTTCCAGTTGTTTTAGTCTAATTTTTTTGTTAATTCTATGCTACTAGAAATAAATTTACTTTTTAAATAGATTTACTATATTATTTTGATAGATTTACTTTTTAGCTATGATCTAAAATTCATTTTTTCACTTAGGGCAGATAATCTTCAATGGACATATCATCTATTTATTTTTAATAATTAGGTAAAACACTCAAGTTATAGTTACATAAATAAAGTGTGATAAATGTAGTTCAAATCTGAATTATGCATGATCGAAATAAAAATTAATTTTCATTGAATTTAATGAAATTAAAGAGCCATTCTGCCTAAAACGTTTTCAACAATTGAAGTAAAAATCAAAGTCATTAATTTTATTAGATGCAAAACATATTGCCTTAAAATTTAGTTCAAATTAGCTTGCGAAAAATTAAATCAGTTGATGTTTTTAAAATTGGCTGCCATAAATAATATATAATTAATCAAATGGGTCGAAACAGCTGGCAGTAGAAGGCGGCTAGTATTTAATACAACAAAAGCAATTTAAAAATACAGAAATAATATGAGCTCACCTCTTTAAAACTAATTTATCTCCTTAGAAAAGAATATGAAAATGTCCAAGTATTTCTTTATGCTCCCACTCTCTGATGAAATAAAAACAGAAATGCAACATTTCCTTCATATTATTTGCCACTAAAGAAACACCAAAGGACCACTCGTCCAATAAGGAAGAGGGCCCCTTTATCCTTCCTATAATATAGTAAACAAGATAAAATAAGACCTCCCCACCCTGAAACACAAAACTCTAAGAAAAGCGCGATTCCCTTTTTCCTTTGAGTTTTTAATAGTCAAATTACGTGAATTTTTTGCCCTCCCTACCCTCTTATCTTCCCTTGTCCGAGTTCCCTTGTCCATCTATTTTATGACAGTAAAATGAGATGCAAAAAAGAAGAAAAAACATGTTTTGTCATCTCTAGGCAAGAACCACACCCATGGTCAAGTGGGTCGAGAAGCAGACCGATACCCATTCAAATGAAATTAGAAACCAAACCCAAATTAGAAATAGGTTAAAAATGATTGCTCAAAGATCCTGTGACCCTAGAGACAAAAACCTTTACAATAGAGCCCAAAATTACCTCAGAAAACTCCACTATGAGGCAAACCAAAATAGACATACTGAAACCATCGAGGGGCTTAACCCCAATGATGGCTCTATCTGGAAATATGTCAAAAAAATACTAAATCCTACTTTAAAATGCCACCTCTCACCACTCCTACTACACTAGTCTATACCAACGAAGCCGAAGCAATTGCTGACGTGCTTGAAGAACAGTTCAAAACAAATGACCTCTCCCCCCCACACACTGAAGAAACTGTTAGTAAGAGAGTCAGGCGTTCTCAAGAAAAAAACCAAATGATGAACCAGAACATAGCCTTCCCTCGGAAATCATAGAGTATATCACTAAACTCAAAGCAAGCAGAAGCCCTGGGTCGGACAACATTTCTAACATTTTAATTAAAAGGTTCCCAATAAAATCACCGAAATCATAAATGCAATGCTCAAATTTCACCATTTCCCAAACGAATGGAAAACTGCGATCGTAGTTCCGATCCTTCAGCCAGGAAAACTTCCGTACGACCCAGGCAGCTACAGACCAATTAGTCTCCTTTCTGCGCTAAGTAAGATAGCCGAATCTGTTCTTCAGACTTATACCTATGCAGTTTGGCTTTCGCAAACAACTTTCCACTGTTCAGCAGCTCTTACGAATAACCGAAATAGTGAAAGAAGGAATGGACGAAGGCTGGGACACCGGAGCAGTGTTTCTTGACATCGCAAAAGCGTTTGAGAGGGTCTGGACAGACGACCTGTTATACAAACTTATCATGATGCGGATCCCTGGAGGTTTAGTTAGGCTCATGGCTACCTACCTACGAGGAAGGCGCTTTGTCGTACGAGTAGGGAGTGATCTCTCCTCGGAACGTGCAATTGACGCTGGAGTAGCTCAGGGATCTAAGATTGGACTTAATCTGTTCAATATCTACGTCAACGACATTCCCAGCCCCAGGAACTGCCAGACCCGACTATGTCTATTCGCTGACGTCACTGCCGTCATGAGCACCGGTGAGTCCAATAAGGTTATTGAAGATCTCAATTACTACCTGGATCAGTCAGGTAAGTGGCTGATTATGTGGACAATCAAAGTCAATGCAGACAAATGTCAGACCGTCTATTTTACGAGGCGCAGAAAGGTACCCGACCCACCCAAGCTCTACAGAAGAGCAATTAAACGGAGTAAGGAGACCAAGTATCTTGGAGTGACGCTTGACTCTCGGCTAACTTACAACAAACACATTACCAACATTCACAAAAAGACCAGATCCGCCAAAGCTAGACTGTATCCCCTTCTTGGAAGAAAACCAAAACTCTCTCTGAACAACAAACTTCTCTTATATAAGACCATTATCCGCCGTATAATGACATATGCTTCTCCTGTCTGGGGGGCAGCCGCGAACTCGCATATACAAAAACTAGAATCAACATAAAACATAGTCGCCCGTCAAATCACTAATGCCCACTGGTTTATCCGTAACAGGTACATACTTAAAGACCTTAGACTCCCCCCTGTAATTTCCCACATTAAAAATCTTGCAACCAAATTCTTCCATAATGTCGACAACCATACCAACGAAGCAGTAAAAGAAATTCCCACCTATGATCCATCTAATCCAAAAAAGAAAAAAACGTCCCAGGTCACTTCTTCCAGATATCTAAAGAGTAAGACATTACAACTACAGCCACCTTGGAGCAATTCTGCTAATGACTAACCTGTCCTTATTAGGACTTCCACGGAAAGTCAATGGGATTAGCATGGAGACGCTTGACACGACTCCCCGATTGGACTTGATAGGCAGAGAGAACGAAGAAACGATCCATCAACAGTTTACCCATTAGGTATTAATATTCTTTGTCTGTTTGTGTGTGAATGTATGTATGCAAATAATACTAAGCTTTTTCTTACAGCCCCCCCCCCCCCAATGTAAACTCTTCATTCAGGGTAAAATTCATCTCTTAATAATGTTTAATTTTGATTAATCGTCATGTGTCAAGCAAGATTGTAGCCCTAGAGGTCTGTGCTGCCCCCCCCATCACTGATTTCGCTTTGCTGGAGGGACTCTTTTTTTTCCTGCGGCAGCAAGAAGTTCCAAGAAAAGGCGCAGGGCTTTTCTCTCTCTGTAAGGACAACTCTCAACTTGACTACTGGACAAAACAACTAGCCACTCCCGTAATGCTTAGTGAGCCACTGAAGACTTATTCTCAGTTTTTTTTTTTTTTTTTTTTTGAACAGCAGATCGTACCAATCTAACTCTTAAACTAAGTTTTTTAAATGGTCATTTTTGCCACTGTTCTGCCTGCGCCATTGGCGTGGGGCCACCCCCTCGGTACGGCCCTGCATGTTTTGAATTCAGAGGATCGACATGATGTACCAGGTTCCTAATTTATGAAACCATTGGAATACGGATGGAATTTAATTAATCTAAAGTTTTCATTTTTTTCTCAAATAGCAGGAAATTCATGTCAAAATAACACGTCATTCTAATCCCATTGATGATGATTTATTACACCTGTTAATAAATTATCACGAAAGAAAATAAAAAAATAATGAAAAAATATTATTACATCGTTCTTTTTGTGGTACAAATGACTGCGATTAGCACATCCCATAATTAGGACTGTGCCGATTTCCGATGCATCGAAAAATATCGATGTTACGCAATCATCGCCGTTCCGATGTTTATATTGTCGTTTCTTTCGAAGCATCGGAAATTGCGATTTACCCGCGATGTGTACGATGTTTCCCGATGCATCATAGACATCGATGTCCACACGCACCGCAAAGATCATTGTTTCCGATCGCGCATCGATGACCGCAAGCGCGAGGCACTTCTCCAATCATCAGTGATTACCGTAGTGTATCTTTCCCCATGTTTCTTCCATCGTGACTCATCAAGCAGAGACATACGTTGCGAAGTGAGGATCGTTGTGCTGACACGATGAATCCCGATGTGACCGCGAATGAAAACGATGAAAATAACTCATCTCGAGAATTGAGGAAGCGAAGTGTTTTGTCTGTTGTTGAATCTCTCAGTCATCGAAACGTGCATTACTTCGTGTGGCCTCGTGCTTTCTTCTAATCGTGTAAATTCTCTGATGTTGTTTTAAGTTCAAGGGTTTAATTATCAATCCTGCCGTTCATCGTTTGTTTGTTTGAAGAGAAGATCGTATTAGTTGTTTTTAATATACAATTTATTGATGATAACTAGACAAATTTATAGTATTTTTTGACACTTTATTTGTTGGGTAACTGAGTATTGAGTTTATTATAAGCATATAAACGCCTTAATCAACAACTCAAAAGTGTAAGAATGCAAAATTAGGCAATACAAAGTGCGAAACATCGATGTATCGAAATATCGCGATGTTAGAGTGGCGATACATCGCGATGCTAAAACATTAACATCGCCCAGTCCTACCCATAACTTATACAGTTTTAGAAATAAATTTTGTGATGATAGTTTAATGAATTTAAAAACCCTGAAGGAATTATAGTTTGATTTCAGCCAGAGTAGTATCGTGTACTAGTAAAATTTTAATGAAAATAATATGTGAATCCAGATTCCATTTAAAACATATTTAAAAACTTAGAAATCAATATCATAAAAAGAATGCCAAAAAACAAAAACTCAAGAGGTAATCGTAAAAAAAGCAAACAAGGAAATCCATTGTTTGGCGTAATGCAAGCTTCTTACAGAAAAATTTCCCAGTTATTATTTTGAATCCATTTCGAATAAAGTCCTTGGCCCTTGAAAAAATAGACTAGAATGGATTCCGTGTTTGTTTGTTTGTTTTTCTGATTACCTCTAAGTTTATCTTTGTTTTTTGGGTTTCTTTGTATGATATTGATTTCCATTGTTCTTTGTTTGCGCGTTCCTTAAACATTGCTTAAATTTTATTTTCTAAATTTTTTTCTCTAAATTTTATTGCTTATAAATAAATTTTTTGTTGTTCTTGTTTCAAGTTTAAGTTAAAATTTTATTTTTAAATTGATTCTAATTTTCCCAGTTGATTGTTTTTAAGCTTTAAAAACTTGGAATATACAAAATTCTCCAAAATAACGTTGCGCAATGATTTGCCTAATCACTTTTTTTCCCCTGTAGTAATCAGTAGCTTTCACAGAGTCAGGATAATTTTAAAATCCTCAACAATCAGCAAATAAATATCAACAATTGATTTCTTTCGGTAAAATTACTAGATTAGCGTTCAGCAATTAAAAATCATCACGCTTTTTTGTTAAAATAATGATAATTAAACATGAACAATCACCTTTATCTCCAAACCTCTCCACCACAAAAATATAAATATATTCGAGCATCGATACGTTGAGCTGAATGAATCAATCTATTCACCACAATAATTCAGTTTGAATTCACCAATTATATTTTTTTCAGAGTTCAGAAGTTTTATGACAAAGTTATGTGCTTGATTTAAATATCAATCTATTTTTTTAATTATTGAAAGTTTTAAAAAAAATTTTCTTGAACCATAAGTATCGCAGTAACCATAAACAAGTCTCTATCACCAACTTGATTCTACGAAGAAATGAGCTATTTGCACTTGAACTGACTTCTTCACATCCTTTGTTTGAATACATCTATTAGATTTACAAAGCAAAATAAAATTAATTAAGTTAAATTAGTAAGATCACTAATAATGAATGAATTACTAGCAACTAATTTGATTTGATTTTATTTAATCTATATAATAAGATGGTTGTTTTCCAGACCAATGAAATTCAAATGTAACGGTCATCTACTCTGTACACATAAAATTCCGCTATTGGGAACGCGAAATAGCGAGAATATGAATACATATGATGATATTATACTATGAGTCTGGCACTTATATGTTACGCGTACTGAATAAAGACTAAAAAGTAGCAATAGATCTATATACAGTAGAACCCCGCAAATCCGAACTAATTGGGACCGGTGCCTGTTCGGATTATCCGAAATTCCGATAAAAATAGAAAAGAAAAGATGTGTGCTAAAAAAAATGTAAGTTATAAGTACTCAGTACTACTATCTCTTGAATTCTTTTATTCAAAAGCAAGAGAAAGAGAATATGTCTTCCCTTTTCATTAGAATAATGGATGTGCTTCTGTATGAAGTGACCTTATCTTACGGCGACTTGCATTCGTTTCTTCAATGTGTACAAAATTATGCATGCTGAAAAAGTACTTTTTTGTTTTTAATATGTATATTTAAATCTTTTCAGGTAATCTTTTTCAATTAGATATAATTTTCGAAAATAAAATCGGCTCGGATTAACCGGAATTTCGGATTAGCGGGGTTCTACTGTATATAAAAGAGAACGGGACTCGCTGACTGATCACCTAAACCACCAAGACTAGAAGAAACTTAGAATTTGGCAGGCGGTTGCTTCTTGGGTAGTAGGTGCTCACTAAGAACGGATTTTTCAAAATTTTAATTAATTGAAAATTAACCTAAATTTATGCGTTTTTCCGCAATAACTTCGGAACATATTATCGCACAAAAAACACTTTAATATCATCGTAAAAAAAAAAAAAAAGCTTTTTAAGATACCGATCTTATTTCCATGCGATATTTCGTTCAATTTTCATAGTTGTAAATAAAATTCAAACCAATCTCATTATTTCAGCAAATCTTTTATACACGCGCTTTTGCAACTGTTACGGTTGTGATAGTATTAATTGTTTTCTTGGGAAATCAACTCCAAAGCAGAATTTTCACTTTAGTATTCATTGCATTGCTGAAATATTTTATCGCACTTGCTTCAAAGTAATATTCCTTTAAAACGTGGCAATAGATATCTGATATATTAGCTTATATATATATATATTTCAGTATGTTTGCAAGACAATTCAATGACGTTAATTACTCTCTCTATGCGAAGTTCATTTAATTTCACAAATTTTTAAATGATCCTATTTGAGTGTGTAGGTGTTTTTCTTATCAGTCACAAATACTACAAAGAAGAGAATTGTACTCTAGAGAATGGCAATAAAAACCAAGAGATGAAAGAGCTTCTGTTGTCGCTGTAGCAATCAATGATGGGGAAGGAAAAATGCGTACCAAGGATGGCTAGATTCGTGGCCAAGAAGCTCAAACTACGGAGAGAAAAACATAAGAGGAAATTTGCAGCTAGTCGAGGATGTCAGACAACACGGGAGTGGACCATGAAAATCAAAGAAAGACATTGCTGCGAAAAACTGTTTAATTAAGTTTAAAGTGTTATAAGTACTTAGACTTGAAAATAATTTTATCCGGAGCACCGTCGGGTATACCAGTTAGTAAATAAATAAACCTAATGCGATCAGATCGCAAACGCAATTCTCATAGTGTAGATTTAAGAACTTTAGCTTCCTATACTATTACATTATACTATAAAGCTGCTGCTCCAAAGTACGGAACTCATTCAGAAATAATTTTAATAAAAACTACTACTATCTGAACAATAAGTTTCACCATTACTATTATAATATACTACTATAATATAGTTTTTTAATCTATATCTTTTAAGTGCATTAGACAACGCTGAAATCTTTCCAACTTGATTATTTTTACTTCGCTCACGAATGGTAACTTTGATGTCTTTTCAGGAGTTTTCTATCGCAGTAAACAAACCAGTTCTCGAACTTCATTTCAACATTTTCGTACGGATATGCAAGATAATGGTCAAACAATCAACGGATTCCAAAAACACTTTTCTGTCAGATAACTGGAAAGAAAGAGACGTTTTTGTGATAAAATCCTTAAATGAAACCACTAGTTATAACAGCCCCGACGAATAGACACTAGAGTGGGACGAAAAAGCCTTTTTTTTTTTTCTCTCCTTTTCGAAACGCTATAGTGCGGAAAACTTGCCTCTAGGGTAGATAAGTAAAAATCAATATATATATATATATATAAATATATTTCTTACTTCTGGCGGTAGCGCATCGACCATAAACTTTTCGAAAATATACAATTTTAATAATTTTTCTAATAACAGAGGGAAAAAATCAAATAACTTCTATAACAAGTAGCTATAGGTATAGTTTAGTACAACAAAGTGTAGAAAAGATAAATAAATGAAAAAATAATACATTTTAAAATTTGTTAATAGCGCATTACACTAAAAAAACCCACATTTTTTTACAAAAAAAATTGACAAATTTCCATTGAAACAAAAAAGTTGTTTCTCATTGTGTAAAATTTCAATTTGGAGTCAAATATAGTCCTTTACTAGCCTTCAGTTTCTTTTGGTTCTCTGAAATAAGATTTTCTTAGAAAAACTTAGCATTGAAGATCTTGAAAGAAGTGTAGTTCTTATAAAACCACCTCTGGAATTGGAACCGACGACTTTTTGTGATGCCTCGGTTACCAGCTTCATACATCGTTCTACTGCTTGGGAACTTGTCAAAGTTCCACCTGATTGGACCTTAGGCCAAATCTCTTGATTCCAGAATCTTCGCAGCAAAGGTGGTTGTGAAAGTGCAATAGTGTTCCAGTGAAGCCTTTCAATGCAGTCTTGTAGCTAGGAAATTGATTTTTGGTGGTTGGAAACTCCTAGTTGACTTTCTTTTAGAAGCTAAGTTTCTAGCTTTTATAATTATTCCGAAACCTAACTCTCTTATATGATCCTTTTTATCTACTATCACACTCAAAACCAAGTTTTCTGGATGGTCAAAAAATGCATCTCTCTGAATTACTGGGTCTAAGACTTTTAGCAAGTTTTCTGGCAGGAATCTTGATGATTTTATAACTTCAAATACATGTTATGGTCCATTTGTGAAGTACTTATTTTTCTTAATATGAAACCAAACAGATATATATGACTTTAGGATAAAAGAATCTAAGATCTTGTGTTCATCTGTTGGGTTTTCAATACTTAAATACAAACGGAGAACTCTGTTCTCCATTGTTAATCATCTTGAATAGGAAAATGGACCAGGTTCACGAACTGATAAATCTTCAGGAGAACTACCTGATTTTATAGCATAAATTATGTCCAGCAGATACTGCTGATCTTTTCTTAAAATGCTCCGTTCAATTTCTGGAATCTCACACTAATTACTTTAAAAATTTACCACTGGGAGTTTCTCACATTTACTGAGCTGTGTGCCAATCGGATCACTAAATGATTTTGGCCCACTCGTTTCACCATCTAAATTTATGAACAGATGCCGAAATGGAAATTCATTAAAGTGTAAGAGGCACACACCCCACTGTAGTGGTCTTTTAACTCATTTTTCAATTTCGCAAATACAGTTTCATTCAAATAAGAAAGAATGTTTTCGGCAATGTTTTGAGCAGACCCAGAAGAGGGTGCAACGTGACCAACGAATACAGAACCCGATTCTTATAAAATTTAATAATGTTCCTCTTTTATGGTTCTTCGAAACCGCTTCGAGTGTACCTTTTCAATCACGATGGTGTCTTCCTATGTCACACCCAAGCAGCGGAACGAAGTATGAAGCTCGTAACCGAGGCATCACAAAAAGTCGTCGGTTCCAATTCCAGAGATGTATTTATAAGAACTACACTTCTTTCAAGTTCTTCAATGCCAAGTTTTTCAAGCAAATCTCATTTCAAAGTACCAAAAGAAACTGAAGGTAAATAAAGGACTATATTTGATTACAAATTGAAATTTTATACAATCAGAAACAACTTTTTGTTTCAATGAAAATTTGTCAATTTTTTGTAAAAATATTGTGTTTTTTGAATGTAATGCGCTATTAACAAATTGTAAAATGTATTATTTTTTCCATTTATTTACCTTTCCTGCACTTTGTTCTACTAAACTATACCTCTAGCTACTTGTTATAGAAGTTATATGGTTTTTTCCCCTGTTTTTAGAAAAATTGTGAAAATTGTACATTTTCGAAAAGTTTAGGGTCGATGCGCTACCGCCAGAAGAAAAGAAAAAACAAACAATATAAATATATATATTTGCATTTTACTTATCTACCCTAGAGGCAAATTTTCCGCACTATAGCGTTTCAAAAAGAATGACAAAAAGTTTTTTTAGGCCCACCTTAATACACACTCCATCTAAATTCCATGCCGCCTTCCATTTTAAATCTGCACAGATCTTTAAAAAATACTTCGACATAAAAAGAATGGATGTCAAGTGGATGGAAGCTAATTTGTATGACTTTTTCATGTTCTAAAAAGAAAAAGGTTTAAAAGTTCACATCATCCCACTAGCAGAAAATAGCAGCTTCGACTTAAGCTTCTACTTAAATAATATGAAGCAGATAGAAAACAAATGAAATATTTCACTAAAGAAACAACAAGGTTTTCGATGTAGATATTGTTCAGCAACGGATTCTGAGGCTACCACTTTTGGACGATTTTACACCGGAAAGGGGTGTTAGGCAATGAGTCATATGAGCGCATTTCCGGAGTTATTTGTTAGAGCACTCTCAGTAAAATATAAATATCATCCTTCCATTCTTCACTTTCCCCCTATTTTGATGAAAATTGTTGGAAATTCAAATGAAATTGTTCAGTCACTGAATGAAACGTATCTCATTCGTTAATTTCATGACGTAGCCGAAGTTACGGCACTAGTCGAAGTTCATTGGTTGTTACAATCGATATGTATTTTGTTAACTTGTGTTTTTATGATAAGCAGTCGAATGAATGGCTGTCCGTGAGTGTGTAAGCTGCAAGAAAGCAGCATGTTTCTTTTAAGTAACTGTATTTAAAGCTATTTTTATTTTAAACTAAATGCCTGGTATCTGCGTTAAATCTGCAACATTACATTCACGACATGCCAACAAAAACAACTCCGCCCGGCGCATGCGCAAAAGCCCGGAGGGTTTCCGAATCCGTTGCTAAACAATATTTTAGTACGTCATCATTTGTAAGTAATAAAAACAATATGAAAAAAAAGCACTGAAATGAATTCTGCGCATGGGCATTACGAAATCAACTAAAGCTTCTATTCATATATTCACATGGCCAATACTGACAATGGGCAAGGAAGAAAAAGAGGCGAAGCATTTAGTGTGAATAGTTTAAAAGTAAATATCAGACTTCCCAACTCGTTTCATTTCGCATTTTTTATGGCAACGATTTGTATCCGACACTTTTTCATTTAGGAGGGTTATCATGGTATTTTTTAAAACCGAGGATATGTCATCATTTCTTCTTATTTCTGATCAGTGATGGATAGGTGTCGGACCAACACCCCACTTTTGGCAAGAAAAATTAAATTTTCATTTCATTGAAGCTGCCCCAAACTAGGAGTTATAAAAAAGCAACAGTGTCTGCTAATTTTGAAATTTTGTTGTCTACTCCTTATACGTTTTAGCAGCCCAGAAATATTTTGCCTCCCCTCCCACTTTTAAGTCCCAATCGCCGTTATTGTTTCTGATGCAAGAAGCACTTTAAAACAAAGGCCAATAATAATTTGTCTCCGGGACAATAAATTGCTCATTTTAGAACAAACTTACGAATGAGTATACGAAAGATAAAAGGTGACTATTTTGAGCCTTCGCTTAAGAATTATACGGAATAGAAGATAAATTTCAATCAATTATATTAATAAAGTAGCGAGAATATTTTTCCAGATATCTATAATCCATTTATCATCGGTGCGAACACTAAAATGATTATTTTGATATTACCCTGAAAAGTGGCATGTATATGTGAAATTAAACGTTGCCTTTAATTAATAAAGATAAAAGGAGACTATTTTGTGCCGAAGAATAGAAAAATAACCATTTATGTTCATCGTTTTGGATGATGGATGCGTGACTAAGTTAAATAACAATAGTTACTGATTGTATCAGTGAAAAGATTTCATTCGCGAATACATTTACGGACGAATGTATCTGTAATTGCTTGCATATCCACGGACAAAAAACATGCGAATGCGTCTCAGACACAACCTATCCCATCATTTTAATCCAAAATTGGGAGTTGCGAAGTCTATGAAGTACAATATGGAAGTCAGGATACCCAAAACATATAGACTAATAGAGTCATTGAAACACATAGGCTAAACACATTATTTCTCAAAACAACAACAGATTGAGTAATTAATATGCTATGTCAAAGAAATTCACAAGGGAATATTGACTTAAATTATAGGCGTGGTCTTGAACATTTTTACACGAAATGAAATGACGTTATTTTTTAAATAAAAGTTTTATTTTCACAATAAAATGCTCAGTTGCATTTTGTTCACTTTTTTCCTTTCTCGTATACGAAGTATACAAAAAGAAAGCATTGTAATCGTCAAAAAATTCGAACTCCAGATTTTGACGATTCTCCACGTTTTAGACCTCCCTGAGTACGAAAAACACAATTTAGGAATTATGTCTGTCTGTGTGTCTGCGAACAAGACAACTCGAAAACTATTAGAGCAACGGGGATGAAATTTGGTATGTGATCTTGACACATCATTTGTAGGTTTCTAACAAATTTTGGACAAAATCCGTCAACGGGAAGTCCTTCTGTCCGCGGTCATGTGAACACTATAACTCAAAAACTTGAATAGCTAGATGGATAAAATTTGAAACACAGTTTTATCATCATGAATGTAGGTCCGTATAAAAGTCCGTCCAAAACCGTTAAAGAGTTGACAGTCTGTCGGTCAGTATAATCGCATACTTGTGTAAAATTATATCTCGTAAGCCCTTTGGCTTAGATATATAAAACTTGGTATCACGGTTGATAACATTAATTATAGATTTGTGGCCAATTTTCATATCAATAGGTTAAGAAGGAGGTGCTCAAATTGCATATTAATTTTTTTAAAACTTTTGAAACGAATCCGCATCTACACGCGCATGCGTACTGGAAGCAATCTCTGTGCATGATATGCAGCGGCTTGGCGCTTTTTTCTTCTCTTGTGGCTCCTCTTCCTTTTGGCGATTTTTGATTCTGCTCGGATTATTTTATTTCCGTTGGTTTCGTTGTTTTTACATGTGCTGGAGAAACTTGTTGCGTTCTGGGAATAGAGCAGATTCGAAATTTTTATCCGAGCGAGGGTGCGGGGAACTGACACGCTATATGCGAGTTTTTGAGAAATGAGTATACGAGAAAGTTTAGGGGAGACCACTCCCGTTGGTTTTAATTAGCGTTAACTTCATGACAATATTAAAATACAATCTCTATCTTCTGATTTTAAATTTGTCACGAATTACAAAATCTTTTAAAATCTATTCATACAGTTTTTTCACAAGGCAGCTGATTTCACCCAAAATTTGCTACAAATCTTCAATTTTTTTTTTGGGGGGGGAGGTGGTAAAGACCAAGCACCAAATTTCACTTGTCTAGCTCGTTCCTCTTTTGAGTTACTGTCTTCCCATATACACAGACGAATAGAGACAATAAAAATTCCTTAAATACAATTTTTGGTCTCAGGAAAGACATAAAATATGTAGATTCTTCTAAACGTCGCGATCAAATTTTAGTAACAATTACAAAACTTTTCTTCGTATGCGAGAACGGAAAAATACTTTGACAGAAAAGGCATAATTAACATTAGAAAGAATGTAAATTTTCGTGGCTTTTCTCATGTTACAAAAATTATTTTAAAAATTCAGTACATCGCATATGAAGAAAATAACATCTTTTACTTAAATTTATACTTAAAATTCCATGAAGAAAGCAGAAGATCAAAGAATTTTTTAGGAAATTAATCAAAATATTTTTTACCTGAAAGAGGGTATAAAACAACGAAAGCGTCAAAAGGCACAGAAATTAATGAAAGGGTGTACTGATGTAATGCTCGACTCTGGAGTCTTTCAAGAGTTGAAGTCACAATAGTTGGTACTACTGGTAGTTGGAACTATTCATTCAAATACTATGCATATATATATAGAGTTGTAAAGAAAAATATAAGAAAAATTGCCCTGACGACAGTAAAAAAATCCTTCGTCATGCTAATGTAGCTCATTAAAAATATTTTGTATGCAAAAAAACACAATTAAAAATGATGATTGTTTAAAAAGTTAAAAGTCACAGGAAATTAGTGCTAACAAAAGAAAATTAACCGATTTTTATTAACGAAAAATAAAAGCATTTTGTGTGAAAAATTTACCTGAAATAGGTGAAAAGCAGAATATAAAAGCAATATCGAAATGAATGCGAAATGGGGAAGAATTACGATTCCATATAAATGAGTTCTTTGGATACTGAAAATTTGTTTTTCATCGAAGGCATTAAAATAAAATAGGTTAACTTCCTGTATTGCCGTGCTCACAAAAATTCTCGGGGAAATGCAACAAATATAATTTTTAACATCCCAACAGCACAGCAAACTTTCAATATTACTGTTCATTTCCTGCTTAAGGTATCCGACTAGATTCGGAAGCAATTTTAAAAAAAAGGTTGCACAAAAGCTTTAGTGTGCCAAAATAAATAAATAACAAAAATAGGTTTAAAAGGTCACAATTAGAAAAAAAATATGTATAGTAAACTCTCGCTACTACGATATCCGATGCAACGATATGTCCCTCTACAACGATACAATGCTGCGGTCCCGGTGAATTTGCATAGAACATAAAGTTAATCTCCCCTCAATATAACGATATTATGTACAGCAATAAACCCCTGTACAACAATGTTTTTTTTTTAAATCTCAACACCATCTTCTTCTTCTGTAACAATATTTCATGGAGGATAAGCATAATGACGAAAATTCCAAGAATGGTGATGTTTCAGATGCTGAAAAACGTGTTTTGAGTATTCAAAAGTCTAAAACTGAGTTTGAAGAAAAAAGTGGCAAAATGTCTCGAATTAACGTGGAGGAATCTTTTTTAACAGCGGATGATGATTTTATGTTTTTTGCAGGAGTTAAATATAGATAGGAAAAGATATTCTGTCCGAAATCACAGAGGAAATGGAAAATAATGATAAAGAGGACGATGATGATACAGATCCATCGCAATCTTTATTGACATCCCAGAAACCTCTTCAATCAGTTCAGTCCATAAGGGCATTTTTTTTTTTGAAGCCGTTCATCCACAAATGATGATCATTTTCGTACACTAGGCTCTATGCAAACCGTGTTAGTTGACTAACAGTTTAAAAAATGAATAAGCAAACGAAAATATTAGATTTTTACGATAAATAAGTTTCTCAGGTATATGTGTATAGCTGAATTTTCAAATTTTTGTATGCTTTAAAAATTATTAATTATCAAAACTCATTAACATCATCAACACTCTGGTGGTGCTTTTTCTGCAAAATGTATATTTTTGTATTGTGTCCACATTAAAATAGCCAAAATTTAACCTTTTTATATCGTAATTATATCGCCCCTCGATATAACGATACATCCCTCTACAACAATATCTTTATTTGGTCCCCAAAGTATTGTTGTAACGAGGTATTACTGTATAACACCATTAGTTTAAAAAAAAAAGAAGTTTTTTTTTCTTTTTAATTTTAGCTAAAGTTTCAATGTTAAGGAAATGGGCATAATTAATTTTCATTTCACATATATATTTCTCTAACTATCTAGACTGCAAGATAAAAATTATTTTAATAAATATCTTATGATCATTTGAAGTTTATGCTATTGATTGTTCATCAAAACTACTTTAAATGTTTCGAACTGAAAGTGACTATAAAACATGACTAAATGAAGCTATCTTAAAACTTGCGGTCTATTAAATTCTCGCATGTTTATGACACATGTGCTCGAAATTTCATTGAATGGCTTTGAAAAATCATGGTTTTCGAGGACGAATTATGGTGAAATTTTTATTTTTCAAAAAACGCAATTTAAAAATATAATTAAACATTAGTTTAAATAAATATCCAAAAACAACTTAAAACTCTCCAAGTTTTTAAGACATCCCTTTCTCGTCTGATATTAAAATGTTTCCCTTTATTCTAAAGCTTTCTTCTGTGTTTTTTGCTTTTGGCATTAAGTACCATTTCGAATCTTTAATAAGTAAGTTATCAAGTGTTGTCCATCTCTGTGTAGTCTAGTTTCCAGCATCGATACTAATTTCATTTATTTATTTATTTATCACACAGCAGACCCTTTTTGCCCATAGGGTATAGAGCGTTTTAATGGTAGTAGGGGAAGAGTATAAAGAAAAAGTGTCACATTGTATAAACATTTTAAAAAATCAAAACAAATACACAATAAAAATATAATCATGAAAAATAATTGAGCATGCAATACATTAAACAGACAAGTATTCATACAATGACATGAAATACGGACCAATAAACGAATTTCATTTAGAACTGATAACAATTCAGGTTATAAGAGGTCCAAAATACATATTCGATTCTCTTCAATACGCTCTGAAGCTAAATACAAAACGCGCCGTATTGTGTAAGCATACCAGAAAGTCGAGGGGAGCACACTCTCGTTGGTTTATGAACGTCTTTGGCATAAAAAAATTATTACGTCAGTGAATAAGAATTTTTTTTTTCTATTATTAAATTTAGACATCTTCAATGATACTATCTCATTCATTTATTTCCAGTTTTCTGTTCATTTCTTAAACTTCCCAGAACGGTAAAAATTAAAGCTATAAAAAGTGCAAAAACTATAACCATAAAAATTGCCAATATCGAGCTCCAATGTTAGTCTCCTGTCTAGGCCTGAACAACAAAAGGAAACTAGTTTGACGAGGACAAAATCGTTTGCAAAAGTTTGCCGGCTACACTGAAGGTCATAACAAAATACATTATTTTCCATTTTTTTTTTTATCGAACTTCTTAATATATTCACAAAATGATTAATAGACAATAATAAACGTGGACATATAAATTGTCAGGCAAGGCAACAAAAGAGCATTAAATCGATCGGTGACAATGATACATTTTTAAATTTACAAATTTCGTTTGACGGTACCATTGGATCTTACCGACAGCCGATTCAATACTAGTCAATATGTGATTTATGTGTATAAAAAAAATACTTCAAACTATCAATGCATTTGGAAACAAACGATATCATTACACGAGTTCAACGATGACAAAGCATGATTTCATGACAGAACGCCACTTAACATTTTCTTACGCTGATTAAATAACAAACGCTGTTTCCTCAATATAAACAAGTCAAGGTCAGATTTACTTCGGAACTGACCTTGAAACTGGCAGTGCAGAGTGTATCGATTATCTCAGCCTGCCAATAGACTCCTCTAGAAAATATTTAGCTTACCATAAGCTTTTATCGTAACACCAGGTTTGATATTTTCCCAACTATAGTGCAAGGTGCAAACAACTGACAGAGCTGCCATGCGTGAGCAGTATTTTAATTTTTTGTTTAAAAACATCGCACCTGGCATTTTCCATTCAAGTTTCTGTGCGATGTAAAAACAAATTTATGAAGCGTCTGTCAGTAAATAAAAATGTACATTTGGAATTTTTAAAACCGGTATTATTACTTGATGGAAGCTGAGTCTGATTGAAACTTCACTGAACTTCAGCCTGGGGCTCGGAAGTATTTTACTTAACTGTTCTGAATTAATATTCTGAACAGTTTTACCTTTTCAAGTGCGAAACATTTATTACTTTTACCACAGAGATTCCGGTGAAATCTCGGATTGCATTAACAATAAGTGACGAGATTTTCGGAGCTTCGATCTGGTCCCGGCTAGGGAGAACGGGGAAGGGAAAGGGGACCACAGAAAACATTAAAACAGTTACTACCAAAACCAGCGGGAGTGGTCTCCCCTGAATTTTCTCGTATACTCCCTAACATAGGTGGAGCAAATATAAGCCAAGCAGCAGTAAAACGAGCCAAGACGGTCGCGACATTTTTTTGTGTCATAACTCATAATATGGCAAAGAAAACCAAACATGCAATTTGAGGCCTTTTTTTCAACCGATTGTAACGAAAACTGGACACAAATCTACAATTAAGATTAGAAGACCGCACACCAAATTTCAATTATCTAAATCACTCGAAAATTTGTGCCCGTCTCAGTCTACGGCCACACGAGCGTTTTCCTCAGGACCAGGGAAATAGAAGGGCTAGTTCATACCTTTGAAGTTTTAGAATTGCCGAAAAGAGGGGAGGAAACCAGTTTTGACGTTACTACGCTGACAGGAAGCTTGTGGGGTCCGAGAGCGTCCACTGCCGTTTCTTTAATTCTAAGCCATTTTTTCCTGTGTTGTTCTGTGTTACTTGTTATTTTGGTGAAATATTTAAAAAATCTTTCATCTCTTGTAAGTATGTCTACTTGTGCTGTCGCTACGTGCTCAAATTATTACAGGAAAACGAAAGACAAAGGTGAGGTGCTTTTCATATCATGTTTTCAGTATGAATGAATAAATGCCAAGCGATTACATGGTTGGCATAAAGAAATCGCCTACTTGGTTTAAATAAAAAAGAAAATTTTAAAACTTGATGCAGTTCAGGTCAACCATCATTGCAAGATAATGGGAGAAGTGCTTTCAAGCTAGAAGTGAGAGAAAAAAAGAAAAGAAGTATTTTGCAGGGAAAAAAAAATCAGATTAAAATATCTGAGGTTTAAAAAAAAACATGACAGACCTATAACTCAGATTTGAAAAAGAGGGAGACATTTCAATTATACGTACACAATCACAATGCGCGGCAGGACCAACATTTGTATTATTTTAACTCCGCGTACCAAATAAGGTGGAGGGGCCTATGCACAATCTTTACTTTCTATATCTTTCTTAAAATTTACTTTTTTTTATAAAATAAATGAAAATGTATTTATTTTATTAAAATTGTTAGCTTGTTTTTAAAACAATCTTATCCAGTTTTAAAGTG
>BGPR01000729.1:286552-325363 GCA_013235015.1 Araneus ventricosus | reverse complement strand
AAATATTGCAACATATTTAACAGGAAAAACAAATTATTTAAGTGAACTTTTAGAAACTTTCATTAAAAAATGAGAAATTAAGCACAAACTGAACACTAAATTTCAGACAAATAATATTTTATTGGAAAGTCCTATATTTTATATATATTAAACTGGGTACAAAACTAAAATTTTCAAAATAAATTATACCTCAAAAGTTAACACAATCACATTTTTAAAAATAATTTTAATATGAATTTTTAAATTTCCCTTCCGACTTATTTTGAAGATTTTAATTGCTCTTATTAATATATCTCTGTACAAGATAAAGTCAGTAACAAACTGGCAAATTATTTTTTCTACATAGTTCAAAGCAGGGATGAAATTCATTTGATTTTGTCTACTTTTCCACATATTTGATGAGAAACTTTTGGTAGTTATTTGCAATTTTCAAAGTGTCAACAAACTAAATACAAACAATAGTTTTATACATAAAATTGAGAAATTTTACACCTTGCATACGGTTTTAAATAAATGTAAGGTATTTTTTTAAATGCAAGCATATTATTCTAAATACAAGTTGAACCCGACTTTATTTCGAACCGTTTGTAACTTTTTTTTTCCAATATACACAATTTCATCAATGTGATGGAAGTTAGGGAAAAAAAATAAAAAAAACAGAACTTCCTCATATGGTTGATTATTGCATGCCGGCTTATTACAAAATCAAAACAATTATTTTAAAAGTAAAACTAAGGAGAGATATGATCTCGCCAATTTTAAATTTAGAAAAATGAGGGAAACAAAAATTGCCACCACAATTTAATGATATTGGTTTTATTTAGTTTGTACAGAAAATTGAGAAATTACTCAACAACGATTTACAACGGACCGTTTATTTATGAGAAACGGAAACTAATCAATAAAAACAGATAAAAGTCACTCTTCCTTTATTGATCTAACGAAATAATGCACTCAGCCTTACAAAGTAATTTGTAGTTTGTATCAAAGTTAGGTTTTAAAATTATGCCGGTACTCACAAACATTATCATATGCATATTATTTATTTTACATAAGTTTTAAAAGCCATGATGGTGTAATTTAAGTAAGTCCGAGAAAGCCATCTACTTACTTTTAGATGAAATAAAATACTTTTAATAGAAACTTGATCTGGAACACGTTGCAGCAAAAGGCGAGAAACCGGCAAACAACTTACAACAACGAGACAAATATAGAATCCAGATCCAGAATGGAAATTCAAGAAAGATTTACTTTTCGCTTTCGGTTGTTGAATGCACGGAGAAAAAGAATGTTGACACAAAATGTACATGTAGACATGTAAATCTGAAAGCGCCATCTGTTGTGAAACATTTTAACATGAAGTTCTTAATGCCTTGTTATTTTTATCTTAACTTTTTTTCGAAGTGTGCATGTTCAAAAGTGTTATTTGATTAATCCTTGAACGACACAATATATTTTCAAAATACAGAGCACTTTATGTTTCATTTGGAGCATACTTCAATCTGGAATCGTCGATGCTCTTTCAGTTTTAATATTTAATTCATAGAATGGACGGGTTTTCTGGTTTGTTTATTGCCTGTAATACATATTTTCCGCTGTAATGCCAACGGATCTATTTTGGTACCCCCGGTTGGGTTGGGAGACGACACTTTTTCCGCACGTTAACAACGGGAAAAGTGACCAACCCAAGCGGGGGTACCAGAATAGATCCCCAAGTCAATTGATCTTCAAAGCGGAAGTCCAACATACAAGCAGATAAAGTCAAGGTTTTTAATATAAGTAAACAAATCAGAAAAATCGTCCATAGATTTTATATACTAATATGATTAACTAATTTATAATTTTAATATAGGTGAGAATACAAGAATATAAAATGTGCCTTGAGAAACGACTATAATGTTCTCAAGATTTTTCAAATTTCTACTTAATAATCAAGAATATAGAATATTGCAGTATTCACACAAATAAATAAAATTTTATGCATAGCCGTCACTGAATTTTGTCTCCCAAATGAATATTTCTCTGAAGCAAAACTGAAATCAAAATTGTAGTGAAAGTATTAAAAAGAATACACTTTTTATTTCAATTAACTTTAAATTTGACCATCAGATGACGCCACGAAACAAGTAACTTGGAAATTCGCAGTGCGATTATTTAATTTCCTGGATATATATGTATATATATATCCTGTATTTATATACTCCCCTTCCCGCGAGATTTTAAACAATGCATATTTATTCGATATTTTTTCCCCCCAAAAGTGTTTCTATTCGAGAAATAACGCATTCTTATCAAATAACATTCCGTCTTTAAAAGTAGAAAGATAACGTTAAAAAATTTCCACTGCATCGTCATTTCACCTCAACCATTCCGGCATATTGATAATTATAATTTGTGCATTTATATAGATTTTTTTATACAAATTATACTATCTAAGAAAAAATAATTTTAATAAATGAAATTTTAAATAAAAAAATTTGGGATTATTTATAGCTGTTACCAAGTAACCAGGGCTGGATTAACTGCCTTGCTTAGTGGCCCCACAATTTTGAGGGGCTGCGAGATTTTTTTTTTTTTTTTCTTCTTTTTCTTTTTTCGGTAATAACAGGACAATTTAATTTTGAGCTTTCCAGACCATGATTTATAAGGGCTGTGTACTCGACCTTTTTCAAATTAATATGAAGTAACGTTTAAGTCTCAGAACATTATTCAAAGCACTTTTATTTTCTTGTTTTTAAATTCTCTTTCCAGATTAGTTGATTTATTTATTTATTTTTTAGTTAGCTGACTGACTCACAAGTCAATAGCCCTGGCAAACTATTTATGAGAGTTTCCAGATTGTCTTAAAAAAGTTTTGTAATTTTTTTACCATTTTGCTTAAAACTAGATCACGGAAATAAAATTTCAACTAAATCTCTTATGCATAATTTTATATTCATCGTTCCCTTAAAAATTAGTTTTAAACTTCAAATTGCTATAGTTATTTTACCCGTGTTGTTTTCGTAGCCCTGCACTCTTATTTTGTTATCTGTATTAAGCTTGTTGGGGGCTCCAGGCGATGAAATCTTGGGGACCCTCTCCAAGTGTATGACGCATATGTATTCGAAAATTCCAACTTGTCAGTTATGATGATTTAATATAATATAATTTCGCATATTTTTAATCACAGTAACTAATTTTTTTAAAATAAAAAGTGCTTTTTATAATTACTCTATTAACTGATTTTAATTACCTAATTAATTATGTTTATTAATATTTGTCGCTAATTAATAAGTTTTCTATTTAGTAATATTAAATTTATATCTGAAATTCGTGTTCATAAATATTCACATGAAGTATTATCGGAATGACGTAGGATCCATTATTTAAAAGTAAAAGTAATTCGCTTTTTGCTAAAATTAAATCTGCGAGGAAAAAAAATTAGCAAAAAAAAAAAAAAAAAACTAATATTCACAAATATTATTTCACCCGTTGGAATTATTTCTAAAAAAAATTTTATAATGTTTTCATATTATAGTTTTAGCCTTATAGAGTAAATGAATTATTTTTAAGAAAACTATTTATAATTTCAGAATTGATCACATGGATTAATTATTTCTATATGGGATCAAAACACAACACCAATAATTATTGTAAAATTATAATTAATGTCACATAATGAAATCAAGAATATTATTAGGTGAAATATCCACTGCTGCTTGTATGATAAAATCTATATATATAAAAGAGGAAAGTGTGCGTGTTTGTTCGTTTTCTAGTTCTTTATGCACGTCCACACCGTTGGACTTACGACGACCAAATTTGGCACAGTGATGGATTAGCACAAGAGGGAGCTATCGAGGTAAAAAATTTTTAAAATTCTAATTAGTTTTTTATTTATTTAATTAAATAACGAAAATTAAGCTATTTTTAGACGTTTTTCATCAATAACTTCTGAAATACTTATGGTACGAAAATTATTTTTACATCGTCTTCAAGAGCAAAAAATTATCTTTTTAATGATACCAATTTAATTGTTGTATAATTTGTTTCTCTAACTGTAATTAGCGTTTCAAAATTTTCGTGGCATGCACTTAACTTCCGTTTTCATTTCGTAGCTTTTAACATGTACCCATACATCCAATGTCATTAGTTTAGATACTACGCGATGCCAGTTTCAGTTTGACTTTATTTATAGTATTAACTAGTATTCCCAGGTAGCACACAATATTGTCTAATATCATAAAATTGGAAAAAGTAATATTGTACAGTATTTTTCCCAATATTGAAACAATGTAAAACGTAAGACTTTTTCAATACTGTACAACGTTTTTGTCATAATATTGGATAATGTCATATAATACTGTAGAATATTATACCATATTAAATAATATTGTACTATACTGAATAATATTATATAATATTGCAAAATATAAAAATATAGTGAATATTGTAAAAATACATTTTAGAAGCATGAAAAAAATATTAATCACTTAATTCCAATGTGCTGAACTTATGGGTAACACTTTGCGGTTTTTTGAATACCTTTACAGCGGGACCTTCCGGATCAGGGCCGGCCGGAGGGGGCTGCGAACGGTGCGGCGGCACAAGGCCCCGCGCTTCTGAGAGGCCCCGCTCTGGATTTTGCAAAATTCATTAAAAATTCTTTTATCCTTTCTTTAAAAATTCTTTCAACCAACTTTTATGTAAAAAAAGCATAAAATATTAATAATTTTTTTAAAAAGAAATATATTGCAATTTTTTTCTGGTTTTGAAAATTTCCTTCAAAGATCTGTTAAAAAAGTAATTGGTGGATCTCGTGGATAAGAATCTAACAATTCCCTTTGCTACCTGGAGGTCCACGTGTTTCCGATTCCTGGGCAGAGTAAAAAGTAAAAAGTGATAACATTGTTCAGTCCTAAACCAGGTTCGATTGCTCCAGGTATCATATGGTCACTCTCTTTTCGGTGCGGGGCACCCCAAAGTGGATGTCCGTCATTTGAAGATAAATTGCAGGTGATAATATTCAATATATCCCTTGTTCCCGAGACTATTACTTTCAAAGTATACAGGGGTAATGCTTATGTGCGGATCCACAACTGTTCCCCTAATGGCCAGCAGATAGTCTTTCCCAGGGCAGCTTAAAGAAACACCTCTAGAGGAATGCTCTTTCTGCTTATCTAGTTCTAAATTGAGCACATCCCTTGTATTCAGCAGGACTGCTAAGCGATGAAGAAGCATTTAACTGACAGGGGTTTCTCGCTTTTCTTGTCAAAAGTGTGGTTTTGTATTGTTCCAGCATTTGTGAATTCATCGTAGGTACTTGTTAAAAGATAGTCTGTTACATCTATTCCTCAGAGTTTAATCAATAGTAGTGAATCTGAATATTGGATTGTGTGAAACTAGACGGGTAACCCATGGAGTTTTCTCAGAAGCTTAATTTTCCATTGAATAGTTCGTTCGCATGCGGAGTATCAGCCGTATAGCAAAATAAAATATTCTGAATTTGTTTTTGGAGACAAATTTCAAGTATGCTGATTTTTGGCTCTTTTTTATAGTTATTTATTAAACAAACTTTCCTTTTATATTTCCAAAAAGAAAATTTTGATATTATAACAGGTTATCAATTTATAAAACAATGTAGTTCCACTTTGTTTTTGTATTTCAAGATTTTTGCTATTTGTTATTATTGAATACATTTTAGATAAAACATTTTTTTTTATTAACGAACGGAAATTTGTGTTTTCTACTCTTTTACATCGGACATTTTTCATTATAAAATGTTACGTATTTGGCACCTTTTATTGTTTTGGGAACTACATATCAAAGTTATTTGGATAAGTTTTAAAATATAAGAGTATTTTGAAGATTAATTGAATTTAAATATCCTAAAACTGAAACTATCAGTAGGTTGTGTATGTTTGTAAATAAGTTTGTGATTAGTCGATTATCTTTTTTTAGTTTTTTTTGTATATGAAGAAATAATTGTTTGTTAATATGAAGAAATAAAAGAGTTCATCTTTTAAGAATTCAATTGATAATTCAAAATACAAGAACATCCCATTCACACAGTGTAATATTTTATTTTAATACGTAAATCGACAGAAAAATTGAAAGGGGGGGGGATTTTCTCTTTCAATTGACTGCAAAGTTAAAAGTTATTTTAAGTTTCTTCAGCTTTCTTGTTTTGAAACTCTAATTGAAACTATTTTCGCATTTTATAATTTTAATTTTCGCACTGAAAGTTTTCAAACTGAACAATTTTTAATATATCCTCATAAAATCAGGAAGACAGGATACATTTCTACATCATGAGTTTGCAAAAAATAATGAGAGGATTTTTATCTCTTATTTAAAAAGGAATGCTTGAATTCAGGGCCACCCCTAGTCGACTTCGAAAGGTGCGAGCGCACAAGGCCCCACGCCGCAGTCAGATTGCGAAAACGAAAATGAATTGCATTAATTTATTTAACGAAATCAAAATTTGGCGGCAAGTTTTACCTTTCAGGTCATAATATTGCAAATATTTACAATATTTATTTAAATTGTATCCAAATTTTACTTCTGTTCGAAAATTTTATTGACCCTACCAATAATGCTCGCGTCTGCAGAAAAATCTTCTTCAAGATTAAAAATAATAAAAAATTACTTGAGATCTAGCATTAGAGGTGAACAATTAATTTGCTTAGTCATTTTATCTATCGAATCTAAATCATAATAGTATTATCAACGTTTTTGCTATAAAACTTCTAACAAAATGAAACAAAAATCACATATTGTAAACTTATTTCAGTAAGTTGAAAACCAACTTTTATATATGAAGTAACTATTTTTGTTGTTTGATTTATTAACGATTTTTTGTGTGATTAAAATATTAACTTTATAAAAATAATTTAATTTCTTTATCATTTTCATGTATTTTTTTAGTCTTTACTTAACCAAATTGTGAAATGTAATAAATAGCAAAAAACAATAAATTATTTTGTTGAGCTAAATTTTCTAAAGGCCCCGCAAGTCAACTTTGCACCGGGTCCCTGCTTTTGTTCGGGCCGGCTCTGGTCTTGCTCTGCAAGCCTGCAGCAAGCTTGACACGGCAAGACCGCAAGTTAAAGCAAACGACGAAGTTACGACACGTCGAACTTGCAGTAAACTTGTCGCTTCAAACTCATTGTGAACTATAGCAAGAACGGAATACGCAGTCTAACCGTGGATTCGAACTCGCGGCAACTCTCTTCCTAACCTGTCGCCTTAGCCACTCAGCCAGCGAGGCTTCGATTGCCTTAGATAGATTGCACTAATACATCGTGCATCTACACGTTTTATTTTAAACTGTCTTCTTGATTTCATTAATTTTTAAAATTTTGATTTGAGAATATGATTTGAAGTCAAAGAGAGAGCGATTTTTGCTAATAATTACGTTTTGCTAGTGCAATAAATTATGAAATTAGGGTTCAAAAGTAATTACTTTTAAAAATATGGGACACAAAGTAAGTTATTATTTTTCAACAAACATTGACTGTGTTTTAGGTTTAATTTTGTTTAAGAACGTTAAACTTTCCATATTAAGAAAAAGGCTATATATACTTTTTTAAAGAGCGAGTTCTATGTTTAGTAAAAAGAAAGAGAATTTTTCAAAAGTAATTTTTTTATAAAAAGATTTAGTTAATTTTTTTGCAAATTATCATCGATTTATTGAATTAATAAAAAGAAGGACGGTCTAGGAGATGTTATTAAAAATCGAATATTTTTTAAAACAGAGACAAATATCAAAACCAGTTACATACTGTATCCAGGTCGTGGTGTGCAAGTGTGCCGTGTCAACTTTAGGAGCAAACTTGCATTGCAAGGAGGGTGATCAATTATATTTTGTTACTTTGCAGGAAGTTCGCTGCAAAGTAACATAAGAATGAAAATGGTTAGAAATGCGTTGCAACAATGAAAAGTACTGTTGTAACTTGTGCCAAAAATATTTTTTAAAGTTTATTAATATTAGAGAAAAAATCGTACGACAACTTAATTGATATCATTGAAAAGGTAATTTTTAAAATTTTTAGCTGGTGTTAGACTAATTTTTATGCTATAATATTTTTTGAAGTTATTAAGGAAAAACGCCAAAATTTAGTTTAATTTAATTTTTAACTAATTAAAATTCTAATTAAAATTTCAAAAAAGGGCTCCAAAGCGCAAAATTCTCCGAATCTGGAACTAGTTCCATATGATTTAGCTTTAAATAATCTCTCATAAACTCCAAATATTGTGTTTTTAAAATAGGATCCCTATAAAATTTACCTTCTAAGCGATAAAAACACTTCAAAGGTAGAGTCTTCGTATTTCCCAATTCAGTAGGACTTTCAAACGGAAGAGTCACTATATACCTTCCTGCCTCAGTTCGGGTTGCAGTCTTTGCATACATATCTTCACAAAGGGACAATGGAATATCATTCGGAATTGACTCGTGTTCCCAAAAACTTTTTAAATCAAATTCCATCTGAAAATAATCGACCTCTGGATTCGAGAATTTGAACCCGCGTACATCATACCGAAAAGAATCGACCCAAGCTTAGTATTGATCGCACTCGGAGATCCCTTCCCACCTTTAATAGCTTGACCAATGATCAAATCTGCATACTAGTCTGCACCGATCAGAATTTCAACTGAACTAGAGATATAGAATTCGGGGTCTGCTAGTTTTAATCCCTCTGAGCGATGCCATGCCTCCAGGTTTACCATAAAATTTGGCAGATTTAAAGTTATCGGAATGGCAATCAAAGCGTCAACTTTAAAGATTTCCGAATCAAAATGGGACGAAAATTCTAATCTAGCTTCCTGAAAAGAAGTCTCCGCAACCAAGTTGTTGATACCTCGTATTCTGTGAACAGTTGGTCTACCCTTGAACCCCAGTTTCTTCCAACAAGACTCCTTTATTAAGGATCTTTGACTGCCACTATCCAGCATTGCCCTGCACGCGATCGAATCTCCAGACCATGTCCTGACGTTAATCAACGCAGTTGTCAACAAAACTTACATATTCGAATCATTAGCGCTTGTTTTTTCTGTCAGTGGGGAAGAAAAAGTTACGCATTTGATATTTCATATCATTTCAGCTTTATTCGACGTATTAGTTTCCATGAAACTTCGAGCAATAGTAGCCATAAAAAAATGTATTTTTTAAAGCATTTAATATTTTGGACTGCATTTTCGTTTGTTTGCATTTGTGCGTTGAAATTGCGGTCGAATAATAAATTATTTACTTTTGAAACAAAGACTAAACAGACTTTAGCTGCTCTTATGCGCTCCTTAGTTTGGAATTTTACTTTCTTCTCAGTCTCTCGGCAAGTTCTTCTCAAAAGATAAATCTTTGAAGAAATTAAAATATGGCATTCTTCAGAGAAGTATTCAAAGGAAGAACTTGTACAGTATGTTAGAATAAAATACAGTCTATCACAGTGTTAAGAGGAGATGGACATCGAAATTAAATGAAAAATACGCTTATTTTGGATAACATGGAGCGAAGTTGATGAATTGTCTCCCTTCAGACATTCATCAAACATTTGGCATTGAAGATTCATACAGTTAATAACTTTCCCTAATAACTTCGAAATGAATTATGAAGCTTACACTAAAGTTTAATGCACTAAATGAATTTTTTAATGTATATGTTATAGTTAAAGCTTGGAATACGTTATTTCATAGAATAACTAGGTATTTCATGAATTACCTAGTTATTTTCAATCCGTTATTTCATATAATAACTAGGTAGTTCATGAATTACCTAGTTATTTTCAACCCGTTATTTTATAAAATAATTAGGTATTTCATGAATTAGGGGAGACCGGGGCATGTTTGGTACAGGTGCAAGTTTACACAATGCTTATATTTCACATACCATTGGTCGGGGGGAACCACATGTCGTTTCAGAAGAAGTGTCTCGGCCTCCATTAATACTCACGCAAATTTGGAGGCAGTCCTGAAAGTGGATCGTGAAGTGGAGAACTTTTTCTGATTTTTTTTTACTATTTTAGTAAATTTTCACCCCTACTTATTGCCTTTAATAGAGCTCGTAATATTTAAATATTATAACCTATTATGGATTATCCTCTTAGGTTGTTATTTTGTGGTTATTTTTAGCTATTTAGTTGATTATTTTTATTATGAATAAAGCTTATATGCTGAGTTATAACAAAAAAAGACGATGGAGCAAATTTACACTTGCATTACAAAGTTGTTCCCGACACCTGAAGATGTGAAGCCATTTCAAAAAGCAGGTCCAAGGAAAAGCAGTAACAGAGGTAGGGAAAAAAGGCAAACATCAGTTCTTACAGATACACCGGTAAGAAATGCTTTACAAATATTGAAGCAGAAATCAATAAATAAGAAATTAGCATCAGCCCATCATACTATGTTTCAGTCGGTGAGCTCCACTAGAACACGTTATAATAATGAAAAAAAACAGTGTGGATAAAAAATTTAAAAATAAGAAAAACCTTGTTCTGAAAGAAAATTTAGGAAATTTTGAGCGTAAAAAGAAACAAAAAACCAAGAAAACTCTTGATTCTGTTGACGATGAAAGTTGTCTGTGTATTTACTGTTTAAATCCATACGAAGAATCAAGATCTGGCGAACAGTGGGTACAATGCATCGAATGTAAGAGGTGGGCTCATGAGGACTGTATTACCAATGGCAATTGAAAATATTTTGTTTGTATTAAGTGTGAAAGTGATTTTGAAAGCTATTAGGATTCACCGTAATTGTTTATAATATATTATGTACTTTTTGAAATAAACTAGGTTTCTTTGTATTTAATTTGCTGTATTTTAATCACTGTAAGTTTTCTATTTAATCATTTTTGGAGGTGTGTAAACGTGCCCCAGGCAGTGTGTAAAGTTGCCCCGGTCATGGGGCACAGTTGACATCATGGTAAAGAAAATGGTATAATTACAAAAATATAATAATTTAAAGTATTTAAAAATATGCACTACATGTCTTAAAGTCTAACTAATTAATTGGTAATGAAAATGAAAGAAATACTTTAAAGCCTTAAAACAGAAAAATAATAGTTTAAAAAGTGTGTAAACCTGCCCCGATCTCCCCGACCCAGTTAAATATCTAGTTATTCTATGAAATTACTTAATTAACGGTAACATATGCAACAAAATTGTACTTAATATGTTCGTAAATTCTATTGATTCAAAGACTGATGAAATATAGCTAGTCATTTCTCTATATATTAAGGTCTATTTTATTTATATCATAATCGTCATTCACTGCTCAATCTCGATTTATCTGATTTTAAAAGAAATTAATCTTAATTGAAAAATATTCACAGCTGAACATGCTATAACAAGAAATTTAAATGTCTAATTTTAGTCTATTTTTTTTCTTTTTCTTTATTTATCTTCGTTAATTTCAATAATGTAAACCAAACAATCTATTTGTGTAAATACTAAGAGGGAAATTCAGGATGCCAAACGAAGAATTGTGGAGTTAGAAATAGTGAAAAACGACGTGTTTTGAATTGTTATTATAATTTTGTGGTTTTTACACTCTGCTATTTAACATGACTTGTTTGAAATTATTAAAGATTGAATTTAGTGATTAATTTTTCACACACTCCTTAACGTGCTAGAGTTTTGAAATTTTGTGCACAAGTGTGTTCACGATGACAATATACTGTTTTAATAATTTCAGAACTTAATTATCAAATAATCTATGAATTTAATTAAATTTTGATTCCATACGAATGGTACCATCTAGGAGTAAATTTAAGAAAAATTTGAATTCAAGATTTCGTAATATTTAAATTAAATTATTATTTATAATAACAATTATTTCTTTCACTACTGTTTCACTTAAGACCGATGAAATTGTTTAACTAAAATGGACCCATTTTGAAGTTAAAATGCATTGTTAATAAATGTGATGAATACCAAATTATTTTCTCCATACAGTAACTGTTTTCCATTAAGTTAAACTTACAGCAGAGGAGTGGCTACATTAAATTCAGAAAAAAAGCTCCATGCATTTTTTTTAGAAAAATGTAAAACTGGTATCTTTTTCTCTTATAACAAAAACTTTTTTAGGGTATGCTCTCTAGGGTGCATACCAGTAACTAACAAAAATAGAGAAAAAGAAATAAATGAATATAAGCTTTGTTATCACATTTCTGTCGGTTTTTTTTATTGGTCAGTATGAATAGTTACAAACCTTGGAAGAAAAATAACGCATCTTCTATCTTGATGAGTTTAAAAAGTCAGAAGAGTTTTTCTTTTCTTTAAAGACACAAATAAAAAAAACTTTTTTTTCTCTTTAAACTTGGAAAAAAAACAAGTCTTGAAAGTCTCTTTATAACCTCAAGGGAAAAAGCAGGGGGAAAAAAATCAGGATTTTTTTTAAAAACTTACAAAAGGTATTAAAATGAAAATAGTTGTTTTGTTTACCCTAAAGTACACTGAACTACCACAAAAAACAGTTTTACCAAGATATACAAGCAATCATTTGTATTAACTAAAGGGCACTTTTGAGTTTCACAACAGTTGACGAGCAAATAAGTTTTATATTTGGAAACTTTAGTTCAAACTTTGAAATATGTTTTTAAACTGGTTTCTATAAACTTCACTTTAGGATGTTAATTGATGAATTATTCGGTTTAACATTATGAATGAAGTAAGCATAAAATTTTAATTGAAGATATAGACATCGATGTTGTGAAACTTGAGCTGTTACTATTTTATCACATAAACTATATAAGCATATCTATAAATTTGTAAATATTTACTGCTTGCTTTTAAATAGGAACTAGTGTTTTTTTATGTTTTTATCAATTATTTACTTCTTGATTTTTTGAAAATGAAGTAAATATAGATTAATGCAAACTGAAAAAAAAACCCCGACCTTGAAATTTTGATAAATGTCAAGGTTATAGACTTGTGTTTCTCAACGTGAGACCAACGCCGTGGGTCAATTGATTGTTATGGGGGAAATTCGAAAATGGAAAAAAAGAAAAGAAATCGGCTGGATATCACCCAACAGAGGGACTTGAAAGTGAAGCCAACGAAATTGGAACCTAACATAAAATCTTTTGCAGCAAGCATCAAGCGCAAGGATCTCAATAAATTTAAATAACAAATAATTACTAATAATTAAAATAATATAGAAAAATCTTTCATTAAAATTATTTCGTACTTGAATTTCAGTTTTCCAATGCGTTCTTCAGTTGCTCTTTGAAGATTTATTTATTGTGTTTCTCAACAATTTCCTAGTGATTTCTTCTTAAAACTTATCATTTAAGTTTCTTCAGGAGAGAATTTTATTTTTGAATATTAAAAATTATGTATATGTTACATAGGGGGCATAAGAAGTGTAGAAAGGCTTAAGTGGAGCATGGCACAAAAAAGTTTGGGAAACACTGTATTAGACCTTCCTTAGTCCGAGAAAACTATGTCTGTAGATGTGTGTCCGTCTGTATGTATGTGAACATAACGCAAAGAACTAGATGAATGAATTTCGGTATGAAGTCTTTTCACCAAAATTGTATTTCTGTATCCAATTTTGGGCCATGTGTACCAATGCTAATAGAATTCTTTCAAAATACATAATTAATTTTCTTCACTGTTTTATGAAGCTAAGCTAAATAAAAAAGTGCCATATTTATAAAGAATTTAAATAGGTGTGTTTTCATTCATATTAAATGTTGATGTTGATACTGTATATATTTTTAAGCATTTTATTCATTAACTTGGGGATTCACTTTGATGTTCAAGGGAAATATTGCATTCTTTTTTATTTCCTGGGTTGATTTACTTCCATTTGCAATAGTGAAAATATTAGGCGTATTAAAAGCGCTAATTTGCTTTTTTTGCGAAGACTTCATAGTATTTCACAATGATATATTAATTTAATTTTGGCTATAGTTAAAACGGTGTTTTCAAAATTTTAGATATCAGATGAAAAAAAGCACGACGAAAAAACCAACATCAATAGATAAATATCGTCTTATTTTTCTACCGTTAATAATTTCAAAAATTATCATCCGTAAATATCAGAATTTCGAAAAAGAAATTAGTGTAAATATCAGAGACAAAGCTAATTTCGAACAATTTTTTAAGTATTTTTATCAGTCGCTTATCCAAGATTCTTTTCTGGGGGGAGGGGGGTGTTGAAGTCCTAAAAATTTTATATCGTAGTGACGAATGTCAAACCTCATGGCTTGTGTAAGCCAAAACACTTCACAGACTTTCCTCACCTGAAAATAAGAATCATAAAGAACACTACAATACTTTCGATAATTTAATAAAAAATACAATGAAATAACTAGCCAAAAAATGTTTCCGACCGCGTCAACGCTACAAGTACAAGTGGAATGACTAGAAAAGTAGGAAAAGTTTCGAGCCTGTCAAGCCAGAAAGCAATGTTGTCGCGATTTTATATTTTTTTTAAAAATGAAAATTAAGAGAACAAACACAAACAAACACTACAGCTGTTCTTAAAATTAAGAACAGCTGTAGTGATTTTAAATAAAATCAAGAATTTTGGTTTTGCTCGGCGGGGGAGGGGCGGCAGACCGATAGCCCCCCTGGCTTCGCCACTGATTTTTATTGATACCAATTTAAAGCATTTGGTAGCATAAGACATTACAATCATTTTTGACCTCGCGTTAAAACTTGCGTTCTTTTGCGGTCGAGGTGAGAACACTGAATTTTTACCAAGTCATTTGTATCAAATAAAGGTTAGAACTTTTTTTTGTTGACGCAGTTCAATTTTTTATTAACTTCTTTTTATTACAATAATTTGAAAGCTAAATAATACATTATCCTGTTCCAGAAACAAGATTAATTGCAATGGCTTTGAAGTTATGCAAATGTACTTTCTGCAGTTTCAAATTACTTATTTTTGTTCACTATTCAAATTTCAAATCCTTTTTCCTCTTCCCTTTTTTTGTGATAATGGGCTCATAAAACTTTCTTTCGTTTAATATTACAAAGAAATCGCTACTGATTTCCACGATATTTTTTTTCGAAAAAGAAAAAGGGAAAAACCGTACTGAATTTGAGTTTTGTAATCTGAAGTTAAATACATGTCATGTGACTACATTTCAGTTACAACTGTGAAAAAAGAATGGAAATGGGTATTGTTAATCTGTTCTTACACTGAATGAAAATAATTCTTATATAATTTTGATGGATTAAAGTATTGAGAAATTGCATTTAGAAATCAGTCATGAGAGGGGAAAAATAGGGCATCGTTTTTCACATTTTTCAAGCAATTAAGCAGATTGTGAATTTTCAAACTCATTGGCATGAAATTGAATGTAATCGCTTATTGGTCCATGAGAATGTTTAGCATTTTAAATAACCAGGACATGCAGCAATTGGTCTGTATCATTCTTATTTTTAGCAGCAGGTAAAAAATGTCTAACTCTTAGAAATAACCCTTTCTCAGAAAAAAACGAGCGAATGTTTTCTCTCCAGCAAAAAGCCAACCGAAAACGTCAGTAAATTTTTTGTTTCGAGAAGAAAATAATTTTTTTTCTTACTTTAAGGGATGAGTTTTAATTTTATTTAATTGTATACATTGCAATTGTACAAATATTATTCGCTAAACTTCAATACTCTTTAGATTGAGTGTGAGGAAAAAATGTGGTAGTAAACATTAAATTTTTTCACATCCATATACGATTATTTAGTTAGTGACTTAGCCCAGTGTGTTAAGCCATTGCCGATAAACATGAATAGGAAGAAGGTTATGAGTTTTATCCTTTGGCTGTCCTCTTAGCCTGCAAAAGCTGGTAAATCGATGTGCACTTTATCACCCTATGCTCACTGCGGTCAGTCAGGTCATGGATGTTTTCCTGATTTTCCTCTAAGCGAAAGAAAAATGTAGGTTATTTTCCCCTGAAAACAACTTTCTCCCATACAGCTATTCCGCTTTGGCCAATAATCCAGTCAACGAAGGGTTTGAAAAAAACATTAAATTATATAGTTTTGAAAATTGGTACACATGTTCGTGAGGGGCTTCTGATGAACATACTAAAAGTCCCCGGTACTGGGAGGTGAGCTCGCGGCGCCATCTTGGATTTCATTTCCCTTTTTAGTTTTCCATAAATATCTCTAAAAATGTTCAGTTTTCAAATTACAATTTATTTAACAAATTAAAGAGTCTAAAATTCCCCTACGAATAAATGTCTTTATTTTTCTTGTAGATTTATTACATTCTGAGATAATGGGTCTCAAACTTTGCCGCCATGTTGGATTTCATGCCCCTTAGTTTTTTTCATATCTCGAAAAGTATTCAATTTGAAAATTTAATGAACTCGGCAAATTAAAGAGCGTAAAATACCCAACAAATATTTGCTTCTATGTTTTTTTTCTATCTTTAATAGTTTCTGAGATAACGGGTCTCAAAATGGATGAATTTGTAAAAATCTTAGTTGATAGTCCAGTCAACGAAGGGTTTGAAAAAAAAAACATTAAATCGTATAGTTTTGAAAATTGGTATGCTTGTTCGAGACGGGTTTCTGATGAACACATTAAATATCCCCGGTCCTGGGAGGAGGGGAGCTCACGCCGCCATCTTGGATTTTATCCCCCTTTTTTAGTTTCCTTGAATATATCAAAATATTTTCAGTTTTCAAATTACATGCAATCAGGAAATTAAAGAGCGCAAAATTACCTACAAACTTATGCTTTTATTTTTGTTTCAACTTTAATAGTTTCTGAGATAATGGATTTCAAAATTTGCTACCAACTTGGATTTTATCCCCCCTTTTCAGTTTTTCTTAAATATCTCAGAAACTATTAAAGCTAGAAAAAAATAAAAGCATCCATTTATAGGGAATTTAATTTGTTAAATCATATGCGATTTAAGTATTGAATAGTTTTCGAGATATTCGAGAAAAACTAAAATAGGGGCAGGAAATCCAAGATGGCGGCAACCTTTGAAACCCATTATCTGGTAAACTATTAAAGCTGGAACAAAACTAAAAGTATACATTCGTAGGAAATTCCAGGCTCTTAAATTTGTTAAATCAATTGTAATTTGAAAACTGAATAGTTTTCGAGATATTCAGGAAAAACACTGAAGAAGGGAATGAAATCCAAGATAGCGCAGCTAGCTTACACCTCCGGAACGAGGACTTTTAGTGTGTTCCTCATAAACCCCTCACAAACACGTGTACCAATTTTCAAAACTATATGATTTAATGTTTTTTTTTCACCCTCATTTTGGATCTTCGTTTACTTGACTACAATAGGAGTTGCCACAGAAAAATATGATCCTAAAGTGGTTAAAAGTATTTCATATATTTAAACAGAATTAAGTTTTAAACATCAGTATCTGTATATTAACGGAAAGCTTGACATATGCTAGCTCTTTTAAAATAATTTTGGGTACATGATCACTGGCTCGTGTTTCAGCTCAGACTGATTCTTCTTAGTTCACATCACGCGATAGCGCCATTAAAACTGGTGGTGCGCGTACGCTTGTTCATAGTGAACAGCTCGAGCCGTTTGTCGTAATAGTTGTTTAATTTAACCGATATTTTTCTATAGTTACGAAACGTGTACTAAGTCACCTACTGGTGATGCGGTCACTCATAGCTTTCTTCGTACTGTCAACACTGTGAGTGAAAGGAAAATTTTCTTGATGTTAAGATAGTTTGCCGTGGTCTAACAGTGCGTTTTCTTTTAGTTTTTGGCCCCTTTTTAATGTTTTCGTTCATTCTTTCATAAATGTTGAAAATACGCCTTATTATTGAGTACCTTGTGCATTCGATCGCGCTGTTATGAAAATTATATCTATTATACACTTAAATATGTAGAATAAAAAATACCTTTTGTATCTTATAGAGAGAGATTTCTAAAATAAGTGAAAAACAGATTTTAAAGATTTTTATAACACTAGAGAATTTATTCTTTGCCTCTTAGGAATTGCAAAATCTGCAGATAAAGAATGGTATGTTGTAGAAGTAAATCTTTTCATTAAATGCTAAAATGACAAAGTATACACTGATAATAAAACAAAACTGGAACATGGATTGTGAAAAATTCCATGACAAAATATTTGAAAATCGATGCTTCTTTCGGAAAATTACTTCCTCTGAAAAATAATAAAAGCGGACTCCTATTTATCGGAACAATAGAGTAAATATTTCGACAATTTATTATTGCTACTTTGATTTTTGGTATAATTTTTTTTGTAGTTAATTAATTTTCTAGCCAATTATCATCCTCATCATTTCAATATTATAATTTTATTGTTGTGTGTTTCACTTTACCAAATATATACAACATGCTCGTTTTCGAGGGAAGAAATTGTGGTGAGCCTAGTTTTGGAGAAACGTACGATGCGGTTGGATTGTTGTTAGAGACACTGCAGTGTGGGAAGGGGATGGTGATCAAGGGGGATATTCCTGGCCAAGGCGATTGTATCGGGTAATGTAGAAAAGACAAATTATTACTGCATTTGTTTCACCTTTTAAGACCAAATATACAAGGTATAACAAATTATTACTTCCTGGGTGTCCGGATTTTGCTAATAGAGAGTTAAATGCTTTGATGCAGAACTCAAACTGCAGGTCCTTTGCTCGACTAATTGTGCATGATCTGATGAAATTGGTGTTGCCTCCTTCAGACTGAGGAGAGATATTCACTTTTGGACTGTGGGCCTATCGTTTTGGACTGGTGCAGTGACCAGAAATGTTACAAATTTTGTACTTGTAAAGGCATTTTATTTTACTTTATAACAATTTTGTAAACTTGAAGTTCTATAAAGAATTGACGATGGAACGGACACTTCGCGGTTGGAGAGAAGGGATCGAAATGGATCTTTCTGGTGGTCGAGGCTTTTCGCTTTCGACTACGAGAGCGGCGTACCGCTCCAATTTGATTATGAAGATAGAGTCGGCTCCTGGATCTGACTCCTGGACAAGTTTCGATTCGTGCTCGCCTGCTGGGTGGGACTGCCCATCAGGATAAGCCAGCGGACGGCTTCGGCCAGATCGGGGTTTTTGGCTTGCTTCCCGTGTGCCCTTTTACCCCTTGATACGTTGCTCACCTTGGGGTTAGTTTTTTAAGCATTTGCTAAACGCTTTCAAACCCAACAAAAAAATATAATCTAGCGAGGGTTACACTGGCTTTCTGTGGTAGTGATTCGATGTTCAATTTATAACAGTTCCAGAATGAGAACATCGGATATTTGTTTGTGAATATTGTTACCTGGTTGATTGCAAAATGCTACAATAAACGGCTCTTGGAGACAGACGATCTAGTTGACCATTTATGAAGCGTTAAGCATTGCATGTTTAAAACCTGGGCATGGTAAGTTATTGTGCTAATGTTTTAGTGTGGTTAATGTATCTTTTGGCAATCGGTCTAAGCAACTTCTCCCCAAAGACTTAACAGTAAAACTTTGACCTAACTATAGAGTTCACTCAAAGAATCGAATGTAAGTTTTTTTAAATTTTACGGCGATGGTGAGGGTGTAACCAATCTAATGACAGCAAAATAATCCACCAAAGTCACGCAAAGGGATCAAGTGGTGCAAGAAAAACTTTGCAGACGTTTCATTTTAGATTAGAACACCGAATGTATGCTTCAATAAATATTACTGTGCTATGATAAAACGGGCAACGAGAACGCTCGTTGACTTTTCTTCCGTGATATATAAGGATGTAGACTGTCTGTAAGAAGTAATCAAGGAAAGCATTTCTTCTCAACACATTATATCAACATATGTGTATGTACTTCAGTATACGAAAAAAAAATCTGAATTAAAAGCATTTGACATGAATAATGTGATATTAGTTGATTTTATTCAGCTAGCCCTTGATTTTTCTTCATGCAGTTTTACAACATAAAACTTAATATTCGCGTTGGAACTAATTTCTGTTTTATTTCAAACATTTAAGAGAAACTTCCATATTTTCTTCATGCATCTACAACGTTTGAATATTATGAAAATTTCGATTTCCTTCTTTTTGGAATTCGTTTTATTTTCTTTTCAAGTCACGCCTTTTTCTTCCTAACAGAAGTGAAGTAGACACAAAATTAAATTGTCCCGGTGCGTTTGACGTGTATCACATGATCATGAGCAGACTATTTTGCTGAACTTTAATTTCCTTTCATTCAATAATTCTACAAGCGAATACCAAATATTCACGTTGGAACAACTTCCAATTCTATTTCAGATATATCCGAGAAGCTTTCACATTTTCTTCATGCATTTCCTATATTTGCACATTACGAAAATTTCGGTTTTTTTTCTTTCCTTTTCGGGAATTCGTTTTATTACTTTTCTTCCACTTTTCTTTTCACATCATCGTAAATTTTTCGGCTAGTTCCGGAAAATATTTCAATCTTAAGATTTTGTAGCTGCCCAGTTGCCAAAAAAAGTAAACAAATAAATAAATAAGCAAGGGGAAAATGGTAGACCGATTCAGGCGGATTTATCGATTCTGAGCCTTTTATTTTTTGCTTTTGATGGCAGAAAATTTATTCTTTGACTTAAAAAAGGAGAGAACAGCTTCTTGCTCCGTTGGATTCTTAAAAAAAAATGGAAAGTTGAAGCTGTATAGATATATATATAATATGGCTTCGTCAATAGCTTTGTGTTATCAGCCGACAATATTCCTTCTTGCACTTTTTCCCGCCGTCGGAAGGCCAAACGATAAAAATAAATCGACTTTCATTAGCAAAGGTGAAATGTTCCGCTAAGAGCACTTAGTTTGGTTTCTTCCATTCCAACAGCTGAGAATTTTCACAGAACGGCGAAAGAAATCATACCTTTCACTTGCCGATGGAAAAAATGCATATTAGATATTCGCTTCTAAATCTCCCCTTCCCTTTTCTTTTAAAATGAGGCATTTTTTACCTTGATGAGAGCTTTTCCACATTCTAGGTTACTTTTCTGGGAAATAAATAAAACATAAGAATTCTTCCCATTTCTTTTTCTTAGTAGATTAACTACTGTAGAATTTTGTAAATTATATATAGTAGTAACATGCATGTAGAAGAAGCTACTTCTTCGCCTGAAGAATTTTTATAATGTTTTGGTGTAAATATACATTTTTTGTGCGAGGGATTCGAAAGACTGAGTATTAATCCTATAATGCATGGAAAACAAAAATATATATTCACATTCTAGGATACTTTTCTGCAAATGAATAAAAAATAAAAAACTAAAAAAAAAATTCACTTTTTTTTGTAGATTAGAGATAGTACTATATATTATTTACAAAATTCTGCTAACATATAACAGAAGCTACCATTCGCCAGAAGAATTTTTATAATGCGTTAGAGTAAATATATAATTTTTACGAAGGATTCAAAAGTTTAAGTGTTAATCCTATATAATATATTAATTTTTATCACATAAAAATTTGTATGCTTCTACTAGCTATTCAAAATGCAAGAAAAACTGTAAACAAAATATTTTCGTAAAACTTTAGATTCTTAATTACGGGGAAAAAATACCACCGAGTTTTCCATCCATTATATTGAGGACATTATGCGAGTTTCGATGCTGAATATTGAAAAGAAAAGTGCATTTTATATGTAGCAATATTCCATAATTTTTTAAAACTGTTCCTGACACACATTTTTCAAAATTAAAAATATGCCTTCAATGGAAATTGTTTAAATCTTAGAAATTACACTGAAATGTCTTACTGTTGCTTAAAACACGTTCGTCAACTACACAACAGCATGGCTTGGGCATCGTTCACGGCTGAATAGAGCCACTTCAGTTCAGGTCTAACAAGTTTTATTGTTCAAGGGCAAGTCTACCGTCATCTTAGATCATTTTATACTAATCCCGTGAGGAGAATAGTTTTGCTCAAATCTGGCTCCTGGAGTGAATGCTAGCAGATGAAAATGTTCCAACAGAGTTTCAGGATAAAATTCAGCAAATTTTATTGGATTGCAATCCTTTCATTAATCACACCAAATCTGCTGCCAATTTTCGCACCGAACAAAGTAGGGGTATCAAAATGAAAAAAAAAAAACTATCTTACATTATTGATGTTAGCAGTGGAGCTGATAGGAGACGAAAATTTTCAACAATTCATCTGCTGTTTTGGAATCAATTATATAGTAATATAGATATAATTTCAGAACGAAGTACTCTTTTAAGCTGAAAAACTGACTAGAGAAATGTAGATATTATCCGTATCTCAGTTCACTTTTTGATCAGTTGGCTTACCTTCCTCTTTTATTTTCGAACCCACAGGAGGGAGATGACACAAAATTTTATCTTCAAGTTAATGTAAATTCAACAGAATGAAGATGTATTACATATATTCAGTTCTGCTTATTAGCCCTGTTGTTGGGTCGTTAAAAAAGGCCGAATTCGGGATTAATTAGGAGAAAGCTGGAAATTATTTTATTACCTTTAGTTGAGGTCTGGAATGAATCTACTAAGTTTCTCCCTCCTGCTAGGTGAGCTATAGCCGCTGCGTGCAGATTTGTTGCCAGAAAAAGGAGTTTTCTCAATAATCGAGCAATATCTCAAAAACAACTCATGCTATCAAAAACATTGAGACACATAAGTTGTAGAGCTTGAAAGTCTAAATAAAATGAGTACCAACACTTATTATATTTAATGAAAATTAAGCTCACAACTGTGCTTCAAAGTTTTGCCTAAATCGCTAATAAAGCGCTTGAAGCGAGAAAGGACCAAGTTGTCGGTCAAGTAAGCAAGTTGCATTGTTCAAGGGGCATTGTTACTGTTGTGGCTTATTAGTGAATAGTTACCCATCTGGGCATATGGGAAACACGTGTCTATCATCTATTGATAGTTAAAATACAAACACAGAGAACGGATGCGTTGATGACGTCGCTTTGGGAGCACACCGCTTAGTCGCAATGATACGTAACGGAATAAATATCATATTTCAGAGCACTTTTAGCAACATAAAAATTTTTTATAAGCCTCACTTTTTGTGGAAACTTTGTTAAAGAGTCACACATCACGAAGGAATCAAAATATGGAATATTTGAGATCTTAAGAGAGAGATTAAAGATATATTTTCTTTTGCATCTATAAATCCAAAGTTTCCGAACATCAGGATCTTTCGAAAATAAATGAAAAGAATTTTTTTGCCTTCCGAAATTTCTTGAATGCATCGAACATCCGACTACAGGATAACCATGCATTGTATTAGCTTTAAAACAATAGCTTTATCATATTAGCTCTGAAAATAACCGTTTTAAAATCTTATTCAGAATTTCAAGCTCTACAACTTATGTGTGTCAATGTTTTTGATAGCGTGAGTTGTTTTTGAGATATTGCTCGATTATTGAAAAAACTCCTTTTTCCTGACAACAAATCTGCACGCAGCGGCTAAAGATCACCTAGAGGGGGGAAATCTTAGTATGTTCATTCCAGACCTAAACTGAAGGGATTAAAACAATTTCCAGCTTTCCCTAAATTAATTCCGAATTCAACTACCCAACCACTGGGCTATATGCCACTTGGCGATTGGTGAAAGTCTTAGTTTCCTACATGCAAGTGGCAACATCTTGCTACAGTATGTTGTAAATGTTTTCTTAACAGTTGAAGAAAATCGGTTAATCTTTAAATATTTGCAACCTTTTTTGAAACATTTCATGTTCGTATGGATGAGATCGGTTCATTCTAATAAAATTTAAGTTGCTGCATCTATATCTAAAATAATATATAGTCCAGTCATATTAATGTGACCACAGCCTACTTTTAATGTTGCGTGAAATAATCAGTCACAGAACACCCATGGATGTACTAGCAGTGGAGGGTATATAAAGGGTGTTAGAGGGAAGAGAAAACATTGCAGTCGTTGGAGTATTGAAGAAACGGAGCGATTTATCAGATATCCAACAGAGCATGATCATTGACATCCGAGCCAAGGGTGGCAGCATTTCCAAATTGGTTAATTTTGTGAGATTCTCGAATTTTGTGAGCTGTGGTAAAAGTGCACCGTTTATGGCAAAATGGCATTATCCAAAATTAGAGACGTGGCAAGTGTAGTGCACCACTGGCCATAGATAACAGAGGCGATTGAATGCTGCTAAGATGCGTTCGGGTGAATAGACGTGCAACTGTTGACAAACTGTCTGCCACAGTTAAACCACGGTCTACCAAAAGTTTACTCTCAACGACAGTTTAGCGAGGATTGTTGCGTATAGGACTACGCAGCAGACAGCTCGTTAATACGCCTATGCTGACCGCTGTTCATCGGCGACGAAGGCTGGATTTTGCGCGCCTTTATCGCAACTGGATGTCCACTGAGTGGCAAAAGTTAGCTTCGTCCAACGAACGTTTCATGCTCCACTGCACAGATGGATGTTGGCGTATACGGCATGAAACGTCAGAAAACAAAATACCCTGTGACAATTGCCAGAAGGATTCCAGCTGAAAAAGGTAGTGTTATTTTCTGAAGAATATTTTCGTGCCGTACCCTGGGTTAGGCATCATTGTGGAAGGTACGATTCATCAATGGAAGTATGGATTTGTCCTTGCAGGACCGTGTCGACCCTTACATGCGGATTGTTTTCCCTCAGCCTGATGGAAATTTCCAGCAAGAAAATGGGACGTGTCATACAGCTCGCAATGAATGTGCGATGTTCGAGGAGCACCAAGATGATTTTACCATACTCTCCTGGTCTCCAAACTCTTCGATCTTAAACCTAGTCCAGAATGTGTAGGAACACCTCGAACGGTTTTTAGTGCCATGGATTCTTAACCACGCAACCTGGGGCAGCTGGCCACGAAACTGGAGTGGACATGGCTCCAAATCCCTGTGAGTACCTTACAGAACTTCATCGACTCTCTTCCTGCCCGTCTCGCAACGGTACGTGCAGCGAAAGGTTGTTATTCTGGCTTTTGTCAGGTGGTCACATTAATGTGACTGGACTGTGTATACCGTTTTATCTGTACCTAATTAGTTAGTTTTCCTGATTTTCAACTTAGAACTCTATAAATATTTTTTTGTTGGTAAACTTATAGGGAGTTTAAATAATATATAATTTCTTTAGAAAAAATTAAAAACGAATACGAATATTAGTTAAAAATTGTAAAAAGAAAGCAGGAAGAGTTAAAAATAGCAAACAACACGTTTTAGATTATGAATTTTGTTATGTTTTCCTCAGACTGATTAATTTACGAACATTGGTTATATACGTTGTCTGCTTTTTTAAAAATAAGAATTTGTTGCAAGGGATTTAATTTGGCCTCTAGATCTCACACCTCTGGTCTTAAAGTCTAGAATCTGCTACTTGTCCTCAGTGTCCCAGGGTAAAAAAATGTTTGATTAATGTGTTTCAGAATATCGAATAAACTTATAATAAGTATTAATAGATAACTTATATTTGGATTAAATATTAAAATATAAAATATTTATGCAAACGTTTGAGGAAAATAAATAAAATAATTACATATAAATTTCCTAATATATTCATCATTTCCTAATACATTGCAAAATAATATGTAGTAAATTATATAAAAGAGCAAAACTAGGAAATAAAATTCAAAATTTCTTCCTAAATATCGGAATCTATTTTAAATCTACATTTAAATACAGCCATTTATTTGCATCTCACGAAATTGTACAAAATTCAGAACGAACCAGTTTCAGAGAACGCATCAGAAATAAATGAGAATAAATCCATTTCTATCTTCCAGTTTCGTGTATAGTTTGAAAAAGCATAGTTTCTTTTTAAATGAATCGAAATATATTATAAAATGGAATAGATGGAGTCTTAATCCTTCATGAGACTTCTATGTTTTTTTCTTCAGAGTTACGTTAAAGAGTGCCTTAAAGGAACTGCGAGGAAAAATAATACTTGCTTTCTCTTCATAAAATATTACGAAGGAGGAAAAAGTCTCATAAATGTTTGATTTATTGTGCTCCAGTGTCACTACCGTATGTTCGATAGAGATTTTATGATGATGCTATGGCCGAACTTGGTTCTTTGCTCAAATACCAATCATCAAATTGCTTCATCACAGATGATTTCTTCTCCAGAATTCATGTTAAGAAAATTAAAGAGACTTAATCTACTTAAGAAATTTTGTTTTATCAAATAAATGTATGGATAAGGGGTACAAGATAATATTTTGCTATCTTCTGTAATGGAATTAGATGAGTAAAGCTAATGCTCATAAAGTTTTGAAGCCTTAAGGTAAGATTGTTTTAAGATAAAGCAACTTACAGCGTGTCAGAAATATCAGGAACATAGAAGAATTGCGGGAATGGGACGCTTTGTGATGGTGTTTAGTTACAGACGGATTGATAAAGTTGAGAAATTTCAGGTTTAGGTAGAAGATTGATTATGCTCAGTTTTTGACAGTTAGGATGATCATCATCTGCTCAAAGATTTCATATTATGACTCATTCTATTTTTTAAAAATTATCAGATAGCATAATATACTAACCAAATTTATAATAATATTACGAATTCTCCTAAGTTAATGTTAGCGCAGCCTGAAATTTTCTTCTGATAATTTTTAGTATTTTTAGAACTGCTCTTGATTAATACACTTCAATTGTGCCAATATTAACCCCTTAAGGATCGCATTTTTTAACGTACGACTACGTTCTACCCATTGGGGGTCTCAGGAAGAAATTTGATTCACACGCCAAAATGCCACAAAAAAGTTGTATGAGAGATGCTTTATACCTCGGTAGCTGCATATGTTAAAACATAACTAATGTTTTATTTTAGAGATAAAGGGTAACAACAGAAGTTGCAAATAAAAAAAAATGAAAATCGGAATTGCAGTTCAGCGACTACTGAGTCGCAAAGTTGGGCAAAAATACGCATGAATTGGTGACGTCATACGCATGAGTTGCGCGCTCACAATTGGATGGGCAATTTATAGGAATCTAAATAGTGTAGCAGACTGTACGCCTATACATTTTACTGTGCATAATAAACGTCTATTACAGGACATCGGCGCTGGAGATATTTGTGTGACCGATATTACAATTAATGGTCAGTCGCGTTGTATACTATATTCTGTTTACATTCATCGATGCATCCCATTTGAAAATTTTCTCATTCAGCGCACTTTTAAAATGTTCAGAGACAAGTTTGCTGATCGATGAAGAGTTTCATATAGATAATGATGTTCCAATTATTGTTATGGGTGACTTTAATGTAGATGTCAAAAGAAATGAGAAAGCGTTATGTTTCATGAAGAAGCATCTTGATTTGAACATGGTGCCAACAAATTATCCTAGCACTCTGGGGAATTCATATATTGATTCAACTTTTACAAGAAACATTAGTCCCGAATTATTAAATTATGTATGTTACTTTTCATATCATTGACCGATCCTACACAGAATTATAACATTTCCACGCTCGATTGAAGACATTGCAATATATTTTATTAAGAAATAAAAAAAATTTCATTGCGACTTTAATTTCATTTTATTTCCATATTTTCCATACATTAGTATTTCAGAGAAACAAAAGAGAATTGAGAGTAAATTCGAGGAACAGAAGAGAATCGCGAGTAACTTCGAGAAACAAGAGTATCGCGAGTAACAAAGAGAATCCGAGGAGCTTCGAGAAACGAAAGAGAATCGCGAGTAACAAAGAGAAACCGAGAAACAAGAGTCACGCGAGTAAAGTAGTCCTACGCCTTTAACATTATCTGCTGTTTGAAAAAGACAGCCTCCCGTCATTTTTTGCTATCTAATAAGATGACCCCTCCTGTTTTGAAAATGGGCTGTCGCTTCATTCATCTAAGAAGGCATAGAATACTTGAGATGGTTATGGATTCTACGTAATTTTTGTTTCAAATTATAAAGCTAATGATTAAATTTTAGTTTAAAAGTCTAAAAATGCGATAATTCGATGCACGTGAATATGACGGGCGTGAGACTTAGGGGGTTAAGTAAGAACCTATATTTTACTCTTTTTTACGAAATATTTCTCTATATATTCAATTAAGCACACATTGTAAACACTATTTTTACTAAATATAATGAACTGATATTGATTAAGAGCATTGTAGAAACCTCACACGCATACGGTTTTACCATATGTTTATTGCAGTATGGACGAATCTGACCAAATCCATAAAACTCCAACTTGCCCTCCATTCAAGGTTGAATAAGAACGTTAGCAAGGTATTGTGTGTTGTGTGGTTTGATTTTCAGAAGCTTTCGAGCCGTATAAGCTACGGCTTAAGAGATTGAGGCATTTGTTAAAGGTTAATTGAAATATACAGTCATTTCCTTCTTTGAGGCTTAAATAAACTTCAAGTGTAAAAAAAATCTTAAATTTTTCAAGGCAATTCAGCAGAAAAATTTGACTTAGTCTCTGCAATTCGTTAACACGTTGATTGCCTCGTCACCCATATTCGGGTGATGCTGATATTCGGACCTTCTGTCTAACTAGGTTATCCCTTCTCCGCTATCTCTTAACTACGTTAAAGACATTTAATTAGATAATAGGTGTTAATAACAGGCGTGAGTCCAAGTGCGTTCTCGGCAGCCACGTGTTAAAGAGCATTAAACTTTTTTCTAAAAATATCCTCAATCACAAATGTTTAAAAGGAAAATTTAAAATATTTTTCATATATTTTGTCGAATAATTCTGTCAACAAGAAATAATGAACTTTTCAAGTACAAATATTTTTCATAACAGCTCATAAACATTTTGTAAAAATAATAATTTTGAAATGCAACTATAAAGGATGCGATTTAAAATTCTGTGCTCTTTAGAAAGATTTTCTCAGCATCTACTGGAGGCAAGTGATGGAACAGAAGTACAAATGCATAAAGTTTCACAAGTTATATATGTAAAAATAATAATTATAAAATGAAACTATAAAACATACGATTTAAAATTCCTCACTCCTCGAAGAATATTCTCTGCATCTGTTGGTTCTAATTAATGGGATAAATAAATATTTTCTTTACTTATGAGACAAAAATTGCTCGCCGTAACTCACTCTACATGTCGCACATTCTACAAATATTTTCCATAGCACTAATCAAATATTTTCGGAAACTGTAGCGAAGTCTTATTGAAAACAGCTTGAATAGCAATATTAGGATATTTCAGTAAACATTCACACAAAATGCTACTGTTTGTTCTCTGTTTTTAAGACGAAAGCGGAGTAAAGAAACAGTATTAACAATAAACTCTTTGTTCTATTATATACTAGCTGCCTATTCATAAGTTTTTCTATTTGACTACTTTGAGTAAAAAAATATTACATGTTTACAACTGGAAAATTAAAAGAAATTATGTTAAGCTATTTCAAAAACTTTAAAATTTCTGAATGTCCTATGACCAAAAACGCATAGATATTGGAATCAAACGCTTTATTTTTAGGGAATTTGCTTGACTATTAAAATTTTTGAAATGAAAGGCGAAAATTTTTAATGCTATATGCTATTTATATATTTTTTAATGCTATAATTATATGTAACATCATTCTTAAAGTGAGGTGCAAACAACCATCTTCAAGAAAATGGCAGTATTTGAACTAATTTCTATTTATTCATTTTATAGATGATAATGCAGGTTATTTTTTAAATAGGTAAAATCTGCTTATCGAATCATATTTTAACGAACATCCATGAACAGAATTGAAGAGTTACGAGCGAAGCGGCGCGTCTTAGCAGGTAGGTTAAAAAAGAAAGGTTCACAATGCGCAGCGAGCTTAAATACTTAGGACAAGGGGACTATTCGAGAAAGACTCGTGACTCTGGAAGTTAAAGTAGAAGTGCAGTTCTTCAAGATTGAAGTGGAAGTAATTAGAAATGTGGTGGCGTTAAAAAGAATTTATTTAAAGAAGGCTAAAAAGTTAAATCATTATACAGGGTTCTCACTTATAACCGTCACACACACCCTTAACTTCTAAACGGTGACATCTTAGGCCATAAAGTTGGTGTCTAGGTATAGTAAAAAGGCTATCCGCTACTCGATGAGACAACTTGCAACGCCATCTATTGGCAAATTTTGGAATTAGCGGTCCTATCTCGAAAACAGTACAAGATACGGGAAGAAGGTCAATTACAAAATTGTAGAGTCTTCGATTTAATACAAAAATATACCTTGTAGATATGTACACATTAATACGGATAAATGAACGTTTTAACTGCATACTTGTTTGTTCTCGATTTCCGAAACTGTGACGTCTCTAAACGGGTTAAAACGAGAAAAAACAATTAGTTATCACAATATACCTTTATTTTCGGTGTTCAAAGTGCTCTCCGTCATCTACAATGCATATTTGAGTCCTTGTTTAAATTTCACTTTGCACACGTTTTAGCATGTAGTTGGTGCGCAAACACAAGCAACAGTAATGCGTCCTGCAATGTTGGCGGAAAGGTCCATACACCTATTGTTCGAGTTATTTCCACAAGAAAAAGTATAATGGGGTCATTTTTGCTCAAAAAATAACATTTTCTCCTTTTACTCGTGTCATATGACGTCAAAATTTCCGAAAATGCGGGAAAACAAATGCGCATTTTACACGTTTTGTTCTTAGCATTCTTGCATTCAAGGTGTATTTTCGAACTAAATAAAAGATGCTCTACAATTTTGTAATTGACTATTTTCTCGTATCTTGTACCGTTTTCGAGAAAGGGCCGCTAATTCCAAAGTTTGCTGATAGATGGCGTTGTAAGTTGTCTCACCGAGTAGCGCATAGCCTTTTTACTGTACCTAGACACCAACTTTATGGCTTAAGCTGTCACCGTTTAAAAGTTAAGGGGGGCTGTAACGGAAATAAGTGGGAACCCTGTATATACATAATGTTATAGTATGAATAGCATATATAGTACTGGGATAAAATATATTTTATATTTAAAGCATAGAATCCGTTATTTTATAGGATGACTAGGTATTTCCTGAATTACCTTGTTAAATACCTAGTTTTTCTATAAAATAACTGAATTATACGCTTTAACAGCAATATGTATGTTATCCCAGAGTGAATTTTTATATAATTTTGGAATTTGTTGACAATAAATAGTTCCTCTGTTCCAGGTTTTCAAATAAGGCATAAGTATATTATACTTTGTTAAGATATTATACATATAAAATCAAAGGAAAAATTATTGCTTCCTAACGATAATTTTCAGTTTCACTTTTTACTTTCTCGTTTGATCACCTGATTCTAATATTCTTCACCTTTTAGGCCTCATTAAGTCTGAAAAAACTGTTTTGGGTATATTATGTCTGTTTGTGAACACGATAATAAAACATGGAACGATCTAGATGAATGAAATTTGGTATATGATTTCATCACCATTATTTTAGGTATATATCAACAGAAATTTGTTAGAGTTAGAACCCATTATCTGCTGATCTAGTAATCGAAACTCTTCCACCAAACCACCACGGCCTCTACGACTGTAACAGTATATTTCAAAGTATGCAGTTCTTCAATTTTTATTTAATACCATGTCTATATTTCTATATTTTTTTCTAATATGTTTATTTAATAATATAATGTACCATTTACCACTACCATCACAGTCCACACGCAGACCACAGATCGTCGTGGTCTGGTGTTAAGGTTCGGCTTTCAGACCGAAGTGTTACAGTTTCAAAAACCCATTCCAACAATGATCCAAAGTGTATGTGGGTCTGGTGCACGGAATTTCAATTTGACATGGAGGGTAAAACTCTCCCCACGGTGGCATGGCTTGAACTTTGAATAGGGAGGGCTGATTTAGGTGTTGTCCTCGTCATCTGAGCACGATTCAAAGTTACGTGGTCTATCCCAAATTAGCCCTAATCCCCTCTTAAAAACAAGACGTTAATATAACTAAGCTAAGCCAAACCGAATTAAATCGCACACAGATTGTCAACGTGTTCTCTAAGCACCCTTCAGATAGTTTTTCTTCCCTGTACCATTATATGACTCTGTTTCCGGTGCCTAATTTTGTTGCTAATGTATAAAGATAAGAATAAGCGTGATCCGTCCAAATAGCCCAAGATAAAACAGCCAGTTCAAAAATAGATCCGAGAAAATAGCCCAAGATAAAATTGCCCTTGCCAAAATAGCCCTGACAAAACAGCCCAAGACAAAATATCCCTCACAAAGTAATGTTTTTTAATGTTATTCTCTATTTGAATTTGGGTTATTTTGTCAGTGCTATTTTGTCTTGGGCTATTTTGTCGGGGCTATTTTGGCACGTGCTGTTTTGTCTTGGGATATTTTGGCGCGCGCTGTTTTGTCTTGAGCTATTTTGTCGGAATTATTTTCGCACGGGCTATTTTGGCACGCGCTGTTTTGTCTTGGGCTATTCTGTCGGGGCTCTTATGGCTTGGTCTATTTTGATGGGATACCAAGAATAAGTTATCCTATTAGCGGTCTCAAAGACTAGTGTTATCTTCAGGTGAGGTTGAAAAAAGGGAAAAACTTTTCTGTTTCTCCACTCGAATCGTCTTTTCAAAGGGATATTCGTCTGTAATCTGATAGCTTGACTTCCAAATCATTACCAATGGGAAACAAAAGTTTTGTCGCACTTATACAAGCACTTGTTCTTACCTAATTCGAAAGGCCGCGGTGGCCTAGTGGTAAGGCCCCGGCTTTGGGGCCGGAGGGTTCCAGGTTCGAAACCCTGTTCCACTGAAGATCCCCCTCTGTATGGGGCCTGTTGCACGCAAATCATACGTAGTGGCCAAACATCCTCCGGTTGGTGTGGCGTGGAAGTATGGTGAAGGGGTGACAGCTCAGGTGTAGTCCTCGTCATCTGACCGCGGATCAAAATTACGAGGTCCGTCCCAAAATAGCCCTCGTGTTGCTTCAAAACTGGACATTAACATAATATAACTAACTTACCAAATTCAAGTATACTGATTTCAAAACTGAAGTTAGTTTTTCTTTATAAAACGTAGGTTTTTTTGCAAAATACATTTGTATTCATTTTTTCTGAATTTATAACCTTATAACTAACATATAAGTTTATAAATAATATAACATTAAAAACTCACACTCATGAATAGGCAAAAAACATTAATCTTGAGTAATAGGCACTATGCACACAAAAATTTGTATCTGTAACTTTTGCGTTTGTAGACCTCATGAAGGCAATCTTGTTTGAGGTTCAAGTATTTTCGCTTTCTAAGTTTGTCCCAGAGCTCTATTCTGGTACCCTCGGTTGGGTTGGGAGACGTCACTTTTGCCGCACGTTAACAACGGGAAAAGTGACGCCCCCCCCCCCAACCGGGGGTACCAGAATAGACCCGTTAGTGGCGCTCTTTCATCGTCTTTAAATCTTGATGAGAGCCCACATCCCGTTCTTCACTTATAGCCCAAAAATTGGAAAAGGTGAGGTTGAGGATTCAGGTTATTAACTCATTCACTGCCAAGTACGAGATATCTCGTAGTAAGCGTCTGCACCAAAACTGCCAGCTGCGAGATATCTCATACTTTGCGCTATAAATTTTCCTTTAAAATAAAATCTTTGGCTCCAACTGAAAAATGCTCTAAGGGGTCTATTCTGGTACTCCCGGTTGGGGTTGGGGGCGTCACGCGTTGCATTGTTTAAGGCAGGGGAAACAGACGTCGGCCAACCCCACCGGGGGCACCAGAATAGACCCTTAAATATTGCTGGCAGTTGAATGGGTTAAACAGGAAACAAAGCCTCACACTCGTGTTGCATCCGAGCTCATAAAATGCCAACAGTATTCTAGTATAACCAGAATCTCGTATTTATCTGCTTTTCTGTTACCAAGAAAATCTCGTATAACTGTCTTAACAGACAGCCACGCTGATATCTTCTTCTCATATAACTTCCAAACAAATTTACGTCATGCAAAAGGGAACAAATTTGGGATCCGTCGGATGAATGCACCTGGTTTGATCTTCTCGAAAGGTAAAAGAACATATTGGAAATATTCACCCTCTGCATTTAATGATTTGAAATGTTGCTTCGTCGAGCCAAGCTTGAGGGGAAATGGAGAATAACGTTTATTTTCTCTGATGGCAACTAGGTCACTTTCAATTTTTGACTTGTCTGCTTTCAGAGTTTCACGGTTAGGCCACTCTTTCTGGGTGCAGTGTGTTTTTCGAGCTCGGCTGTTCCACATGCAAAGACTGCATGGAAAGTTTGTAAATCCTTTCCCTTGGCCATGGGGGATGTTTACCATTTTCAGGTCTACATGTTATGCACAGGAAGCGAGTTTGCCAATATCACTTGTTAGTCTCGTAAAGTAGAGACAGGCAGCTTGAATAATACAAGTTATAAAGAGCTGCTGGATAAGCTAAAAGCGTCCTGGCTTATTACATGCAGTGGAATTTCTATGAGATGGAGCATTTTTAGAAATGACGAATCGTATGATTTAAAATAGACATTTATTAGACGACCACATTTAAGAACTTATTTACATATCACATCTTATAGTAAAGCAACAGCTTACAGCTGAAGTCTCTCCAAGGAGAGAAAGCTTAGAGAACCGTAGGTCTCTCTCCTTTCCCTTTCTCTCTCTTCTTTCAAAGACATAGTAGAGACAAGTATATATACTCTAATAATCATCTACATATCAGCTGCAGGAATCGAATAGACAACGTCATACGATTCCGATTAAATAGCTGCTAAAAATGGATGTCAAGTGAAGTGATTAATTTAAAGAAAGAATGCTTCAAATCTTAGAATAAAGGTCCGAGAGACAATTTAGAAAAGATGCAAGCTTCTTAGCTTAAAAAGCAGAATTTCCCAACACTACACATTAACACGATAGCATACTCCCGAATTCGGAGCCAGGACGGCTCCTTGTCGGTTGGTTGGGTATGCGTGAAACTTTATTGAAAAAAATTACATTTTATATATAAGAATACAAACATTTAGATCAAAAGAATAAAACTGTGCATTATAAGAAAGAAAACAGGTTTATAAATGATTCAGTTATGCTCATGATGTTTCAACAAGCCAATGACCATTTTAATGTCGTCATGCGCTTCTAGCAAATACATTGAATTGCCAACTGGTAAAACTCATTACCATTATACAATAATACACATTTTAGATTGTGCTTATTGCAATCCAGAAATAATCGCCGTCGAATGGATGGAATATAAGGATTGGAAAACTGACGCTTCTTTTTATTGCCTATGCCTTTTGTGTTGACCGAGCAAAAATAGTTATTAGCTGTATGATCTGTGGGTTCTCGCCAAACCATGGGAATTCTGAGTCACTAGAGCAAGCGACGACTAAACTAGCGTAAATGGTTATTCGATAGCTCGGGACGTTTGGCCATGTAAGAGCTTATAATAACAAACTGTATAAAAACTAGAGAGTGCAGGAATTCATATTTAAAATCAGCGATAAGGAAATATCTTAAATCATATGAAAATGTCATACAACAGGAAACGAAAGAAAAAATGTTTATTAATTATTACACTGTGTTATTAATTCAAAGCTTCTTAATTCATAACATACCATCTTGCATTTTCTTTTGAAGTTATTCAATTCAGCTTTCTTCGCTAATGTTTATCAAAAGTCGATACTCTCCTTCGACAGCCGCAATGAATCACTCCAAATAAGCAAAGAGAGATACCAGGGGATGATTCATCGGCTCTTTTAAAGGGACACCGTCTGAGAACTCATTCGCGGAGCCTTATTGAAAAAGCAGGTGTTCCTGGCATTTATCACATACCATAAGAAAACCCGAGACTTCAACTTCCTATATATTCGGGAGAAATCTTGACAAGAACTTCTTCGCCTCATTTATCATGGAAGCAGAATTGACTCTGAGATCTCATACGAAAACTGATTTACACAAACCGCTTGGTGGAATTTATGACGATTTAGAATTAAACATGACTAGAGATGACATTATCTAACTTTAAAGTAGGTTTTAATTTAGGAGTATAAGAAAATGGTGTTCTGGAGCGAACATGTTTTTAATAATTTAAATAATTTATAAATAAGCAAGTGGCAACAATTTAACAATAATAAAAAAGAAAACAAATTTTCTTGGGAAAAAACTGTGTTCTATTCTTTTGCCAAATTTACAACCAATGTTTATCTTCAGCCAAACACGCATGGATTTTTCATTAGAGTAATTACCGCTGAAGGATTCATCTACCTGCCTTAAATGCGTTAAGGATTAATTCAGTCTCTTCAAGTTAAGTCATAGTCACATGATAAAACTAACTGAGCATGCCATCTAATGTCTAACTATGCTTTTACTTACCTTTTGCCGTGTGGTGATGTCACAACCTTTTTTCGAAAGGCAAGCAAAGAATTCTAAAAAAATAATTTATTATGGCATAATTGAAATGTATCACGTGAGGATGGCTCTATTAAACATGACAAAATGAGATGACCAGACAGTATTCTTTTAGTTAGGGGAGCGATTCCTAAACACATCCGGCATTTAGCGGATGGCGTGGTGAAGATTCTTCCGACATGATGAGTATGTCCGCCATTTCAGCGTGCGTAATTTGTTGCATGTTCTCCGTGAGCAGCCGACACTTTAAGCCTTGTACCAATAATAGTGACTTGGTTGCTCGAGGTCATACTTGGCGATTTATTGTCGTTCGGAATCCAACCAGCAACACCGTTCCCACGACGCATACACTTACACAATCTGCAAAAGCTCCTAGGAACTGTAATGATATCTATATCGCCATCCGTTGGCTCGCTGTCCATTGATGTCTGAGCATATACCGACATTTCTCCGGAACTGTCGAGCCACCCCAAAAACGATTCTTTGCGGTCCCACGACGGTAGATAAGGCGTACTTCGGAAAAGAATGACGAACCACTCACTGACTATGGGAACAGGCCTATTTATATGCCTAACGCTGAGGAACAACTTCTGCTAGCTCATTCGGTTGGCGTTTCCACTCATGCTTTCTCGTATGATTTTGGCTTGTTTTAGTGATTCCTACCCCACCTAGAAGATGGCACTTTCCATTTTAATTCACCCTGTATATAAATATTGATTATAAAATAGACTTTATTTATAATTGACTTAAAATTTACTATATAATTTCTGTTTGCTGTTGTACATGCATTTGTCATCTTTAAAATGTATGCGGATTTTTGAATGTTTTAAAAACATTTGAAAGCCGGTAATCAGCACCTTTATGGATATTAAAATACTGGCTTAGAAAATCGCTGATTCGTAGAATGATTTTCATTTCTTTTTTAAAAAAGAATCTTTCTTGAAAGTTTTTTATTTTGCCCTAATGTATTCATTTCATGCCGATGTCAAAACGCGACTTACATAATAACATAACTTTATAAGAAATAGAAAAAAATGAGCAAAAATAACTAAAGTAATTTCCGCTGCAAAAGAGACATACTTCAATAACTTTAAGACTGTCTAAGTGGAAACTCACTCAATTATGTCTTTAGTTTTAGTCTTAATGCTAATTTCCACGTCAAAGAGAACTGAAAACTCAATGCCACTGGAAAAAAATCCTAAAATTCTTTATATTCGAAATAGGGAAAGAAAGTGTAAAAAGAACATAAAGAAGAAAAGAAAGTGAGTAAGTTTGAAATTCAGGAGAAAAAAAATATAATAAACCCTGGTGTCCGGATTTCCCGATCCACTGAGGAGGAAATGGAAGCGGTTACAGTGATTTCCTAAAACTTAAGTAACTGACACGACGCGGATTTCCTGCAACCAGTTTACACTTCTTTGTATTTTCATCAATGTTTTCTTAAAGAAACTACCGTTTTGGCAATGTTTTTAAGTTCGTTTTTTCAATGTATTTCTGACTTTTTTGACGGATCGGAAATGAATTGGTTTTTTTTGTTGTGTTATGTCTTGTTTCTCGATTGAATTTTAAAGACCATATTGTAGTCTGGAATTCTTGCGCTGTAAATTTCTGGAAACATCTTTTCGGATATAATAATTCAATCGGTTTTTCTTCTATACTTATAAAAGGCAATGCTTTCATACGAATCTATCGCACTTACAGCCATGAAATTTTGCACACAGGTAGTCTTAATGGTGACTCAATGCACCTCGAAGCCCAAAATTTAAAATTTAATCTAGACAATTTTTTATGTAATATTTTGTGTTTCGGGCTATTTTTCACATATTTTCGTCCAGAGTATCGTTTCCGATAGTTGTTGGAAACAAATATAAACTCCATCGGATAGAACAGACAATTTTCGTTCTAATGAAGTTTTTTAAAATTTTTAACGTAATTTACTGAATTTTGAGAAATTTTTAAATAATAGTCATTTTTCCTTTTGATCCAAGGCTACTTTCAGTTCCCAGCATGCATTTCTACTATCCGATAGGCTGGCGGTACAAAGCGAAAGTGATGTCATACTCTCGATCATTTTATTGCGTTTAGCTACTCCATTTTACTGATCCAAGAATCATTTGATTTATTTGTTTTATACTTTTTGATAGTCGAGCATAAAAAGGCTAATATCTTTAGTGAAAAGAACACGTTATTCATCTCGCTCAAATTCCTGCATGCACTTTCACGAAAAATCGAGGGCGAAGTTTTCAAAACTTTATTTTATGTTATTATGGGCTTTTTTTGTTTTGTTGAAGTCATTATACCACGGTAACGCCGTGCGCGTACTGCTATTAGAAAATAAGTGTTTGAAAACTTGCTGTAAGATTTTCAGAGTCGTCTATTAAACTAAATATTATTGTTTTAGTGAGTCATGAAAGAAAAAAGTATTTAAAATTACTTTTTAACACTTTTATATTGATTAATTTCAAACAAATTTCATTTCATAAGTCATCCAGATGAATTCATAAGTCTCCTACGACAAAAAAGGAGTGAATAATCGAGCACAAAATTCCATCTTTACAAAAATGAAGCTAGTGAAGTTAACCTTCCAGCGGGTGCGCGTATGCAGGAGATACTTATATTATGCATCATTTTGCATACTCATATTGTGCATCAT
>BGPR01000729.1:231632-281372 GCA_013235015.1 Araneus ventricosus | reverse complement strand
TAAATTTCCTCATAACTATTGTGAAAAAATGGTAAATTTCCTCATAAATGTAGTGACAACACTCAATGGCATTTCTTCTCATAGGGTGTTGATTATTTTTTATTTGAAACAATACTAAGCAATTCCCTAGCTTAACGTTTGACATTGCAGATAGAGCATTTCTGTTGTGCATTTCGAACGTAAGTATTGTTACGAAAATCGTGCTGTGTGTATGGTGAAAGCAGTCCAACCAGGAGAACAACGGAGAATGAACGAATATTCCGGAAAAAACACGAAGCACAGGTAATGCGAAAAACAGCACTTGTACAAATTAACAACGCAAGCAGACAGTAAATCACTAATAATAACAGCACTTTCAATTGCACTCAGAGTCTATCAGTTCGCTGTGCGGACAAGACTTCAAAGAGATTGATTCCTCAGTTGAGTAGCTCAATACTTATACCTTTTCCGACAGGATGTCAAGTCATATAGAATTTTCTCGAAAGTTCCACATAACTCTGTTCCTAGTAGAGATGGACCATAATTCTCGCATATTCGAGAACCTTCATTTTGTTGCCAGAGTCTCCAAATTGCCAAAGCCACGGGTCATTGGCTCCCATCCAATACAAATCCCCGAATATCTCTGTTTCCAATCTTAAGACTAACATGGCAGAGAAACGACATTATAACTTCGTAGCAGTATGCATTACATTAGAGAAGTTTCTTGTATTCACGAAGGACATAAAAGCTTTTTAAATATGTAACTAAAAGTTTCGAATAATTGTGTTGAGATTTCCATATTTTATTGATTTTTTGGTGTGCTAGCATAATATTCATAATATTGATTCATATTAACATGTATATTGGTTTAGATTAACGTCAAGCTTTAAAACTATAAGAGGGATGACTTTTGGTTGACCTCGTAATCTTGAACCTCTGTGAAATGACGAATATGCACTTGATATGGCAGGATTTCTGTAAACTTCCGAACACCAATAGCGAGGGGAAGTTTGCCCCTGATGAATTTAACACGCTCCAGCCCATGAACAAGAAATCGAACAAGCACTTTTGAGAAGCGGATATTGAACTCTCGACCCTCCTATTCTTTCGCCGAAATTCTGCTACCAAAATAATTCGACCTGACCATATCTACTGGATATGAATTTTAATATTGAGTACGCGTTCACAACAAGAATGTAGTATAAAACTATACCATAAAAATTTCAAAATAGAAAGCTGAGGCTAATTCCAAGTTTATGAGTATAATATAATAAACTATCAATATTAATTTACCTTCATATTTTTACGAATGTTATGCTTGTAAATATATTAAGATAATCAGCAGATAGAAATATGCTTTTATTGATGTAAATAATCCTCAACACCGGCTTAGTCTTTTTTGGAAAACACAATATTCAAACAGATATTTTCGAAGTCCTGTTTATTCAGAAACATTATTTAATGATTTGCATTAATTACACAGTCAAAATAATAATTTCTATTACCAAAACCGATTACAAATTATGTTTTGTGTTCGCCATCATAGAAAATCAATTTAATTCCATTAAAAAAACGGATAAACCAAATTTCTCCCACAGAAAAAAAAGTAATCTAACAATCTACATACCTGACAGAAAAATTTATGCTTTTCGGGGCTTAAACGTAAACAAGAACGATGAATCCATGCAAAACGGAACCAATTGCCTTCTATACTGATAATCTTCAATTTATTGATTTCGGGAATTGTTCAGAGAGGGCACATGTGCAGCTAATGAGAAATATTTCTCAAGTTAGTTTCCTCTGGGTGTTTATTACTGTCAAAAGCATGAGGGGGGTATTTTAATTGCGTTGTAAATCAGCGCAGTTTTGCGTCAAGATAATTTTGCCCTTTCCCTGCTGTGCTGATGGTGTGGTACATCGCAACTTTTATGTGATTTTGAATGCCCAGGTATACTTTTGTATCAAAAATAATTACAGGTTGCGTGCTTTATGTGTGAAGAAATTTATAAGGGGCTCAAAGAGATTGGGAGGTTGAAAAGAATAGTTTACTTGGTTGTTCATATTTGGGGAGTCTCAAGTGAATAGGTTCATTTTTAACTACGTGAAAACAAAGAATGTATTCTTAGGTTGTGCGAGAATAATACGCATGATTTATTAGACGAGTTAATAGTTTTTTCCTGAAATTCTTTTCTTTTACTCTCTATCTTTATGGAGTAGAGAACAAAGTATATAATCAAGTTACTCGAAGTGAGCCTATCAGTTTTGCAGTGCGTTAGCTCACATGTAGTGAGCAGTTTCATAAATTCAAGAAATTTGCTAAAGTGCACTTTGCGTTCTGTTTTTTTGAATATCTTATCTTTTTCTAAATGACATAGTCGATGAATTTTAAATCTGTACAAGTATCATATGATTGTTTTGAGCCGAAAATAAAACTATGCAGTTTTTAAACCTATTCCTTACGGATGATATAAAAGCGTTACCAGTTGGAAATTTTCATGAACGGGTTGGTACAAATATTGTGCCACTAAGCATTACGATCCCATTCCATCAAGAGAATGAAATGTGTTTAGTTTAGATATATTAACGTCCGGTTCTGAAGCAACACGAGGTTTATTTTGGAACGGACCTCGTAATTTTGAACCGTGGTCTGAGAGGTTTGGAAGAGTGAGATGATTAATCAGGGTGTCCTCGTCATCTGACCAGTGTTCAAAATTGCGCCGTCAGTCACAAATTAATCCTCGTGTTGCTTTAAAACGGCATCTAACATTAATCTAACTTAATTAATCCACCCAAGGAGCTAATCTGTCTGAAATCTGATCACACTGAAAACAGTTTTACTATCCTGTCCTACTGTATAATCGTAACTGTGATGGCGAAATTTGTCCTTAATAAACGAAGATGGGAATAAGTAACGCACGCATGGTCAAAAGAGGTTATAAATTTTATTTTCCAGTGAATTGAAAAGAGTGGAAAAGCTTACCTGTTTTCAAATAAAATACCAATACGATATTTTGAGATTTTTCAAGTTCTGAAGGATAAGTTGAAACTAGTGATCAAATTTCTCTCAATAAAATAATGATAAAAGCAGACAATAGATTAAAAGTTTTAACTTTAACTTTCTACTCGCTAACTAACTACTACTGAATCTATTTAATTTTTTTATTTTAACATGATTATATTTCTTGGCTGGCATATTTTCGTTAAACTGCGTGGCATAAAAATCATAATGCACAGAATGCAGCATTTTACATGGGAAACTGTTGGGCCTAGAGCTACTAAATTTCTCGAGTAGTTACTTCCTGCGTAGTATGTGCTCACCAAAAAAAAGGGGTTTTCAAAATTTTAACTAGATTATTAATGAATTAAAAGTTAAAGGAAATTTCAAAGTTATCCCTTAAAATCCTAGGACACATTATTGCAAAAAAACCCTTTTTTACACCATCTTAAAAATAAAAAATATCTTTTTAGTGACACCAATTTATTTTATGAGCAATTTTTTAAAAAATTTTAATAATTTTTTATTGTAATGAAATTCAAATTAATTTCGTTGTTTCATCAACTCTTTCACTCGAGTACTTTTGTCAATTTTAAAGTCATGATAAAAAAAATATCGAACCTCTAAGTTCAAAACAACACAGTATGGTGATGTTTTAGGCATGATTCGTATTGAATCAGCTGTGTGTAACGAATTTTACATCACACAATTGACAGAAAGAATGTTATCCTAAAAAACATTAACATGAAAATAATCTTTTATATTACAAATGAAAATTCATTCATCACGTTAACATCGACAAAAGTACGCCAATGAATGATTTGACGAAGTAATAAAATTGTTTTGAGTTTAATTGCAACAATGAAAAGCATTGCTCCAAATTGTCTCTAAAATTGATTAAAATTTAAGAAGAAATTATGCATGGAACTGAAAATGGGGTCACTCTAAAGCTAATCTTTTGAGTGTTAATGAAAATGATTTTCATACGATAATATGCACCGAAGTTACTGAGAAATAATGTTAAATTTCGATTAATTTTTAATTAAAAATCTAATTAAAATTTTGAAAACACCTTTCTTAGTGAGCACTTACTATCTAAGAAGCAATTACGTGCTAAATATGGTAGCTTGTTACAGTACAGCAATGTCGACTGTATGGGAATATTTGCATAGTGATAAAGGTACCTTCTAAAAAGGAAAATGCTGAAATGGATAATCTGCAAAAAAAACATATTAAATGGCACTATGATCGTTTTGAGTGAGTAGCACACCAAAGGTAAGAGCATAGGATCAAATTAGGAAAACACTGTTTATTAACAATTAGCACTCGTGACATTATTACGGAACAATTATTCCACATAATCTTCTTTGAACTAAAAACCACGTGTTTGCATAAATGAGTATAAAGTACTTTTCAAAATGTTCAACAAGATGATACTTATTAGATAAACAATTATTTTGACGGCAGTCAAAGAAAAGAAATCTTACCGAAGCATGCTTCACCAGGAAGATCAGGATGAAAATTTTGACTAGTTATCTATCAGTGACTCTGAAATGAGATCTCCATATCTCTCCATCTTATAAAGGATAGTAACGTGTGATAAACAAGCCATCACTAAGCCAAGAGCAGAACCCCCTTTTTTTAATTCTGTGTCTTCTGGCAGAAAACGACACCACCAAAACGGGAATCAATAAGCGACATGACATTGAATTCTTTTTTCGAAGAACTTGAATTAGAGAGGTTATGGGATTTGAAGCAACAAAGGCTGTAATCCCTTTTTCGAAGAAACACACCTCACAAAACGTCCCTTCAACTCTGTTGCCATTCATTTTCTTCTTTTTAAAACCTGTTCTACTGTTGGTCTAACTATAACATTGTCCTGTGAACTGTCAGTCCAACTATCACACACACTGTCCTGTTCACATAGCTCTAGCTCCAACGATCTACCCTGTAGAACATCATATTCTGTGTTTAACGCATCAAGTTGTATTCTGAACATTATCATAGTGTTTCCCCGTCCACATTCTTGTGCGTCTCCTTATAAAGATTTCATTTCAAAGCAGTTTGGTTCTGTGTTATGCAATCAAACGTTCTGAAACCGCATCATAAAAAATACTCTGCGAGAATGATAATTTTAGATACTTTCAAACATTCTCACTTTTTAAATTTTTTTTTACTATTCTGATGTTTTCTGGAGGTAATGTTGGAAACTGATAAACGAAGGAGGCAATGTTTACTCCATCCCGACATTCGAAACATTATATATTTGGTAATATCATTTTTATCGCCGTGCTATTTGTTGACGGATTTGCATAATTTTTAATAAATTTATTTTTAAGGCTGGTCTCAATAACTTGCACTTAAATAATGCATTTAATATATTTTTTCGATGTGAGTGGCAACAAGCCCGTAAGAATAAGTGCAATAAATTAAAGAGTACAGCACTTTTCTTTCAACGTGAACGGCACCGAAAATATAAATAAATGTAATAAATAAGTTTTTAAAAGCATAATTCTATAAATGTACCGAAAAGTAAATTTTTTAATTTTAATTATTCTTTGCTTTTTAGTCTTTAATTTATATTTCATATTATTAATATTATGGAAAATTAAAATAATTTTTTTCCTGAAATTCAATATCCCACTGGTATAGAATCAAAATTTCAATTAAATTAATCGATTTACTAATAAATAATTTATAAACATATTAAAATTGTATATTGTCATCGAGAATACACAAATGCACAAAAGTACGAAACTCTACCGCATAACGAAGTGTGTGAAAAATCGATTATAAAATTCCATCTTTACAAACATGAAACAAGTAAAGTTTCAAGTTTGGGTATCAAAATATGTAAATATGACACATTTTTGTGCAGTTTCATAAAACAGTAAAGGAAGTTTGGTCTAAAACTTGATAAAGATTTATTTATGATTTTGGTTCCAGAGTCACATATTTTTCTTACCAAATTTCATCAATTAAACTCACTGAATCTTTTAATTATAATGGTGCATATATTCAACCAGACTGACACATAAATAATTATATTTTATTTTAACTCAGGGTAATAAAATCTCAAAACTGATGAAAATCTCTAGATTGAACTTTTTGACGATTATTGTATTTTATTTATACTTCGTTTATGAGGAAGTGAAACATATCAAAAATCTGATTCATAATTTTCTTTCATCTTGGATGCAAATGATTTATGCCTCCTTAATAGGAAAAAGTTATCACGAATACTTTATTTAACTTTCAAAGTTTTAGGAAATTCAGCTTGAAACATTATGGCTTTGTGAGGACGCTGTAATTAATTCATAACCTATAAATTCTTTAAAGAACTCGAAGAATTCAGAAAGAATTCAAACTGCGGTCTATCATTCTTTTCTAATGGATATATTTTTCTAAAACTTTTACGATTTTAAGTCTAGTAGAGTTACTTTTTACTCAAGAATGGGGGATCGATGCAATAAAAGCTCTTAATACTTTCTCATCCAAAGAAATAAAAATTGCTTTCTTTTTATTCATTCTTTATTTTTTATATATATTATCTTCCTAAGCGATAAGTAGCTGAACGTCAAAAATAACAAACGCCCGAACATTCACGTTCGTAGGAAAGCAATGGTCCGAAAACATGATTTTTTTTGTAAGCTCTTTTCCATTTTTTGTATGCTTCTTTTATAAAATAAAAACTAACTTCTTTTGTTGCTGACCTCGTTTTAGAATTTCGCTTTTGCCCGGTTGTGGACGTTTACAGCCTTTAGAGCCACTTATTGTCGCTCGGTAAAAATACTTTCTTCGATTTCCCATTTTTTTTTCCTTGCTGGTATTTCCTATTTTTCTTTTGGATTTTTGAATTTCTTTCGCTTTTTTCGAAGGAAAGGACGGCGGAGTATCATGGAAAGAGAATTTCGGTATTCCGTGCGAGCTTCAGTTTCGCCATTTTTATATTGCGAAAGCGTTTAACGTTCGCAGAGGTCTCCAACTTTTTCTTGCCTACTTTAGTCAAAGATAGGTATAATATTTGTAAAAAATAACTGGAAAAAATGTTTGTATGCGTGTATGCAATAAACTATTGTGTATGTAATATTCTATTGAAATAATTAATTAAAAGTTTGTTTAAAACAATCAAAATTGGTATTTTTATATGTTAATTACAGAAGAATGTTTATTAGCCGATCAAACACAGGCCATAATCATTTAACCCTACAACTGGGCAATTTTTTAACTCGCTATTTAGATGCAACTTTAGCAAATAGGTCCAAATATTTTTATTGATTTATAATGTTATGGACGAGATTTTGAATTGTTTACTTACACTAAACACCTTGACTTTATCTGCTTGTATGTTGGACTTCCGCTTTGAAGATTCCGTTGACTTAGCATTACACCGGAATTACGTAGTACAGGCACTAAATGTAAACAAACAAAGCAGAAAACTCGTCCATATTCAACGCTATAATAGTAGAATATTTTTATTTATTTATGTTATTTTTATGCAACGCTATAGTACGCTACAATGTAATTCAACAATGTATCAGTAAGTGATTACCCCACTGAAATTGCGGGACACACAAGAGAGAGGCTAACCATTTCTTTTTGACTCGTGGGAATGCTGTAAGAGTGGATGGTTTTTCCATACGAATGAGCTGGCACTATATTGTTGTATCACTTATATGCTCACTCGTCGGTGCTAATCGTGGTGTTACTAATCATACTGTTGATAGCTTTAATCGGGGTTTGCTAACAAATTTATAATGATTACCCAACACTATTTTATGTTGTTTTTCCTTCAATTTGAGTCTCATTTAATTAAATTAAATTGGTTTGATATATTTACCTCAAATTAGTCGAGTTTAATTTAAGTCTAGATTCAGGATTAAGTGATGTCAGTTATGTAAAGAATCAAAAATGTATGCAATATAGCAGTGTGAACTATAAAAGTATATTGTCCAAAGGAAAAGAGGTTATTTTTACTATTTTGGTAGTTTCCTTTTTCATCAGTTTATGCAACTACTGAAAATGTATCCATAATTTCACCGTGAAATGGTAGGGTACTTTTTAGTTCTTCGTTTTTCCTAGTTTTGTCTGGTATTTTTTAAAAGATGAATTGAGTTTGAAATAAAATTATTTCTTATGTGTTAATTTTACAATTTCTTTTTCAATTTAATATGTTTTCAAACATACATAGCCAATTTTTAAGCTTCTACTAGAAAAACTTTTTAAGCAGAAAAACTGTACCTCGTGTATTTAAGAAAATAAATAATTTCCGTTCACCACATCACTGTAGATAATCATCTCTCGATTTAGATTAACAACTATCAACGTTTAAGTATTTTTGTTAATAATAAAACAGCATTATGATTTTTTCTTCATCTTCAATATAAGATTGCATCAGTTAAGTTGTAAACGATATATCCAATAGCTAAAATTGTGGCATTTCTTAGGCTTGGAAAAGAATAGAAAAAAATTGGTTGACCATGGAAAACACAACAAACAACCATCTTTGATAATTCGAAAACTTAATGCATTTTTAAACTTTCTTTGAACGAATAGCTGCTCTGTCTTAGGGACTAAATGATTCAAGCTTTTCAAAAAATTGAATAAGGTATAAGAAAAGTAATTTTGGTCTCAAATGAGTGAATACTACTAGCTTAATGTGTAATAGTTTTTATGTCTGCTTCGTTGATTTCAAGCAATGGTACTAATAAAACTATAAATATTATTTATCTAACAACCTAATAATTATTTATATATATATCCTGCTATAGTAAATTCAAAATAATGACTAAGCTAATAAAAAATTTACAATTTCTTTGAAATGAAGAATGAAAATGTGTAGAAATTCCAATTTTAATTCCCCTCCACTTGATTCAGAATCAAAGGCTTAATTCTTACGAAGGCAAATAACTCCAACTTCAAATTTAAACTACATTTATAGTAGAATTATTGTTAATTGTTGGTCCACAAATAATAGATTTGTCCCGATTCCATTTTTTTTAGTTTAATAAACATCCAGATTTTAAGTCGTCGAGGACTGTTTTTGGTAGGACGTTGTAGTTTTGAATCGTGTTTAGTATCGAGAACGACGCCTGAACCCATCTTCAAGCTTCCACGCCATGCCAGTTGGAAGAAGTTAAATATCGATGGGTTTAACACTAATCGTTTCTACATTTCACTGATATATTGAAAATGCTCCTGGAAAATTGTCATTTGAACGTTCGCGGTACGTTTAGTGTTAATGCGCTCCGCACCCTGGTACCCGGTTGGCCTTCTATGGAATCGGATATCGAACGCAATAATTCTCCGGTCCCGAACCTAAGAGTTTTCCACCAAGCCACAGAGTGCCTCTTATCCCTATTAGCACAAGATGCTCAAGAATATTCATACGATATCTGTACGATGTTCTGCGGTATCCAGAATATCGCAGCAACATCGTGGATATATCGTAAAATATTTTATGCTATTAGGGTATGAAGATACATAACTTTACTTTCAAATTTTGAGCAGAATGAAAATTTATTACATATATTTGGCTGCAGATATTTGATTCTTCTCAATACTAATTCTTTCTTGTGTGTCGAATGCGTTTCATAAATTTTAAGAAGAGATTTCTTCGACAAATATCTAAAAGTCGACCTCTTCATTCACAGTTCCTACAACTGACACCTATTAATAACCCAACAGTTTATTCAAGTAAACATTCCCTCAAAAATTCTAAAAGTAAACCAATTCTTAGATTGTTTCCAACCTCGACACACATTAATACGAACCCAACAATTAAATTTGAACACAACGGGACCTCTACTCATCGAATGCCTGCTACAAATTTCAAGAAGAGATTTCCCCAACAAATTCCTTGAATTCGATTACACTGTTAACATTATTAATTCGATCACAGTCATTAATTTTAGTGCTACCGGATTTTAACTGTGTATCGGATGCGAATGTCTATATTCCATTAGCAGATTCCTAAAAATAAATCTGTTTGTTAAAATTCCCAGAACTGTCGCCTATTATTAATTATGACCCAACATATTGTTCAAGAAAAGAATCATTCGATAGATTTCTACATGTGAATCAATTCACAAACAATTTCCACCACTCAAACCTATTAATTAAATGAAATTCAAACTGTACGGGATTTTATCTTTGTGTATAACAAATTTCAGGAAGCGATTCCCTCAACAATTCCTAAAAGTCAGTGAATTCGTAGACAATCTCCACAACTGACACCTATTAATTCGAACCCAATAGTTTATTCAAACATTACAGAGAAGAACAAAAAATAAATAAACAAATTGTCTCAAAGCAAATAGGGTTTCACTTCAAAGGCATTGTTCTTCTGCCGAAATTCCTGCGTATCGACCATTTCTATTTGGAACAGCCCTTTCTTTGTTTGCCTGTATTCTTTACCAGTATAAACTGTATGACCTCGTCTTATTCTTTAAGCCTCTATTCTCTACGAAAGCCAAGATACACTCCGTTATGTTATCCTCTATTTTCTCGAAATACGGTGAGATGTTTGGCGATAAAAACAAATAGTGACATTTCTTGCGTTCGATGTGTTCTTTTTCTCTTCTCTTTCTTTGACTAAGTCTTTTATCCTGAATGTACGAGAAAATGGCTTCGGGTAGAAATGCTCATTCACTCTGCTTGGCTGTTACTTTCGAGCACTAAGTAGCTAGGGCGAAGAGTTGCATTTTGGTGCATTGTCTAACAGAGTTTGTCAGTGCTTTAACTCGAAATAGTATAACACTCCACGCTGAAATATTATCTATGATACTTGGTAATTAGTGTTTGAATGAATAACTACAGGGTAATCTGTTTGATTTGTAACTAAACTTATGCATTCAAGATAATATGTACCTCATTTGCACTTAGGTGTCGTTGAATAAAAGTTCTTTTAAAACTGAAAAAGCTTCATTTAAAAAAATGCTTACATTTTTAAAAAATATATAGCATTTGTGTAATATATTTAAAGCATTAAAATAAATTATTAAAGAATTATCTGGTGTCTAATTCTCAAATACAAGAAATACATGTTTAAACTTTCATACTGTGATTTTGAGCCTCAATGCTTTAAAATATCAATGACCAATTTCCCCTGATTAGTGAAGTTGAAAAGTTATGATGAAAACATTAAACAACAAATTGCCCTATTAAGTTTCAATAAAATGCTATGTCTTGACGTTTAATCTACATATGTTTATTATTAGTATTTGGATAATTAAAAACTTGTAATTTGTAAGATTAAAGGTTTTAATTAGGGCAGTTAAAGTATCAATAGCGTCTCCGATTTTATATTGGAATAGAATCCATTGCACGTTTATGCAATTGGAAAACGATGTGAAATCACATCACAGAGAGTAAGACAACTTATCATTAGATATTAGGTAGCTTGCACGTTGACATAAGCCACTTTATTATGATTTTGTATTATGAATTCATTTCATTCACTTATTCATAAATTAATTACACCACAGGTAGTATTATGCTTTAGAAGAAAGTAACTCGAATATTACAGCTTATATTACCTTTTATATTAAAAGGGACAAGATTTCAACTATCACTCAGTCCTCCCCCCTCCTACCCCACCCGAACGTTTACAAAAGAATTCCATTTTCTGTTAAACGGAAAGTTGCTCCCAAAGCTTTAAATGTTGAGATCAGAATTGACTGATATAGTAAAGTTACCACAAGAAAAAGCTGATGGCGTCTAATTCTGGTAAGTACACTGCAACCTTCGAGAATATCAGCCATTGTGCCACTGAGGCGTCTGTCAATTTTAATCCTTTTTATAAATGGTTTTTGGTTGTACTTTTTTGTGATTGGCAACTTGTCATATTTTCTTTGGTTTTAGATTTTATTTTTTTAATAAAAATCAATAGAAACTTTTGTAGTGTTGAATGATGGTTGTCTCGACAATCAATCTTATTTGTTCTTTAGTGATAAATATAGTAACTAAAACCCTTTAAAAATAAAAGAATAATAACGTGAGTAGTAAAATCTTATTTACACCTATTGTAGTAAACTTTTATTGAGGATGGTGTCAATGATAAAATCATTTTCTTTATAATCATTTTAAATTTATGAAGTATATACTATGCTTTCAATAAGTGAAAGACCGCATTCGGAACAGCAATATACTGACCAACCTTTACAATTGGTTGTTATACACATCTTACTATATGGATAACAAGGAGAAATGAAATACCCATATCAAAAGCATAACATGATCACTTCACAAACCAAAAAATCATTGCCTGCAGGAGAACGAGAAACAAAATAATAATAAACTGAAAAGTCAAACATTTATTACTTTCTCGTATACGATGTGTACAAAGAGAAAATATTGTAATCGTCAAAATACTCTACTTCCATAATTGGATTAAAACTCACGTCTTAGACATCCCGGAATTCTCGAAAACAATTTTCGGAATTATGTCTATCTTTTTGTCCATTGATCTGTGAACACGTTAATTTAAAAGCCGCAAATGAAATTTGATATGTGGTGTTAACACTACAGTTGTAGATTTATATCATACTTTGAACAAAGTTCATCGAATGAAAGTATATCCAACCGTTCATGTGCAAGACCGGATTACTAAATAGGCAATGCAGGCAACTGCCTATGGGACCCGCAACTTCCGGGGTCCCCGAGATTATTATTTTTTAAAAATTATTTTCAGGGTTTTCATTTTATTTATAAGATTTGTGTACTCGGTCTTGCTGAAATTAAAATGAAATATCGTTAACATTCCAGAACGCTATTCTTGGGATTTCTTCCATGTTTTCAAATTCGTTAGCGGATCAATGTGTCACAAGTTAACAGTCCTGACAATTTTTGTGTTACAAATTGTGTTTAAAAAGTTTTGTTATTTTTGAACCATTTTATTTGCAATTACTTTTAAGTTTTGGTCTTTTATACTTGAAATAATAAAACCAATTTTTTTGAGAATGTCGCGTGAAGAAGAAAAGAATTGTTTTGTTACCGCACTTTGTCATAATATTTGCTACTGAAAAACTGCTTATAAAGAGATTAAATTAAAATGAATAAAAAATATCTGGTTTTATAAGTTGGGGTGGGGGCCCCGAAACTTACATTGCCTATGGGCCCCTACAGGGATTAATCCGGCCCTGCTTGTGTGCATGAAGACTCGATAGATTAAGAAAGCTGGTTAAATACAATTTAACATATGGTTTTATCACCAAAACTGCAGATTCATGTCATATTTTGGACCATATCCATCAAAGAGTCAGTCAATTTATATTTGGGTATGTGTATGCGATAACTCAAAAACGCAATTACTGTTCAGCAACGGATTCCGAGACTACCACTTTTGGACGATTTTACGCCGGAAAGGGGTGTCAGGCATTGAGTCATATGATCGCATTTCCGGAGTTCTTTGTTAGATCATGCTCAGTAAAATGTAAACATCACTCTTCCATTCTTCACTTTCCCCTTATTTTGATGAAAATCACTCCACCCGGCGCATGCGCAAAAGCGCGGAGGGTTTCTGAATCCTTGCTAAACAATAATTAGATAAATGGAACTTCGTATGAGGACTTGACAGGATAATGGCAGATGTGAATTAAAATTGTACTCAAATGGCCAGCGGGAAGGCCAAAATGCATATTTGATTATCTGTACTATAATGCGAAGAGGAACACAAAATGTGCCGCATTATGAAAGTGTTCTAGAAAATCGAGAACAACTCTCACCCAGTTTTTTTTGTTGCAGGGTAGCTATAAAAATATTACCATTGTTTGTTCAAATTTTCTTGCATGTAATAATATTCTTTGTATGGATATCAGGGTAAAAAATAAAAATCATTTTGCAATCATCATTCACACGCAGAATCCATCTCGGTTTTTCCTAACTTCACAGAGTGCTTCTATTATTACAAATGATGGTTTATCCCTGTCAAAACACATTTGTTTCTGTATATTGTTTGACTTTTATTTCTTCAGTTACTGCAGATTCTTAAGCGTTTGCAGTTATGGCCTTAATACTTAGCCTATTGGGATATTTTTTAAAACTCTTTTTTACTTTCTTGTATACAAAATATACAAAGAGAAAGTATTGTAATCGTGAAAAAATTCGAACTCGAGATTTTGACGAATTTCCACGTTTTAGACCTCCCTGAATCCGAAAAACACAATTTTAGAATTATGTCTGTCTGTGTGTCTGTGAACAAGATAACTCGAAAACTATTAGAGCAACGGGAATGAAATTTGGTATGTGATCTTTACACATCATTTGTAGGTTTCTATGAAATTTTGGACAAATTCCATCTGCAGGAAGTCTGTCTGTCCACAATCATGTGAACACTAGAACTCAAAAACTTAAATAGCTAGATGGATAAAATTTGGAACACAGTTTTATCATCAGGAATGTAGATCCGTATCAAATTTGTACCAAATTCGTGAAAGGGTTGACTGTCTGTCTGTGTTGTCACATACTTCTAATCATAATAACTCGTAAACCCTACGGCTTTGATAAATAAAAATTGGTATGAGGCCTGCTAACATTAATTGTATATCCGTGCCCAATTTTTGTTTTAATCGGTCGAAAAAAAGTTGTTCAAATCGCGTATTTGTCTTTTCTCATCATACAATAACGCGAAGCCGTTATTGCGGAATTGCGCGATTCACTTGCGCTAATCCTTTCCGCTTCTACCCACGCCTTTCGCCTCCAAGCTTCCGATTCTCAAACTTTTTTTCCTCCACTGCATTAGGGACGCCAGTTCGTTTTACTGCCTTTTAGCTCATTTTTTTCTCCACATGTGTTAGGAGTATACGAGAAATTTTATGGAAGACCACTCTAGCTGGTTCTGTTTGTAGACTATTCAGTTATCGGATGAATGCGAATGCAGTAGATATATCTGAGCATCACTGATTGTTCAGGTCAAGAATCTGAAATTTAATACTGTGAAGGAAATTGACTTCCTCTTTTGCGTTTTCTGATCTGAATCAACTAATTGTGACTTCAGAGGCACTGGAACAAAATGAACCTTTATGTTCTATCATGCACTTTTTCCTTTATTGAGTAATTTATCTATGACAAACGACGATCAAATACGCTCGATTTATATAATATTGCATATGTTAATATGGAAACAAGACAGCTGAAATAAGAAACGACAAAAAATAACGAATGAAAAATAATAGTATTGTTTCTAAATTAAAATTTTATAAATATGGCTTCGAATGAATAAAAGCATTCAACCGACAATCACATGCTGCTTTTAAGATTACACTAGTTATTTTTAGATTAGGTTTTAACTTTCTTAATACATCAAAATAATTTTTCTGCTTTATGTTTATTTCTTGAGGGTGTTCATATCCATAAAATAGGTTTTGAGAACCGAAATAGTTATTATGTTTTAGTTAGTTGGTTTGAAATAATAATAATTGTGATTAATAATAACACTTATGTTATATTTTAAATTCAATTCTATATTTATGTTATTACACAAGCTTTAGAACATTTTTGGATAGTTGAGGCTGATAGGTTAAATAAATCAATAATACCTTTTATTTTGTAGCTTAATGACTTGGATGCAATAATTAATTTTAATGAAATTATCTGAAATAAATGGTATTCATATCTTCGCATTTATCGTTTGTTTTTCTTTCTATCGATATGAAACGTAATTTACACGTATCTTTTTTTAAAGTCCATTAGTAATTTTTAGAAGAACCGTTTTGGGGTGAAATTTAATCCCTTGTATTTAGAAACGAAGATGTCTTATTTAAATACAATTTTAACATTTAGTTTTTATTTCAAACGAAACTGTTTTTGCTTGAAATTTGATACCTTGCACTTAAAGACCAAGCAGTCTTATTTTAATAAAGCTTAAACTATTTTGACATTTAGTTCTTATTTAAAACAGCACTATGTCGATTTCAATATCTTAAAAGTGATAAAATTACAAATGGGAAGAAGAATTCCAATGTCTCGCGTTACTTTAATAATTTTTTCATTAGAAAAGACGTAAACTTTCTTTAATCAGATTTTATTATTTTTTAAACAATAAAAATTATTGCCATATTAAAATATTGCTTGAAATGTATCCTGATTCTTCATGCAAAATTTAATAAACGGAATAAAATGGATAACAGATATACACTGATAGTTTTTTATTTTTCTATTAATTTTTAAGTGTAAATTATTATATTAGCAGAGATTATGCATCTAATATTTTATATATGAACACTGTCTTGACTGCATTAGTACTACCGTACGCTTAATACATTTAAACACATTTAAAAGAGTGAATAATATAAATCATTTACGATTTATATTCATACACAGTTTTTATGCAAGTTGTTCTAGCAAAGAAAAAAAAGCCTAAAGAATACATATAAAAATATTTACATGAACAAGTTTCGCTTTGAAATCTTCTACCACTATCAAACCAAATGAGAAGCATGTTTCTGATCGGAAGACATAATGCTGAACGGTATCAACATTATAAACTGTTATAGAAAATTTTATCGTCTAAATTGAATTGGTCTATAAGACAAGACGTGCAGTAATACAATAGAAATTCACAATAGTTTCAACAAAAACAGTTGTATCAGACATGTCTTCTGGTTTGGCGTTAAAAATTTGTTTCTTTTTCCTTTCGGTATATGGTATTTAACCATTTATATCTTTACTATAAATCTACATTTATATAGCTTTATTTACAAAATACTGGCGTTCTCTCATTATGATATTGAATAAATTTTTAGTTCCTTTAACTACATTTTGTGAAACTTCATATAACTATACTATGTATGCATTATATAGTATAGCCGCAAGTCTATGGTAGGACTAAATCATGTTCCGCATTTTAAGCTCATTAAAGTTAATGAAGCAAATAAATTACTCTTTAGTCTGATATTCGGTTTATGTGCTAAAGCGGAACTCAAGCTGCTGGATATGTATAAATCATCATACACACGTATACATTTTTTAGAACTGGATGCGGAGCGATTTGGAAATCCCCGTGCATTAAACATGATTTAAAATTGAATAAATGGAGCGATATTAAAAGAATGTTGGAACATCCTCGGAAGAACATCTTTATTCCACGAACGAAAATTCAGATGTAGTACTTCTGGTGCAAGAAGAAAGTATTTGTCGTCCAATCGTATTCGCATTGATATTCGAATATAAATATGAATGAAGCAGACAGAATGTTCGAAACGCTGCTGTGCAAATATAATTTGCTTCCCCTCTCCTATCTGCACCAATGAGTAACTCCTTTGAATAATTCAAAAACTAATTCACTGTTGGGGGATACGAACAAAAATGTTAAAACACCATTCGAATAATTCGACACCAAATATCCAGCGAAACATAAGGCAAACAAATTTAAATATATGATGAATGGCTTTTCTAAACTGAATTATTAATATGCTGGATTGGGAGGGAGGGGTGGGCAAGCGGAATTCCAGGGTATTTTATTCCCAGTTGAAAAAGGCCCAACTGGTGGAGCGGGTTAGTAGAGGAAGGGGTAAGAGTTAAACTTATGTTCATATATCGCATAATGGAACACTGGAGTAAAGGTTTTAGTAAATTGAATCAAAATGAAAGAAGACATGTATAAGGTCTGATTCGGGCTAGCAAGATAAATCGTCTTTATAAGCTCACCTAGAGAGATATCATACAACAAAGAAAAATTACTTTAAGCTGGCTGCTCCGTTGCCTTTGTCAAATGTAACTAGGATGAAAATAAAATAAATGGATATTTGAATAATGCGGTTTTGCTTTTGAAAGGGGGAGATTAAATAAGGCTTTTTTAAATGCGTAATAAATAGGCCTTGATCTTATTGCGAAAACAAACGACCAGTACGCATTGAAATATTGCGGATATTCGAAGAAGACTTAATTGATTAGTGTTTTTATTTGCTGTCGAATTTAGGTTTTAAAATTGTGAATATTAGCTTATGTTTATCTTAAGAAATCTTGCCTTTAAATAAAAATATGCGACGAATTCTTACTTTTGGTTAGATTGTTGGTTTCTTGGCTAGAAACCTATAATAAGAAATATCTTTTATGTTGAGAGAATAGAAAAAATATATGTTTAAAATAGCTATTTAATTTTAACACATATCGAAATATGAAATTCATTATTATTAGCTTGCTAGAGGTTTTACTTTATAGTTATTATCACCTAAGATTTTAACAAAACAACATTCACATTAGTTATTTGTTGCATACAGAAAACTACAAATTTGTGATTAATGGCAGAATATAGTTAATCATTACTAACAATTATCTGTTTCATTTTTATGCTATGATTGCTTTAACAGTCTGGCGTTATCCTTTCTATTCCATATCATAATTTTAACTGTCTCTGAAAAAATCTTCCTGTATAATACAAACTGCTAAAATATTTTTCCGAAAATTTTAAATTTTTGCTATTATCTGCATTCAGGGAATCGTATTTTTCATGTACGTACTTTTTCATATTATTCCAATTAAATAGAAAAATATGTTTTGACTCGCAGTACCACTTTTTACCTAATTAACAATTTTGCTTCATTCATTTGCTTCCAACATTATTTTCGCACATAATTTTTCAGATGCTTTTTACTAAGGTCATTTAATTGATTCATCTGTAAATAATTTCTTAGTTTAAAAAGTAAAGTGTTTGAATGAGGTTTTAATTCAGCATTACTGGAATTATCGGGCATTACTTTCTTTTGGGTTAGTATAAGAGTGGCTGAAGATTTAAAAAAAATAAGTGCATATCTATTACAGGACAGCGATATGAACATCTGAGCGGACAATGTGATAGGAGGACATTCACTGCATGTATGAACACTGCATGCAATTGCGCGCTACTTAAACATTGTCTAAATTTTAATGTTTTAATTTTATTGTCTTAATTTTATTGTTTTAATTTTATTGTTTTAATTTTATTGTTTTAATTTTATTGTTTTAATTTTATTGTTTTAATTTTGTTGTTTCTGTTTAAAGTTTAAGTTAAATTTATTTTTAAATTTGTTTTTTCTACTTTTCCTAGTTGATTGTTTTTAAGCATGTATTGAAAAAGTTGTAACATTAATCAGAGATGACAAATATCAATAAATTAAACACAAATAAATTCTGCTTTTGCATTAAATAAGCGACAAGCTTAGAAAATCATTTGGCTTATATACAGTAGCAACAATCTACGATTCTGCAAGAAACCGAAATAAGTTGTCCATAATAATCAGGTCAGTGGAACAGTCAGAATGGTCAGTTGACCTTTGCTTGATTAAAGCTGATAGTGGCTGACACTGCCTCTTCTGTTCTCCTTCAGTCATGAAAAGATCAAACGGTTTTGCCAGACACTGCTAATCAAGCGTTGTGACCAGAACGCTAGCCAAAGTAAGATCCACTGAATATGTAAAATGTAGCCAGTTGATGCATATGCTATATCAAGACTTGCCGAATATATGGATAAGGTTATTCATAATTTTTAAGCAAATCTGCTGTCCATAATCCAGATAGTAGCTTAACCTCCCATCACTGACCAATTTTTCGCTTTTTCCACATAAAAAGGGGGCTATTTCCGTTTGCCATATTCGCATGTTTATAATTTCATTTAAATACTTTTCAAATTACGCCCATTGCTTTGGAAGCGTTTACTGTCAAAATGTATGGAATAAATATTGTTGCCAAACGTCCCGTACACCATATTTCGCTACTGATTCACCTATTACTATTTGTCCTATTTTTGTTCCTTTTTCAGATGACTCTCAATCAAATTGCTGAATGGGAAGAAATAGAACATGCTATTGCACATTTACAAGTAAGAAACATAGATATTGGCAATATTGGGATTCTATTCAACCAGAATGTATATCTAAAAGATTATTTAGAGAAAAATAATATCAACCGAAACTGCGATGCAATTATGAAATTTAGTATGGAAGAGAAAAGGCTAAAGTGTTTTGCAGATACAAAGTATATTGATCAGAAGTCATGTCTAAAAAGCTATGAGAATACGTATTTGCCATTCCAGCCCACAATGCAATTGTTGAGAGAATATTTTCCTTAATGTCAATTCAATGGTCGGACGAAAGAAACCGATTGCCAGTGGATACAATTGAATCAATTCTGACTTGTCATTATAATTTTAAATTGACTCGCGCCGAATTTTATAATTATGTGAAAGAAGAAAATGATATAATTAAGAAAGTTAAATCACCTTTAAAATATCACTGGGCTAAAAAGGATTAACCTTGCATCTTTTTTTTTATTATACTTACGTGTTCATTTTATTAGATTACTTAAACTTTATTGATTTTTTTTATCTGAGTAAAATAAACTATTAGCTACCCACTTTTTCATGTTTTTATTATTTAGCACTTAAACCATTTGTAAGTATGGCAACCCCAGGAATAAATAAGGCTCAATTTCTTCAAAGAGTGTGAGCGTATCGGTTTGAGTACTTTTCGCCAGTTATTAATCTGAATATAATGTTCTACATCTTGTGAAGAAACACAAATAGGGCCAATAAAAAAAATCGAACCTCTAGTCTCATATATTGAGGATGATAATTTTTTAGGTTTTATTCGTCTGGAATGATTGCATGAGCCGTTGCATTTCGATTTTTATTTCGCGCAGTTTACAGAAAGAATGCCAGCCTAACATTATCATGTTAAGAACCATTAATTATTTTATCGCCTTCACTGTTATGACACTATTTCTATATCAAGTTTGAAAATTCATAAAATATATCAAAGCAACATGTTAAAAAGCATTAAATATTGTTAGGAAATTCTGCATTTAAGTTGTGAACTAACTTGCATTCATTTCTAAATTCATATAGTCTCTCGTATTTTTACTATAAGATTCGAATCATTTTTTCCTTAAGATTTTACGTCATTGCTTTGAACTAGTCACTTCATTTGACATCTATATTTACAGCTATTTAATCGGAATCGTATGAAGTTGCATATACGATAACCGCAGCTGATATGTAAATCTACTGATTGTGAGCAGAGTATATATGCTTGTCTTTACTATGTGTCTTTAAGAGGAAGCCAAGCCGAAGCAGCTGCCACTTACACTGTATCTGTAAGATGAAGGTGCAGTAGGACGAGCATCCATTCTTGTAATGTGGAAATATCGTGACTGTAAATAGAGCTTAAAAACAATCAACAACAAAAAAATAGAATAAATTTTTAAAAAGAATCTTAACTTAAACTTTAAACTAGAACAGCAGAAAAACAGCCAAAAATATTTTTATTTAAAAACAATAAAATTTAAAGAGTAAAATTTAGGAAAAATTAGATAAAATGAATGTTTAAGTAGGGCGCAATTGCAGCAGCAAAACAAAAAACAGAGAACAATAGAAATCAAGATCATGCAAAGAAAGCCCCCCAAAAAATAAAATAAATAAATAAAAATAAACTCGGAGTTAATCGAATGAAACCATAAACAAACAAGGAATTCATTCTAGTCCACTGTTTTAAGGGATAAGAACTATTTGAAATGGATTCAAAATAATAATTGGGAATTTTTTTGTAAGAATCTAGCATTACGCCAAACATAGCTTCTCATAGCCCGAAATTTCCCAAGCAAAGGACGATGGAGAATTGTACAACAAAAAGCATATAATCAAAAGAAAGAAGAAAAAACACATCAAAACGCTAATAAAATGATTAAAAATATTAGCCATCTGGCTCATTAAAATTAGCCTTCATACGTAAAGGCTGTAATATGTTCTGAAAGTGTGATCGTCCTTATAAATGTCTTTTAACATATTCTTTCGTCATTCCTCATGTAATTGGATCGCTCTATTATTCATTGGAATTACACTCGCAAGGGTCAGGAAGTTTTAGCCCATCATCCAAGCAACTATTTCATATCCAGAGTTTTAAGTCAAGCTGCAGTCACGCTTATAAGGATTAAGGCTTTTTTGGATTTAAATCGAATAAATCTGACAAGGATTATTAGCCAGCTCGCTTCCTGTCCCTAACAAATATAAAATAATCTGCGTTTGTATATGCTATTTTGTCGTCGTTTCTAAATCAAGTCAACAAATTCAGAAAATTATATAAACAAAGTACAAAAAGCAAGATTCTTCTAATAAATATCAAGCAGAAGTACGCAAGTAACTCTCGAAAATTAAATATTTTTGAAATGTAAATTTACTTATTTTTTGAATTAAAGGTTACATGAAAGCCGACTCCACAATTAACTGGACTACTGATGATTTCGATAGTGAATGAATAGTAACAAAATATTGCATCACCCGTTATATAGTAAAAATAATACAAAACATAATAATTGAATTTCGAAAACATTATTAAAAGTGAAGAAAAAATTTGCACAGAAATAAAGTTGGTATAACTGAAAAAGTAAGTTTTTGAATATTAAAGCGGTAGTATAAGAATGGTTTTTGAGCGATAATATGCTCAAAAACCATTATTAAAGAAACAAATTCGGTTAATTTTAAATTAATTAAAAATTTTCAAAAACCCTCTTTTAGTAAGCACGTAATATCCAACAAGTAACTTCGTGCCGTAAGACCGTTCGACGGTCTGCCATGTACAGTGTTTTGAAGGGTTGTCCATCTTTAATATTAGTCCTAAGGTAAACTTGCGATGTAAAAGATGTACTTCAAAATCAGCGCATGAAAATATTTTCCGAAAATTATGTATTAATAGAGTGAAGGTGAGAGTTTGCTTTTAGTTCTGTAAATAGTAAAATCACTGTAAATTCTTTAAAAATTACATCTGTTTAGAATCATTTCATATCACTTCCTGCAGAAATATCGCCAACGAAAATCAATTCCTCTCTCTCTGATAGGCATATAATGATTTCATTGCAATTTAATCAGACGGTACAAAATCCGCTGATCATGTTTCATTTGCCGTTGTATTCCCAAACACAACTCTTTCTTTTAAATTTCATTCATCTTGTTCAGTTTTTACGGCAGAGATAGCTGCTGTTTTACTTGCTTTGGAACAAATTTCTGATTGCCTGGAAAGAAAGTTCATCATCTACACGGATTCACTAAGTGTTTTAGAGTCTCTTAAATCATTTTATATCCATTCTCATCACCATCCTTTGGTTTTAAATGTTTTACATCTTTTAAATAAACTTGCATCTCGTGATTTTAATATTTTATTGTGTTGGATGCCGTCTCATGTTGCCATTGTTGGCAATAAGGAAGCAGACAAGGCCCCCAAATTGACGGGTAGTCAAACTAATTTTACTGTCCCTTTGACTGATTTTAAAAAGTATGCAAAAATACTCTTTTATTCAAAATGGCAGAGACAGTGGGATATGGAGATGGAGAACAAGCTTCACGCTGTTAAACCCCCCGTGCAACCTTGGCCTTCTCTAATGAACAGGAAAGCGGATACGCTTCTCACAAGACTACGAGTGGGTCACACTCGATATACTCATCGCCATCTACTATTCGGAGAACAGGCACCAATGTGTTTCCAATGCAATTGCAGTATGTCAGTCCACCACATACTGTCTGAATTTCCGAATTTTAACTCGCAACGCTTAAATTTTTTTAGGGCCAATTCTGTTGATTTATCTCTTTTACTTGACAAGACTCCACAAGTGAACCTTTTTGCGTTTTTGCGGTCAATTGGTTTTTATCCACATATTTAAACAGTGCTCCTTTTTGTATTTTCTTACCATTGATTTTTTTATATATTAATTGCATATTTTTATCTTGACGGATCCTTACATAGTTTGGCGCAGCATGGTCAAATCTATGGCTCTTGCGCCACAAAACCAAACTCAAACTGAAACTCTCTGATAGGCGCTGATTTTTTTCTAACTTTAGCTAAAGATTCACTTATAAAAACGTCCTTCCACTGGTGTGGTGCTGATGTTTGGAGGGGGTACCAGCTAAGGTGTCGTCTTCGTCATCTGACCATGGTTCAAAATTACGAGGTCCGTCCCAAAATAGCCCTCGTGTTGCTTCAAAACGGGACGTTAATTTAACTAATCTAATCTAAGAATATTTAAGCTTTTATAGCTTCCTAGGGACAACAATGCAAAGCTCTACGATATAATACTGTCGACTACAGACAATGATAATTTTTGAAATATCACTGTACTGCAGATAATCGAACAGGAAACGGTCTTTGTTACTAATTGATACATCAATATATATTTTCCTACCTTCATACATTCCATAGCATAACATTCCATCACGAGGATAATTTTGATTTTTGAATGTTATGGCAAACTATTTGAAGAAGGCTTCTGTTACCCAGAAATGGAAGGCGTGAGTTTTCATCTTTTATTACTATGAAGTGCATTTATAATACTCGATTTTTCATCGTCTAAACAAGTTGCAGAATTATGAGGATATATTTTGAAACATTTCAACGATATAAGAGTAACAAGCATATTCGTGGAATCCCAACCCTCCGCTTTCCATTTGGATCTTGCGCAAACAAAAGCGAACAAAGTTGCAAAGGTCTTTCTTAATTCATTTTTTCATTCATTTGATTTGATTAATGCCATATTTTGAAATATACGAAGAAAATCTGGGTACAGATTTTGTTATTATTGACTTGCGGTCAGATGACGAGTGAAATCATAAGTTGATATCCTTTCTCCAAACTTTCACTTATAAACAACAAATAGATATAAGACTATGACATATTTAAATTATTCTAGGTAAATATACATGGTAGATTCTCGGTAGAATACGCCTAGAATGCCTCTAACCTTGAAATCTAGGCCTTATTTCTAGACCACAGGGATAGAAGTACTAACTTAATAAATAAACTATAATATGAAAATGTAGCATTGAAGCAAAGTTGGCATCTGCGTCTAGGACAAACTACTTACTTCTTTATATTTGGAACTCCATACTTCAGAATCTTTCGCAAACATGAGTTGAGTTTTTTAACAGCTACATTTAAAACTAATTAGTAATAATTGCTTTTCGAATTTGTTCAGAGATATTAAGCTGTTACTAATTCTTAGAAAAGCATTATACTTTTTTAAGGACTTTCTTGAGTTAACTTCCATCAAGGTATGCCTGACTCACTGAAGTGTTAACTTAATTAATTGCGAGTGCTCAGCCATAGATTTATGTATACATTTGACAAATAACAAATTCTTTCCATTTGGCTGAGTTGTTAGCACTCATTTCGAAAACGAATTTAAAGCTGCTTGTGTTTCATGCGAACAGTTCGATTCTAAAAACGCTAATGCTCTTTTACACTTTAACGCGCATTGTAATTACTACCATAATTCACTTCCCCATTTATCCAATTAAATTAACAAGATGAATAAACAGGCAGCCTCTTGTTTACATCTTTCTCGAATTCTGTTGTCGTCAAGTTGGAATTTTTCGAAGAGCTGAAGGGAAAAAAAATGCCGTCGAATCCATCTTACTCTTTGAGAAGTAAAAATACATCGAATGCTAATTAGCAGCATTAGTCCTAAAGAACCCAGTATTTACAGAACCTCTCAATGAGGGCGCTGCTATCTGGAATTTTAACCATTTCGTTCTTTAAAATCCTTTTGTAAAGAAATTTGTTTCAGCAAACAAGAAGGGATTTCTAATTATGTTTACCATTTGATAGCATTGCCTAGGAGAGAAAATTTTTGCTTTTCTTTCTTTTTTCACCCTATTGTTATTCGAAGAAAAGCTTAATTTATTTGCTGAAGGTATTTAAATAATTCCGTTTCGTAGTTCTCTCTTTTTCTTGCCGACATTTATCTCTCCCGGCAGATGGACAACCAAAAGAGAAAGAAAGAACTGTTCGCCCATTTGGCAGGGATTTTAAGTGTATCTTTATTCTTTCAGGGGGAAATTCGAACATTGGTGTGATAAGAACACAAGTCTTTCTTCTTTTACTTTAGATGAAAAAGGGCAGTAATAGTACTTTGGTATACAATTCCATTTATATATGTTTTTAAACAATAGGGATCCATTTACTTTTTTCTCTACAAAATTGGCAAAGGACGTGTTGGGGGGATTTAAGTAGAGAGTATTGATTTTCTAAAGAAAGTTTAGTATGCAGAATGTTTCGTAAGCTCAAAGTGACCCTTGTAGACGGCAAGAAATTGAGGAAATAAATCTCAATTGTTCCTTTTTTCGGACAGTGGCATCTTTTGCAAGGAAACTTACAATATAGGCTAAATTTTGTTTAAAGAAATTTCCATTTTCGAAAAACTAGGCTTACGTCTAAACTAGAAACGTCTTTTGTTAAACAAACTATTTCAAAATTATATATGGAAATGATAATACAAAGGATATTGAAGTGATATCTTTGAAAAATTGAAGTTAATAATCCCCTATGGACAATATTTTTTACTATCTCGTATGTGAAGCATACGTATAGAGTTATTCCTAGCAAATTCGATCGCAAAGTTTTTCTGAACATACAATTTTAATGCTCTTTAAGTGAGATAAAACCCTTTTTAGAATCATGAGTATCTGCTAATGACGTTTGAAGTATCTGTTAATGACTAATGACGTATCTGTTAATGACTAATTCAAAAACTGAACGAACAATATTACTGAATTTTGTTCTGTAGTCTATACGCAAAACTATTAGATATACATTAAATTTTGGACCAAATTCTTCAATGAAAAGAGTAACTTTAAAAAAATCAAGTTTAATTTTCTTCACTGTTCTATTAAACTTATCTAAAAAAAACCATATTTGCAAAGATTTTTACTTTCTTGCGAACGAATCATGCCTTTTTGTGGAGGTAGACAGGAAACTTAAAATGCTTAACACTCACTATTTTTAAAGTCATGAAATAATATTTCTAAATAAAGGTAGAAACGTTTAAAAATATCTAGAAGGGATTATGATAATTTAATATCTAAGAATTTGCCTGTAGAAATTCCTTTTTCTATTCTGTAGAGCTTTCTTAAGGTAACGAATGTATTTAATTTTGATTAAAAGTTTTGACACAAACTTCTTTCCAAAACATTAAAGTTACAAGCGTAAATATTCAATAAATTTGTATTCCAGTCGAATTGTACTTTCACATGGAAAGATACACAATAGTATTTTTATTGCCTTAAGTTGTTGAGTTAGTCATCCAAAACATTATCGAAGTCCATACCCCTCCCCCCCCCCCCCCCCCCCCCCGGGCGGGGCGAGTTGAAATATTGCATTTTCACGTTTAAGTAGAATGTTATTAATCTGAGAGAAAAAATTTAAATTGAAAGTTATAGGTATTAAAGCAACATATAAATGAGCCGTGGGTGTTAATATATTGTTTAGCAACGGATTCCGAAACCCTCCGAGCTTTTGCGCATGCGCCAGGTGGAGTTATTTTCATCAAAATAGGGGGAAAGCGAAGAATTCAAGGGTGATGTTTACATTTCACTGAGCATGATCTAACAAAGAACTCCGGAAATGCGCTAGTAGGACTCATTGCCGGACACCCTTTTCCGGTGTAAGATCGTCCAAAAGTGCTAGCTTCGGAATCCGTTGCTGAACAATAGCTTAATTAGTTTAGGAGTAAATGAAAAAAGCATACATTTAAAAAATATTTCAATTTCTTTTTTCTTATTTTAACGAAATTTTGCGTTTCCACTAAAGTGCGTATTGTACATAAGGAATATCCAGCACAATTTTAGATCGATATCTGCATTATTTTTAAAAAAAAATTCAAATTTTCCGAAAAAAAGTATAATTGAAAAACTCATATAATTACTTAATCCGAATACGCAGAGTTAAAAAAAATCCTATTCTAAAAGAGTGGCTCTACAACTTCAAATGGAAATTATTCAAATTATTAAGAAAAAAGTGGTGAGAATTAAGCCTGAAGTTAACATTTTTTCTTATTTATTATTCCTGAAAGAATTTTTCTCATCGAATTTCCAAGCAATAAAACTGGAGGGTAGACAAGACTTTTTCAAACGTGAATATAAGCATTATTTTATTAAGAAACAAAATTGAAAAGCCAAAAATTTAATAAACATAGCCATCTAGTAAAAAGTAATTAGTTTCTTTGAAGATTTTAGATGCTCTATTTTTTACCAAAATATAAATATATAGTAATTAACAAGATTAATCCTGTAAGCTGCTGCCTTTTTCCTTCTTCATGTTCATTGCACACCCAGATTATTCTTATTTATTCGAAAAATTTCGTGAAATTTCATGTGTAAAATACTCTTGAGATTTCAAAGTGTCGATTTTGAACAAAAATAATGGTTTGTTTACTTTAAAATATCATGCCTAAGAGCTTAAAACTATTGGATCGAAGTAATGACCGTTTATGGGGGGTAATGCTAAAAGCAAAATACAAATTAACTTTTGATATATACTTATTGCAAATTACAATTGTAAGTAATAATTGTATTACTAGTTCCATATGTGCCTCAACGTATTCTTCAATTCTTAAATTATGAACTTAAAATATGATATATTTAATATCGTTAAACAAATTTCTTGGAAAATTTAACTCAAGGTTTTAATTTTGTGATAATGTATAAGCAATCTGATTTGAAATCTCAAGTCATTAAAGTATTCATACCAAATTATTTCGATAAAAAATAATAAGAATTACAGAATGACACTTACGCCAGATCATATGCCATACTATATTACCAAGATTTTCGCTTCGTAAAATATCCCTTGTGTAAATGATACTAATCTTAACAAGCTCCACTATTTCTCAAAAGCTATCAAAAATAAAATTTATTTTAACAAAATCTCATTTTCTCGGAGAGAGACTTGAAAAATAAAATTTTCTGGGAAATTAATATCCTCTTCCTGGAAATTAGAAATGAAAGTTCTTGGAAAGACAATTTAAGGGCGGAATATGTTCTGTGAAACTGAGAAACTTAATATAAATAATGAAACTCACTTAAAATTTCTTACTGGCGTTTTTTCAGTAAAGGTTAGATTTAAACAAAATAACTCTTTTTTAAAAATAAATATTGATTAAAATATGAAAAAGCAATTAATTATAAATTATAATCTTTTGAGTGATTTTATTGGTACCTTTAAATTTAATATATACATCCAAGAATATTAAAATCTTCAACTCTAAGAAAAGTACAATCAGAATAAGATAATGTTTTTTTTTATCATTTGTATTATCATGAGACAGGAATTCTAAAAATTCCTTAGGCTCAAAATATTTTAATTAAATTTTATTCAGTTACATTTTAATATATGAAATCGATACATAGGTAAAATCGCAGTTTTGATTTTTAAAGAGAGCAAATAGCAAATGGTTAATCCTTTGTCGTGTTTCAATAAAATGGGATCAAATTCTCCTATTCGAGACTGTCTGAAATCTTTTTTTTCTTTTTACTTAAGCATGTTCATATTTATTTAATGGAAATATTAATGATTGGAATAAAATATCACCCATAACAGACTTATTGCGAATTCGGGACAAATATGATCAGTTATTTCAAATCGCACACAACGGAACTTCCGGCGTCCAAAACACTTTGCAATGCGATAAAATTCAAAGATTTCCAGTTGTTGCCACACCTTCCACATGGCAGACGCTAACAAGGTCCAGGGCGGGTACGGATTGGCGACGTGACATGTTCCTCACCTCGGAAAATGCCTCTACAGACCATTAGACCTAGGCATAATTTAGCTCGGATATTTACTCCGTCTGCAGGCAGCACGTGCCAGTTTCCGTTCCTTGACCAGAGCAATTAGCCACACCGTTGCCCTAACCCGCTGCCTCGGTTCTATCCGTCGGCTAAGCTCTTAGCGACAGAACCGATTCTGATTTGTCTACACCCCTTTTGCACTAGACTAGACATCACAGATTACCCTTTCTAGTAAGGTGCTTGCTATAATTTCAGGGTGAGTGTAGGTTATGATTGTTTTCGGTGGGAATGGAGAGCGAGTTTAGAATTTCGTGAAGTATGATGATGAGACGTTTGTATTCAGGGGTTATTGGTCTGTAGGATTTGTTGCTGTAACGCAGGGCTTCCATAAAAATCTTTTGAAATTCAAAATAGATATGATACAGTAAGATAACAAAATATATGTAACCTTACTATACTTAGTGCATTTAATGTGAATTTGAAATTTTATGTAATAAGAAGAATTCGAAAGATTGATGGATTTAGTTTGCTTTTTATTTGGGTTTAGGACTTGTTTCGTAACACAGGGCTTCCTTGAAAATCGTGTGCAGTTTAAAATAGATGCGACATAGCAAGCTCACAAAAACTATGTGAACTTATTAAGTCACATTTATTGTGATCATACAAGTTTTTGTAACAGGAAGTTTTCGCAAGATATATTCCCAATAGTGATGAATTAATTTTGTTTTATATTTATAAATTATACTTAAAAATGTTTATTTTTCAGGATGCTGCTCACACATGGATTCATTAGAAGTGGAAGTAACTCGGTTTCTTTGGCTGGATTCTTCACACACTTTCATCCACTTCGATATGGAATTCAAGAGTGGTGATTCCTTCGTGTACTCGATTCTAAACCTCCTTTGGAGAGCAGCGGTAGATTTTAGTTCAGTTAACTAAAAAGCTCAATTTACATTCTTTTCTTGTAAACCCATTGGTTAACAGTGTCTTTGAATTTTTTTAAAAAAAAGTTAACTTTCTTAAAAATTCTCTAAAGGCAAAAAATGCTTTGTAATCCATTTTTACGCATTTCTTCAATCATGCATGCATCAAAATTACGGCTGCTTTAAATTACATCCCAACTGTATGGAGATCCTGTATAAATGAAATTTTCATACTCCGTTTTTTAAAATTCCCATTTATAAAAATAAACTTATTTTGTAATATAGACATATATTAAAAACACAAGACATAAAAACTTCACGTTTATAAAGTAAATAAACATAAATCGTTCAATTTTTTTCACTTTTATTATCTTGCCATTCGATCAGAACAAAAATAAATTTTTCAAAAAATTGAGAGTGAATATAGGAAAAATGACAAATTATTGAATATAAACTATTTATTACTTGAATTCTTAGGACATAAAATTATTTTTTGATTATATATATTTTATTATGCAAGTACTAAATTAGTTCTCCATCCATTTTAAAGGATGTCGATCCCATACATTTAATTTCATTTATTCCTAGTAAAAAGAAATTGTTTCTTGGTCAGAAAAATTCCTCATGAAAATCAATGATTCAAATATAAGTGTTTTGAGACGTCAGAACAAGAATACAAGCCACGATCCATCATTCTATGCTCTAATCGTTTTCTGATGAGGAATAATGTCGTTTCACATCCATCTATCGTAGAATTTGAAAATGGAACTTGTTGCTCTCATAGTTCGGACTGCTATTTGAAATTAATTAATCTGATATACGTTTTCAAAAGACTTCGAACATATGTTTAAGAAAATTGATTTTCCATAATGTCTTGTCTCAGAGATAGTATTTCATTTCAAAGAATTGCTGTTTCGTGATTTTTGTCCCAGGTACTTCATTTTGCATGCCTTATGTTTCTATAAAAAACGATGCTTGATTTCATTTTCATTTGTCTGTACAGAACTAAGTACTATTAATGCCATTCGAAATATCATAGAATCACATCTAATTTCTTATCGGTTAAATTTACACAGCGTTGTAGAAATTAAAATTTCCCAACTCAAAGGTATTTCTTGGGTCTGATACAGGCTATAACAAGAGATTTGGGCAGCTGATACTTTCTATCATGCATCCATAATTTATTTTTAAAAACTTCAATAAGTGGCTCTGTATTGTATATTGTTAGGGAAACATTCTATAAATGTTCTACACGCTCACCATGCTTTATCACAGCACTTTCCAACGTGAAAACAGTATGTTATATATCTATCTCTCTCTATATATATAACACCACTTCATGCCCCGTATCTCAAATCATTATAATTCTTTCTAATTTATTTAGATGGACATGAAGTGGAAGCATAACAGGAAAAAAAAATTAAAAAAGCAATTTAGCAACCTAAAGAAAAATTTTGAAATAAATTAAATAACTAATTCAAGGAAACTTAAATAATAACAAAAGTATCCATAGTTTCGCTAGAAGAGTCTCTATCAGTAGAAGAGTTCATGGAATCACTAAAGAGACTTTCTTGTGTGTGTGTGTGTGATGGTTCTTTTTTATTACTGAAACTTCGTACTCAATGAATGAATGAAGTTGGAGAGAGCAGTTTGCAGATCTGATTTTTGAGGATCTGGATTGAAGAGCTGACATGTTGGCAAGCATAAACCTAACAATATCGTAAAGTTAATTTCTTGACTGTTGATTACCAGCAACTTGCCGTAACCAAACATGAATAAGATGGGACGCAGGTTTCCTTAGATGCCAAGATTCTTTTAATGGACATTCGGTTGCATAATGTAACTAACTTCCCAAGCCTCCACAGCTACAATACTCTGAAGATATTAAATTAAATCTGTGCAGATAAGTAGGAAACGGGCCGTGTCCAGTAAAGAAGATTATTTCCTCTCTTCTCCATAGTTCCAAACGCATTTTCACTCTTGGAATTATATTATAAATATATCTTCTTGTGACACTTCCAGTCCATTCATTTTGCCATTTGTCAAGCATAAGAGATTTTAAGAGTCCTTTGATGGAACATCTTGGGAGTTGAATATTTGTATATGGACTGCCATTTTCTGCTGCTTGTTTGTCCAAACTTTCGGCTACCTCATTACCTTTGTAACAAACATGGACCTTCATCCAGGTAATTTCTATGTTGGAATGAGCTCGAAGAATTTTTGATATTTTAAGGGATATTTTATTTGTCGTTTTAAGATTGGATACGGCTTGGATGCTTTCTCTGTTGTCGACATGAATTTTTATGACTTGATCTGTATTTAAATTCATTGCAAATTTAACTAATCCTCTTAATGCAATTAATTCTGCTTGAAACACAGTATTTTCATTCGTCAGTCTTGTTGACCATTTGTGGGTGATATTTTGACATTCAAAGACCCAGAAAGCACAGCCCACTTCAAATTCAATTTTTGAACCATCACATTAAATGTTAATAAAATTGTTGCTATTTCCTCCACCTTCCAACGAAATTTGTGTCTTTTAAATATGTTTCGATGGATGAAATGCTCAATCAGAAACTTTTACTTCAATTTGATCTGTATTTGGGAAATCCTCTATTGATAAAGGTTGATTAAGTATTTTATATAGCTGCATGCACTAAATCTGCATTTCTTTTATGAAAAGCCGCGAAAGCTGTTTAGATGAGACAGGTTTGTTGACTCTTTTCATTAAACCTGAAGCTTTAAAACTCTCCATAGCTGATAAGCATTCTCACGATGACCAAGGGTTTCAGGAGCAGGTTTACACAGGTTTTCGTCCTCCACATGGTTAAATTCCAAGATGAGCTTTTTTCAGATTTTGCCATCCGGCACATAAGGCGAGCGATGCCATTTGTCTTTGGCGTGTTCTCTTCTGACAGAAGAATGCTCTTATTGCAGCAGCGAAGCTCTCGCGATTCTTGTAGAAAAGTTTGATTAACAGATCTTTGTTTTTCAACATCAGCCTGGTCCATCAACGGAATGAACAAGCTTTCCAAAGCAGCTCCTCTCGGTCTCTTTCATGGGACACGCCATTTGCATAGGTAACGTAGAGGCAGTTTCCGTTTCTGAAATCCACTCTTTACTGGTGTTACAAGCCATTTATCCGCATTGTTTTCTACTTATTTTTTCAATAAATCTGGAGTGCATGATGTGATCTGCCTGTTGTCCAAATCTCATGCAATTAGGATCTATATTGCGCGCTGATCTGCAGAAGATTAATTTCGACAATAGAAGCCAATATTATAATGTTCCTTCCATAAAGATGAGAGCAAAAAGGAAGAGTGTCATATCTTTAGAATAGTATTTATTTAGAAGCGCAGAGGCAGAAAGATGAGTTTTCGAAATGATAAGGGATTCTTCTTTGATTTGCAGTGGCAATTCATAGCGTCAAACGAGTTTATTTTTGACAGAATAAATTACAAACATTTGATATGAATGAATCTGACAGAAGTATTTAGCTTAAAAATGATTAATCACATTATATTCCTTGAAAAGAAGGCTGTGTAGCATCTGCCAGAAGGAAAGGTATATGGTGAAGGCCAGAGTCTGTTATGTTTTATAGATGAATTAATGATGTAGAATTTTTACAGAATTATTCTATTTTAAAGAAGAAAATTAGTATAGAATTTTATACTCTCGTAACAGCAAATTCGATCAAGATTTTCGTGTGAATACTAACTACTTTAAGCTAATACTACTACTTAATACTACTTTAAGCTAATAATAACAATGTATTAATGACGAATAACGCAATTTCGTGTAGTCATATGAATATCCACCATTTTGAAGCTAAGGGGAGACTGTTTCAGATGGTCCTTTCCTTTATGAACCTTTGTCGGGTGACGACGGCGACACATGAACTAGTACCCCTTTTCCAAACATTTTTGCCACACCAGTGAGAGGAATTTCGACTTCGAAAAACTTAATGTGAACCAGATTCGATTACCTAACATATCTTTTGTGGAATCTTGTCTCGAACCCTTGACCTTTCGGTTTCGTCTTGACCTTCCGGCGATATTATACTACAAAATGTTTATGAATAATTTAATCTTAAAATGTACATTTTTTGTTTTTAATCAAAAGTTGTTATATATATATGCGTTTGCTGAATGCAGGATAGTAATATAAAAAATAATTTTGTACAATTTTTTAATGAAATGTGCAGTTACCTTTGACATGAGACTTCGGCCTCACGTGAATTGATTCCATCGTCTTTGAAATTCGCGATGCCATATCATTTATTATAGAACATGGAAAGTATATTTTACAATGTATTGGAATATAAAATAGATTTTCTCGTATACTTCCTAATTAAGGCGTGATTCACCATCTTGAAAACTGCGGAACTTGGACAAGATCAGAACCGCCGCGAGTGCTCAGATTTTTATTTCTCTTTGGATAGGGGCATGTCGGAAGTATGTTAACACAAGCAGGAGTACCCCATCCCATTTCCGACTTTCGCGTACGCTGGCACAATATGCTGCGCTTATAACGAAGAAAACCAAATATGCATTTTATACGGTTTTTATTCTACCGAATGAAATCAAAATTTTAAATGAGCCTATTATTTTGGTTATCAGACCACGTGCAAAACTTCATTTATCTATGTCGTTGTACTTCGGAGTTATCGTATTCACGTACATTTTAATATACAGACCGGCAGATGGTCAGCCTGTCTGAAATTTGGTACTGATCTACAGTTGTAATGATAAAACTATGTAATAAATTTTATCTATCTAGCTTACTGCGTTTTTTGATTGGTTGGTTGGTTGATTAGCGTTTTATTGGTGCAAGAGCCATTCTTGATTTTGCTGCACCAGACTAAAAGTTAAATTTGTATTTGATTAAAATGCAACTTTGCCAAAAGGTTAGAAGCATAAAAAAGATACTGTAAAGTGTCCCAGTAATAATAAATGAAATGTGTTTAAAAAAGCATAAAAAGGTGCAAAGATGACATTAAATCAAAGAATAAAAACCTATAGATTTTAAGAAAGGTAAAAGTTCATCTTGCGGGTTATTGCCAATCAGTCAAAAGAGTAACTGAAGTACTCTGAAAATAGAGTAATCTTTGAGAATTTAGAAATGGACATACAAAAATGTCAAGAACAGAGAGGGAGCAATAACAGTGTGGGTGGGCACCTGAGATCCTGCTCTCCCATTAAAAAAAGCCGATGAGTAAGTCTCGTATGTCCAATGCGCAACCGTGTTAATATAGTGTCAGTTTTCCGATTTCTCATGGAAGACTAATTTTCAATCACAGGTTTCACCGCATATAGCTTATTTTGGGTTTCGAGATTCCATTGAGTTTGCCATCTAAAATAAAGTGTATTCTTGACATATTTTTAGAAATCGCATGCAGGGATGGACATGTTGCAAAAAATGATGCCGGCTTAGCGTCCTTATCTGCATCTTCTTTCCCTTTTATTTCCGCATGGGATGGTATCCAAAAGAATAAAACGGTAAAACACCGAAAAAGAAGTTTAAAATAAAGCTCTAAAACGCTAAAAACCAATGGATGACTGTGATGGTTAAATGCGTTTTTTGAGTTATCGTATTAAGATACAGACAGACATAATTCCAAAAATGTGTTTTCGGATTCAGGGCCGTCTAAAACATGGCGATTAATCAAAATCTCGAAGTTGAATTTTTTGACGATTACAATATTTTCTCTTTGCTTCGTCTACGAGAAAGCAAAAATGGAATATTTTATAGAATAATGGTTTGGTGTGCATTTAAAAGGAAAACAAAACTTACAAATCCACAGTCTCAGCCTGAACAACTGTTATTCAAATAAAACCTCTTTGAACTATTGAATATTTGAACATTCAAGTAACTTAAAAGCAGTGAATAGTTTCAAGCAGCCACAACTTAATTTACGCATGATATGTAGGAATTATTCAATAAAATTTTTAAAGAATAATAGAATTGGGAACTGTGAAACGCATTCTTTTCACCGCCGCGCGGTTAAGCGAATTACCTGGCACTTTCCATTCGTCTATCGCACTCCAAATGAGCAAATTTCAACCTCTCATGGGTCATTAATATACATATATTCGCAGGAACGATTCCCTATCACAATTCGTATTGCGAAAGCGGCCCAAAATAATGCTCTTTTCGAATTTAAATTCGCACTCCCACGACCGAAATCAACTGCCCGATGTGCACTTTCTTATTCACGTGGACGCGCATCGAATTTAGTTCAAGAGAGAATGAATCTTTGAGTGGAGCTTTTGCTCCACGCGCGGTAGAATGGAATTTAAGTGGGTGATATCATGCATTAGGTCTTTGTGGTAGTTAATTTGCTATACTGCCGAGTTATGTAGAAATATGTAGTAAATGGGTTTGCATTGTGTTGTTACGAGAATTCGTTTCAAACGTGGATAGCTGTTATGTCTTAATACAACGGTGGATTTGCGGTGTATTTAAAGAAAGAGTTATGACGCTGACAGATAAACACCTAAATGATTTCTAATGATAATAAGGGAATATGCATGTTGTGAAGTCGACAGGAGAAACTGTCGAGCCTAGAGCTACGAAATCATCATAGAAATATACGGAACGACCATGGAGTGCTTTTTTTAAAAATTGAAAGAGATTTTTAGTTAATTAAAGATTAAGTAGAATTTTGATGTCTCCCGTAAATAACATTTGAGAAAGATATTCTATAAAAAACATTTAACACACATAAAAAAATTACAGTTATCTTTCTAGTGATACCAGTTTAATTGCGGTGACATTTTTCTCTTTTTTAACAGGTTTTAAAATGTTTTAAGCATAATTCGTAACAATAATTTTGTTTCAGGAAAACTAAATGTTTTTAATTTTTCCTCAAATTTTTAAATCGTAAAATAATATATATATGTATATATATATTGTTAATATTAAAAATAAGGCATGGAGAAAGTGTTAATTTTTTAATTGGATGGGAGGCTGGTTTATAAATATAATAACTTTGAAATAAATATATGTATAACTTCAGAAGTAAAAAAAATACGATAAAACTTTTTTTGTTTTAATTACATTACATTACACCACCTGCATCCCCGTGTTTAGAGCCATTTGTCTCCTTTCCGGTATGGATTGGTGGAGGTAAGATATTTATTAGCTTAGATTACCAAAATTAATTCGAAGTCTTTTTAGGCGAAAAGGAATTCATTGCTTTTAGTTGAAACTTTCTCTTTCTTGAAATATTGGTATAAACAATTCGTTTATGATGCCCTTTTAAAAAGATGTTATTTGAGAACTCTGGTATTTCATACTATACCAATAAGCAAAATATTGAAAATTCATGTTATTTTTATATTATAATTTAAACTGTTAAATGTGGAACAATCGACGGAATTGCTGCTTAGAGCATTGCCATTTGAGATAAAATTCCAGCGACATGGCCGACTTCACATTATGGTAATTGTTATGTTAAGATCAATGTGGATAATCGATCATTATACTTATTATATTTAATGATGGTTATTATGCATAATTACCATGGTTATTATATATAATTATATATAATATATAACTTTAATGTAAGCATAATAATACGATCATGGTCAAACAATAGACTCCAAAAAATATTCCTCAAGACAAAAAGTCTTTCTAGTGACATCATGCACACTTCTGTTATTATTATGTTATGTTATCTTCTTTCTTTTTATTCTGTTATGTTTTCTTTATAAGTTATGTAATTTATTTCAAAAGTTTTCTTTTTCAGCCTGCTAAATTGGTTTTAAATTTTTTCTGGTATGCTTCCACTTCATGTCCATCTAAACGGAATACAAGAAATCATAATGATTCTAGATACGGCTACATGAAGTGGTTTTATATATATTATAACCGTCTAAAGATCCGGTAATTATGTATAGTAACAGATTTTCCACATAGACCGTAACGGTTATATTCCTAATTATAGAAAATTGGCAATGAATGTTATAGCGTTTTACTAACTACGCTGCTTTTATTTTGATTTTTCATTTTGTAGAATTGAGACCTTACTTTTCGAATTGCATTTGAAACATCGAAGTTAAGATTTAAGTAACATTTAATTCTAGGGAAGAATTATTTAATCTATAACACCCAGGGAATCGATATTCAAGCCCCATCTATTTAACTAACTTCTCTATTAGAATCCACCGCTGTGAGTAACGAACAATCAATATTTTAATAACTAAACAAATACTCGAGTGTAGTTCATTGCCAGCAATGAATATTAATAGTTTAACAGTGTGTTTCAGCTTGGAGCCGGCCAAAATTTGTGTGCATAATAAGCTTTGTTTGAAGATATCGCGTGGATGTTGCCGAAGAGGATGACGAGCTTGACAAGTAAATGCATAATAAATTTATGCAGATTGGACCTCTGTTCTACGAACAATTCTGAATAAGTTTTTGATGAATAAAGAAAAGGAAAAAAAGCAAGAAAAAAAGATTGTTTTTCATAACAAAATAAGTGGTGAGTGTTCAAACATAAAGTTATTAAATGAAACAAAATTAGGAATAAAAAATAATTTAAAGAAAAACATTACCAGAGAGGCCTTCAGGTTATCAAGTTCCAGCATGAGGTTGGGTCGGGTAGGTCTTTAATTGTTTTTATACTCGAAATATGTATAAAACTATATACGTAATATTAAGAGTTTAAATTTATATGAGTATTAAACTATTAATAATATTAATAGAATAGGAATTAAAATGAGAGCAAATTTAAAGATAAATAAATTAATCAGAGAAGACTCCAGGTTATCAAGTTCCAGCATGTGCTTTTCTCTGATGGTACTTTTTTAATATTTAAAATAAGCAAAATTTTAACTATATAGGGATATTAAACTGAAATTCCTCGACTTTGAAAGGCTATATCTACGCAACCAAACAATTTAGAGCGTCACTTCTCATTGGAAATTTCTATCCTCAGAAAATCTATCTCGTCTAAAATTTTAGTTTTAATTTAAAAGTAGAAATGAGGAAATTTCAAGCAAGACAATAACTTTCTAGATGAATTGAAGCGCGATCTTAAAAATTTAAGAAAAGACAGCGTTCAGCATTATAATGTCGATTATACACAGAATTCACACCCAGTCGTCGACACACAGAGTCGATTATTAGAGTTTCATAATTTATTTAATGTTTCAAAAGGATTTGTTTATTAATTAAGTAAAAAAGGCAATTCACTTTAATAAGAAAGCAAAAGTTTAAGCAAACAGAAAGATAATATATTTTTATACATCAAATAATATTCAAGGATGTCAGTGTTTAAGAAATGAGCAAAATGTGAAACTTTTTCATCAATTCTGAGTTTTAAAAATAGACCTTAATTGTTATTAATATGAAACTCTACAAATATTTATTTGCCTGTTTCTCTTCCATTGTTGAAAGCTAGAGAAATATCTTAATGTTTAATGCTATGTTTTAATCAACATATTTTCATCCAGATAACACGCTGCTGTAAGTAAAATGTGCCACACTATTTTAAAGTTAAAATCAAATGCATATTTTGAGAGAGGAATAAGAGTGAAGTTGATGCGACATGACGATGTTACATGACACTGGCAGTTACTTGACTCCATTAGGGACAGTCATGCAGACAAAGGACAGAACAGGTGCAAGATTACTGAGAGAACATGGGTTAAATGTCTATCGCAAATTTGAAGTTCAAGATTACTTTGTTAAGGGAACCATGAAAATCAAATTATTCATAAGAAATTTAAATGAATTTATATTCCCGGTGAACAAGCTGGTCGTTGAAGACGGCTAGTACTGAATATAAATAGATTTTTTTTAAATTTTTTTATTTAATTAAATTAAAATAATACTAAAAGTTAAAAAAATTAATTATTCAAAGAAAATGGATTTAATACCATCCAAAGATTTAGAAAATTGAATTATTTTTGTTAACTTCTAAATTCTTAATTTCAATCCTATTATAAATGAAGCCCAAAAGTTTTCAACCTTCCAAAATCATTTTTATATAGTCCTTTCTAGCGTTTTTACTATGGTTTTATAAATTTATCGATTAAATTGTTAAACAATAGCTTAAAACTGTGTTTCTGGTTTCTTTAAACTTTGTATAGTCATACCTAAGATAGTTTGCATGAAATTTTCCGCTTTTGTACTGAGTTAAATGTTCCGTATTTTGCAGAGATAAAATATAACGTTATTAGTTCATCAATTTTTAATTTTTGTCATTAAAAGTTAATTTTTTCCTCTTGATATCCTTCTTTTAAATAAAGTTTTAAATTTTACTCCTTCCGTTAATTTTCCATATAATATGTAGAATGGATAGTATTCATTCATTCACAACATGTTTGATTCTTACTCAAAATTCTTATCGATTGTTACTCAAAACCATTATTACATTTATATAATCTAAGTATACCTAGGTAAAGCATTGCAACCTTTAAATAATTCGGCATATAGGTTATTAAGTATTTCGATGTTTAGAACCTCTCTGAGTAATAAATAAAACATTTTCTCCTCTCATATAAGAGCTATATGTGGAGAAATATTTGTAATTGTAAAAAATTTCGTTTGTTAACTACTTTATAGCAGCTGTTGATCTTTAGAGATAAAACCTCGCATACAAGCTCTCCATCTGCTATTCTTATCAAAGTGCTTTCCGTCTCGTAGCTGCTCGCCATATTTTTAAATATCTTTTCGCTTGCTGATATTTAGTAACTTTTCTTGCATGTAATTTTTCATACGAAAAACTTAACAATAAAACTCAGATAGATGCAGCATTGTTAATGATATCTTCCAGGTTAATTAAGGAAATATAGGAAGAAAGTGATAAAGGGGAGATAATAAAATATGATTAAAGTAACTGATTCAATTAACTATAACAAGATTTACTTGTTAGTTTATAAATAAATGATTTGTTTACCTGAAATATGAGTTTTTATATTCTGCATATTTGTTTGATATTTAGCAAATTTCTTTGTTTATAATATCTTGGCCTACTTATTAATGGGAAAACTCTAAGTTGGAAAAGTATATAGGGGAGAGTGGGGTAAAATCGGGTACTCTTGATTCTGGAAATATTAGTTCTTTTTTCTAGCGGACAAATACTGATTACAATCTACTAGTCAAGAAAAAGGAACCATCATAGTGGCGTGTTGCAGCTGTTGAATTCACTGCTTCTGTGAAGATTTATTTGTTTCAAGAGGTCAACTCTCTAATGTTCGTTTAATTTTAAACTGTCCTTACATACAAATCATTACACTTTTAAAAACCATTTTTAGTACAGCTTATTATACGTTTACCAAGGAGTTATATCCTATCAAACTATAAGGATTTACTTCAATAATTTCTATAACCATTAAACTTGGGGTAAAACCGGATACCCAAGTGGCGTAAGACTGGTGAAGTGGCGTAAGACCACTAAACTTGGGGTAAAACCGGATACCCAAGTGGCGTAAGACTGGGACAGTCAGTAATGATGATGCTTCGGCTGAAGACGATAAAAACCCATCAGACGTTGATTGTTTATATTTTAATGATGAATTTTCTAATTTAAACAAAGAAAAATTGGTTAATCTAATGTAAAAACTGTCTTAGCTGTGTCCACGAATGCTGCAGGGGCGCGGAGGAAGAAGACAACTCTTTAACATGTGAATTTTGTAACTAATATTCTGAAATTTTAATACAAAATAAAAACGATCGCAACTTTTCCACTGAAAATCGAGTTTTCCTACTTTCCCATAACTTTAACATGTGTACCCGGTTTTACCCCACTAGTGGGGTAAAACAGGGTAGTTTGACTTTTTTTATATATAAAGATCATTGATGAAGAAAGTAATGATACTTTGACTTTTCTGAAAAGATATATTGCATTCCGCTAAACATTGAATATTTTAATAAAATTTGACAAGCTCTCTGTCGAATATTTTAGCCCAGTAGGCTTTCGAACCTTAGTCGCCCGGCTTTACCCCACTTTCCCCTACATCTCTTTAAATAAAATTTCTTCATAATACATTTTTTTAAAATTTAGTGTTAGACATATTTTCTCTAATATTATGCGAAATCCGAGACCGTCAATTAAGTAGGTTTCGTTTTAGATTTATTGCTAAACTGAGCTGAGTAATAATAACTCCTAATATATGCTAATATATGATTTTAATGTGATGTGCATCTGCTTGTAATTATGGCTTAGCTGTTAGGAGGCATTCAGATATCTTACTGACTTAATTTCCTCTACAAACTATTTTAACTTTCACGTTTCCCAAACGTTGCATCTTCCAAAATGTGTTAGATTCTCAAATGAAGTTTTCTAAACCCCTCGCAGATACCTTTTAATTCAATTTCAGTCATTTACTCACCTAACATGTTCCGAGCGGCGAAGGAATCCGGCCGAAACCAAATCACTTGCTCTAATTTTCGGAATAGAAACCGGATAATTACAGAAACCTGTCAATAGCGCGCGCAGGACACACAAGGAAGAAGGACACTGAATCAATTACCTGTTATGTCCTGGCCAGTTGTCATTGCAACTGGTTGGTTGGAAAGCCATTGAGGATCGGGAACCATTAATTATTCAAAATTCCGGCGAACGCATTTGTGTATGACAGCTCCAACTTCACCAATGGATATCAATGAAGTTTCACTGTCCAAGTTTAAAAGGAATACCCAAAACTTTATAAGCAGGAGAGGGAACTTTAGAGTAATGTCTTCAGTACGTTTCGATATTTCTGCTGATGTCAGTTAATACTTTTTGATGGATTAATACGTTTTATCGAAGGATACATTTTCATTTCCTCGAATTTATCTGACATCTGAATCCAAAACGGTTATGAAGGAGATTTATTTCAAAATATCCAATTAGGTTGCTCTGAATTTTCTGTTCCTTTACCTCAATTCTTAAGACTAATTTAGTGTAAAATTATAAATGTTAGAGCCTGGTTACATAAATGAAGTAATTTTTTTATAAAAAAGAACTCAGAAATAATGCAAGTATAAGAAATTAATTTTTGACGATGCAGAAACAAATATAATATTTCGAAGATAAGGTTTTTGAAATGATGATAAAATAATTAATTAAAAATATAGCGTAAACGTTTAAATCTATCGATACAGGACGGTCCCATACGTCCCTTCAAGCAAAAGACGATAGTCACTCTGAAATTTCCACTCCCTTTCGTTAAGTGTGATTGATGTGCGTGTTTACTTCGTTAGAATGGGTCTCCCAGATGTGTTTGGGGAAGAGGTGGTGCTCCTTAGAATTCGGACAATGCCAGTTGTCATTGTGGGTTTTGAGGGGGAAAGTAAATTTCCCTTATCTTTGATAGAGGAGCTCGGACGTTCACGTACTTTGAGGTCACTTTATTCCAATGGCCTTAGGAATCAGAGGGTTAGAAGCGTGCGTATCGCTTCATTTGCACATATTTTATGCAGTTTAAAATATTTGAGTCTTTGCAATAAGAATATAACCAGCGATAGTGTTTTCCCTCAACTTTCGCGTATACTTCCAGAATATTGCGTATTTTTATTTATAGAATGCTTCTATATTTAGCTTCGTCGTATAGTGAAAAGCATCCAGGATCAATTTTGGATTTCATCTCTGATCAACTGAATCTATGAATTTTGGTATTAACGCGACACACACTTTGTCATTTACCAAGATTGTTTATGAGCTGCCGGGTTCACGTACGCACGAATAAAAGGATCAACAGATAATCAACCCTTCGAAGGATTAATCTAAATAACCTAAAGATAAAATGATGACAATGCTTCTTTAATAATTCTCTGTGTGATAAGAAAGATAATGAAATAAATGTGTTAGTAAAGAAGAAAATTTCAAAGATACAGCCGAGTTATTAGTATACTACGTAGTGATTTAGTTTTTATGCAGGTTTGAGTAAAAACAAATAATTAATATAAAATCCAATTCAGTAATGAAAAAAATTTCCTATCATGGAGAAACATATGAAAAATTACGCAAGGAAAGATTCCGCATAAAACAAGGAGAGTATGCTGAAATGCAGCAACTAACTACAATGCAAGAAGATCAGCATCAAAGATAAGCTACACTTTCAGAATGAAATGTCTGCAGTCTTATCGTTTGTATAATACTTAGTCCAATGTGTAAAAAGAGAAAAAGAATGCACAATTGAAGAATGTTTCAGGAGAAAAGAACCATTTTCGGACCCATTCAGAGTGTTTAATAAAAGCAAGCAACTTAAGATTAATGACAGAAAGACCATGCAAGCGATAATGCTGTTGGTGAGATCATTAAGTCTCTTCACTTCTACTTCTGTGAACAGACATGATATATGAGATTGGAGAGGATTTTTGTCTAAGTGTAAGAAAACTGCAAGGTAATATAATTTTTAATTGAATTGTTTGATTGGTTTCTATTTAAGTAAAATCTCTTGAAAATTAAGTATGAAGAAAAGGAGCTATGTTCTCACGTTATTTTATTTTTGTTAAGTTCAGGTTATTTTATTTCCATAAAATTTTACTGTTTTATTTGTCCACACAATTTATTGGCAGCCGATTATCATTAAATATAACCACTATATTCATTGACATTTCCAGATGAATATTAAGAAAACATCATTACGCTGTTAAATAGCCATGGCTATGATCTTTATAAATTTAAAAGTAAAATGTAGGTTTCAACCAATATAATTTTAAACACAGTGTTGGCATGTCGTGAGTGTAATTTGCAGAGTAACGCAGATACCAGGCAGTTTTAAAATACAAAAGAGCTTTAATGCAGTTTACTGTATAACAAATAAAGACATGCTGCTGTCTTGCAGCCCAAACACTCAATGACAGCCATCCATTCAGCTGACTACAGCTACGTCTACTCTCAGACTGACTGAACGATTCATTAAAAACACAAATGAACAATATATATAGATTGTAACAACCAATCAACTTAGACTAGTGCCGTAACTTCGGCTACGTCATGAAAATTAACCAACGAGATGCTTTCATTCAGTGACTGAACCAGTTCATTTGAATTCCAACATTCGGCCCCATCAGTCACTGAATACTTTTGAAATATAACCTTTATTAAAGAAAGAAATTTTTCTTTTACAAGAGGTTTTGTAAAGAAATCGGCCAAATTTTCCTTAGAATTTATATAATTTAGTTCAAATTCTTTATCATATAATAATTTTCGAACAAATTTATATTTTATGTCTATATGTTTAGTTTTATTATTCTCAATATTATTTTTCGAAAAATGAATAGCTAATTGGCTGTCACAGTACAATTCCGGCATTCTGAAATCAATTAAATTAAGTTCTTTTAAAATTTTAGAATACCAAATAATACATTTTACACTTTCTGTTAGTGCTATAAATTCAGCTTCCATTGAGCTTAAAGCAATACATTTTTGCTTCTGAGACTTCCAAGTTATTGGTACATTTCCAAATAACATAATATATCCACTGGTAGAATGTCTATCATTTAGCTTACATCCCCAGCTAGAATCCGAATACATAGTTAACCTAGTGTTATGAGTATCAGAAAGATTTATTTTATAATACATTGTATTAAACACATAATTTAATATATCAACAACAATAGTCCAATGATGATACGTATATCCATTACAAAATTGTGACATTGTGTTTACAGCAAATGCAATATCTGGCCTGGACCTATTCGCAATAAACGATAAGCATCCAATTAGCGTTTTATACGGAATCTGTCTCATAAGTTCCGTTTCTATTATCTCATTTTCTTTTACTCTATCAGGTAAAATACAACCTACTTTCAAAGGTAACGTAATTCGCCTTCTTGGTAAATTTTTGAATCTAGTCTTAAGCTTATTTATATATGTATTCTGATGCAAATACACAGAATCCCCGATTCGCTCAAAATTTACACCAAGTAGGTATCTAACTGGTCCCAACTCAGTTATTTCTAATTTAATTTTTATATTAAGAATTGAATTTTCAAGATCACTTTGCGATTTGCTGAAAACGACAATGTCATCTACATATACCAATAAAATGCAATTACTTTTAGTATATAGACCATTACACAAGTCATTTTGATGAAATCCAAGTCCAAATAAAATTTCACTCAATTCGAGGTTCCATTGTCTACCACTTTGATGAAGACCATAGATGCTTTTCTGCAACCTGCAAACATAATGCTCGCATCCTTTTAGAACAAATCCTTCAGGTTGCTGCATGGGAATATCCAGGTTCCCATACAAATATGCTCCTTTTACATCTATTTGACAATGATTCCATCCTAAAATACATACTAACAAAACAAATAGAAATTTAATTATATCAAAATTCACAAGTGGTGCAAATACATCAGTAAAATCAACACCCGGTCTTTGCTTAAACCCTTGTGCTACCAATCTCGATTTATATTTCTTTACATTATTTTTCTCATCATGTTTAATATTGTATACCCATCTACAACCTAAAACTTTCATATTCGATTTTGGTTCAACAAGATCCCAAACCTTTCTATTCTGCATTAATTTAATCTCTTCAGACATAGCTTCGTTCCATTTCTCTTTATCTGGAGAAATTTGAGTTTCTTTAAATGTTTTGGGGATTTCAGTCATGTATATCTCGTTTTGAAAAATATCATTTACAAAACTTGCTTCATCTACGGAATCTGAACTAGTTTCATTATGACATTCCGATTTTTCTTCAAAACGCGTTTTTGCTTTTGTTGGTTTAAAGTTAAACTGATTAGGGTCAAATTCTAATTTGTTTTTCTGACAATAAATTTTAACATCATTTATGGATCTAAGTCGTTCTTTACTAGGAGGATAATAATAAACATCTATCCTTTTACTTTTTGTCCTAGGTTTTTCTAATCTTATCCAAGTTGAAATATCTAACGATGAGGGTTTTTCCGGTGAACTAGATTTTTCATCCTGTGCCCTGTAATCACTATCGTTATTTAAATTTTGATCCAATTGATATATAGCATAATCATAATGTTTAACTTTACCAAACAAAGTTTTCACGCCATTCTTAGTTTCATCAATTTTAACGTGAATACTTTCTACGACTTTCCTTTCTTTAGGTAACCATACCCTATATCCTCTTCTATTCACAGCGTAACCTACCAATATTCCAATTTTAGCTTTGGGTTGTAATTTATTTCTATTAACTGTTGGTACATACACATATGCTAGTGAACCAAATGCACGACAATGTCTAATGGAGGGTTTATGTCCCGACCAAATTTCCATCGGCGTTTTTCCCTCTGTTAATTTATGACTACACCGATTTTTAGTATGAACATAGGCATGAAGTGCTTCCGCCCAAAACCTTGGTTGTAAGCCACTATCTTGCAGCATAGTTCTGACTGCTTCCATACTTGACCTATTGAATCTTTCAGCTATACCATTTAATTCTGGTGTATAGAAAGATGTTCTCTCAATTTTAATACCCAAGTTTCTTAAAAATGTCTCAAAATCTTTGTGACAAAACTCCAATCCGTTGTCCGTTCTGACACTTTTAAGTTTCCTTCCTAATTCACGTTGTACCCTAGATAAGTACTCTTTAAAAATTGAATATACTTCACTTTTACTTTTAAGAGTAAATACATCTATTTTTCTAGAAAAATCATCAATTATGGACAAGAAATATTTACTTCCTCCCAAAGAATTAACAGGTGCAGGTCCCCATAAATCCATGTGGACTTTGTCCAAAACAGACTTTGTTACTCGTTTGTACACATAATTCTTTTTCAGAGACGTTCTTGTTGCTTTACCTACATTACAAGCTATACAAGATTCATTATCGATTTTAATATTTACTTTCTCCAATCCTTTAACCGATTTATTTTTACACATATCCTTAATAAGAGGAATATTGACATGGCATAATCTCTTATGGATTAGATTTAAATCTACACTAGTATACATTACACTATCTAATAAAGGATAACCAGATACTATATAAAACATATCTCGCCGAAAAGCTGAAAAGAAATATTCATTATTAGAATGACATATACGCATTACATTGTTTGACCAAATTATTTTAAGTCCTGCTATATCCATTCTGGCTCCACTAATTAAATTCCTCCTCATGTTTGGAGTGTAAAATACATCTTTTAAAGTAATTTTAACATTACCTTTAATGTCTTGAACGATGAAGTCAATATTACCAATTCCTTCAACTTCACAGGTTGACTTCTTGTCGGCCAGGAGGGCTTTTGTCGTTTTAAGTTCCTTAAAGTTTTTAAACCAATCACGTTCATAACAAAAATGGGAAGTCGCTGCGGTGTCTATCAAGAAATGATTGCAGTCCGTCGATACTCCAAAGGCTTGATTAGTCCCACAGAACGTAGTTTCCGATAAGAAAGCTTGTTTCTTCTCTTTATTCCGCTTCTTATAACATTTAGATGCATCGTGTCCTTTGCGGGAACAAAATTCACAAGACGGCCCCATTCCTTTAGGGTAATGGATTTTCCTGTATTGACCAGGGTTTCTTGAAGGGTCCAGCACTGCTCCACTGCGTTCAGAAGATTTCTTGCGAGTTTCCTGCAGACGAAATGATCCGACGGTGTATGCATCCTCAGTATAATCTCGATTCAAATCCTTCTGCTTCAGTTGAATTCGTCCAGCTTCGTTTACAAACTGTTTTTCAACTTACAGATGGTTGAATTCTTCATCCTTCAATCTGTAGAGGGTTTGAACCAAATGATCATACTCGGCTGGCAATCTTCTAATAAGTTGTAATGCGATTAAAAGTTCAGGAATTTCAAAACCCGCTTCCTTAACTTGAGTTTTCTTCTCATCGACTCGCTTGCAAAAAATTCCAATGGTTTCTTCTACTGGATTAAACTTGAGCTCAAAAAATTCATCAATAAGAACTGCCAATCGGGCTTTGGAGGTTGGTTCGAAATTTGTTTTCAAAATGTTCCATGCTTCTTTACCATCCGTTGTGTATCGGATTAACGGTAGGAACTTTCTTTCGATGCCTTGGTAAATTGTAGTGTAACATCTCTGCTTTCTCCAATCATACTCGAACTTTTCTTTTTCAGTAGCTTGTTCAGGACATGGATTATCTTCAACTATGAAGCTCCAACAACCACGATCCATCAGCACGACCTTCATGTCTTCCTTCCATGAAGTATAATTGGAACCATCCAACTTCGGGAATGCAAATGGCGAAGACTCCGCCGGCATATTCATCTTCTGATCTGCTTTATAGACTTCACAACCAACAGGCACAATCCTTTCCGTTTACTTTAAACAGTAGGGTTTAAAACTGCATCTGGCAATCATCAGTATGGGATCGCACGGCCCATAACCACTGTTGGCATGTCGTGAGTGTAATTTGCAGAGTAACGCAGATACCAGG
>BGPR01000729.1:180961-226044 GCA_013235015.1 Araneus ventricosus | reverse complement strand
CATTTGGACAATGGTTTAAAAAATACTGATAATTCTGTAGAATTTTAACAGAAGAGAAATGAAGAAATTACAAACAGTTTCAAGGTTTTTCTGGAGATACCTATTCTGCGAATACTGTGTTTTATTACATGAGAAAAATTGTTTAAAGTATTCCCTATCAGGAGATTGTTTTGCTGGACTTGGGTTCCATGACTATGTTTTATTACATGGTAAAAATACAAGATTGTCTTTAAAATTCTATCATTTATGCATTTGAAAGACAATGTAAGGCCTTTCATTTTGATAACAGTCTAAAAATTATCAACTGTTTTAGACATTTTTTGAAAGATTGATAAAGTAGATAAATAATGATAATATCAAAAAGGAAGTTGAATTTAGCTGAAGTAAATTTCAGATTTTCTTGTGTAATCATGAATTTCGCTGTGTGCTTAATTTGAACACGAAATTGATTACCACGTTGTGCGCATCCATCTGATAATAGTAAAAAATTATCTTAATGTGACATCCATGACTGAGTGTTGACTATCGAATCGAAATTTGTCTGTGGAAGTTACCATAAATGCATCTTTAAAGCATGTTTTTGTTTAACTTGACTTTTGTCATGCTTGTAAATTTCATGTTTGTAAAGAGGGAATTGTGTAATCTATTTTTTCACTTACTTTCTGCTGTGCTCTGAATTTCATTACTGTTGACTGTCAAAAATGACAGCACGGCATTGTAATATTTTCAGAAAATATTCATCAATTAAGTATGTTTTATTTTTTATTCCATTTGAAAGGAATCATTTGGAAGAGACTTCAAGAAAAAATTGATTATAATATTCCGTAATAATTTTTATAATGAGTTATAATATATAATAAAGACTAAAAAAGTAGAGAATAAAAAAATAAATAGTAAAAAATATTAATATGTAAAAAAGAAAGAATCTTTTTAAAATCGGATCCCAGAGATCAGAGCAAAAATCAGCATAAAAAAGCAAAAAGTGCTGCAGCCAATACCATAGGGAAATTAAGCCACAATGAATTTTATAATTCCTAAACATTCATTAAAAATTAGAATGTATTAAGAATATGGTTCAATTTTCAATTCAAATATCTTACTTCAATTAAATCTATTTAATAAATCGATAGATATTCAATTAGGATAGATATTCAAGATAGGTTCAATTAAAATGTATTAAGAACTAGCTGTTACCCGCGACTTCGTGCGCGAAGAATTTGAATTATTATTTTTTAAATTCACGAATGTAAATGTTTTGTTGCATTTTGAAAGGGGAAAGTTCTGACAGTTGATAATACTTAATTGGACGGCTGACAGAAGTGTACTGTTCATGTATGCTGATATAGTTATGTAATTTCTTTATCTATGCTAACACACTTTTGTATACCACGTTATTTGCACGGATGCAAAGGTTGTGTGGGCTGGACACACGTGAACACGCCACATATAGTTGCCAATGCAAAAAATATGGTTTCTCCAAATGTATGCCTGCCACTTTCAGTGTCTGGCCCTGAGCCTGGCAAATGCTATTTCTAAAGGGAATTGTTACCTTTTGAACTGAGATGATAAATCCTTTGGTATTATCGGAAGGCGTGGAATTAAAACACTCCCTCTTCTCCCTATATCAGTCATGACAGTAGCTTTCACGGCGTTTGGACCTAGGTGTGTAATTTATAACCGTGTGCCAATGCGCAGTCTCGGTATATCGAGGTTACGTATTAGTAGTACTGGCACACCGACTTTCAATCTCGGCTTGTCGGAAGGTGCCCCTGACAATTCTAAGACGTTGAAGAGCTATACAGGCTATGATGTTCCTTGTTAATGCCCATTACCGTATTTACAGATGAATATTCTGTAATACCTCACTCTATTTGTGACATATATTTTTTTCTATTTATCTGCCCTACACTTTCATTAGTAAGTGCCAAAATTACCCATTCATCAACCATTCTCTATTCCTCATATTAGCTTGTAGTGCAGGATAAACCTTGCTTGCCAGTTTCTCTGTGGTATGAACTCAATTTAATACGCCTTTTAAATGTGCTTTTAACCGACCTTCACCATTTTTCAAAAGAATAGTCCTGATTCAGTGTCGTTGAGCAGTTGAACTCTCATAATCGTAGTGAGTTTATATTTTTTGATATGCTCCCAAAACGAAGATGTCTTTAAACATGCATTCATTTAATTCGCCTGTGTCCTCTTGTTGTTAAAGGTTCAAGAAAATCTTGATCTTGAAGGATTTTAAACACTCATTCATTAAAAATTTGTAAAATTAAATGAAGCATCGCGGAAGGAGAGTAATTAACATCATTGTATTTTGGTGCAAACATATTGAAAGTGGTATATGCTACGAAATAAAAGCTAAATAAAATTTCTGCCTTTCTATTAACATCAACTTTCACAATGATAAAAAAACCGGAATGAAAGATTTGATAAAACGATCAATGGTTTGAATTTAATTACAATAACACAAAGCATTGTTAGAAATTGTGTATGAAATAAATTTGAAATGTTCATTAAGTTAAGAAAAAGAGCGCATAAAATTTAATTTGAAATCATTAAAAAGATGATTTTCTGCTCTTTAAGATGGTATGTAAATAATCGACGTGCAATATATTTTTCAGAAAATATTGACGAAAAACTGAGATAAAACGCCGAAAATTGGCTTAATTTTCGATATTTAATTAAATATCTTAGGAAATAATTTTGTTTGAAAGTTTGAAAGAGTATAATTAATCTAAGAACGGACCCCAGATTGGCATGTGCAAATTTCATGTCAAGACTATTCATAGTTTAGGAGGAGTTCTCGAGACAGATAGACCACTAGAACATGGCCCCCCCCCCCTTTTCCTCTTCCTCCGATAGGAACCGGACTAAGTACGTTTGAAGGCTTAGCACGCACTCATTAGGATCAGTTCAAAATTTGAGAAAATTAAACAAAACATCAAGAGAATAATTCACTAACGTCATTGGATCACTGTGTAACCGTATTAAAAGCTGTAAATGCTACGACAACAGGAAACCGGAAGTGAAAATTCTCCTTTGCTGTTTATGGTCAAAGAAAACAATATATTCTTATAGTATTAACTTTTACACTGGCAAAAGCCCTCGCGCGGAACAGTAATTTGGCTTGAATTTATTTCTATAAGAACAAAAATTATTGTTAGAAATTGCGTTAAAAATATATTTTTAGACCTTGATAACAATCAAACAAAATACTTCATCGCAATGGAATAAATATCATTAAAAAGACAACCTTTTGCTCTTTAAAATGGCATAAAAATAATTGTTGTCTAATAAATATTCCAGAAGTTATTGGCAAAAAACTTCTAAGCATTAGGCTTAAAAGCGGCTAATTTTCGTTATTTAATGAAATATTTTAAGAACTAATTAACTCTGAAAGTTGAAAATAGCACCGTTGACCTAGAAATATGCTCTAGAATGTCGTGTGTAAATTTCATGTCGCTACTATTCACCGTTTAGGAGCAGTTCTTGTGACCGACCGACAGACAGATACATGTAATTTCTGCTTTATATTATAGATATTTATAAACATAAGAACAATTTTCAGAAATAACGGTAAATTAGTTCAAAGTCTAACCGTTGCCTAGCAACGGAGTAGCTATAAATTTGCGTTATTTCAAAATCGTCTGCACGTAATTAAAAATTTTTAAACTTTAAAAAATTAATTAAAATTGAAGGAAACATGCCACAGAAATAAAATTGGTATAATTGAAAAGGTAAAACTTTGAACTTTATGATGGCATAAAAATACTTTTGTCGGACAATTTGTTCCGAAGTTACGGCGGAGAAAAGATTACACGATAGATGATTTTAAAAATAAGTTATTCCACATGTTTTCGCATTCCTGAAGGATCACGCGACATTTGACTGAAAAATAAAATAATCTTCAGCGAGAATCGCTGAGTCAATGGACTTTGTTAATTATTTAATTGTTGTCTGTAGCCAAAAATATTCAATTTATAATTAAATCACGTATCCTATGTCCATTCCTGGGTTTCAAGCTACAACTCTGCCAATTTTCATCCAAATCGGTTTTGTAGTATGGTCATGAAAGCGTAACAGACAGACAGACACACTTTCGCATTTATTATATTTTTAAGGATTAAGGATAGGGTTCAATTTACTTAGAGTTTTTATTTCAGTACTTCACGTTCTTCCGATTTTTGCTTTGACCTTCAAATAGTTGCTAAAAATTTATTTCTATTTTTAAGTACATTAATAAAAGTGTGTTTTTAGAAACATTTTTATATTTATTATTTTACTAATTCTGTATTTCATGTTTGAGAAATGTATATAACATTTGATTTGAGCTGATAAAAAAAACATGGATTTTTTTTCGTTCCATGTCACAAAAGGCTACAGACACAGTTTTTGGAATGAGCGGCATAAGTAATCATTGATCGTTTCGTTTTCTGAGTTAACTGTCCTTTTTCATCTTCAAACCAAAGCCGGACATTTTCACCTCTCTCGAAGGATATTTTATGCAATTTATTTCAAAAAATGATAAATAACAGAAATTTCTTATGCTGGAAAATTTAGCGAAGAACTCGCAAAGATGATTTCCACCAACTGATTCCTAAGTGTTATATAATAATGAAATAAATTCGAGTGACGTCACAGTCACGTGGTAAACGTCATAATATTTTAATTGCACCTTATCTATGACGTCATGTCCTTTTTTCCGGCGACTAGAACAGTGGATTTGAAAATTGACTAGTGGCACTTGAGATGCCTCACGCAAGAGCATGAATTGACCTTGTTATTTCCTTAAAAGTATCCTTTATATAGAATTAAAAATTATATAGGTCGAAAATAGAGAATTATAATATTACAAATAATTTCAACTTAATTTAAAGAAAATAAATATTAATGCAAAATGTAACATTTAAAGCAAATGCTTATTAGCAAGAAACAAATATTTAAAAAATAAAGCACACATTTGTAAGTATTTGCAAAGCATTGCAACAATGCCTGCTTTTAAACATGAAACATAACTTAATAAAAGAAGAAACGTCCTTTAGCTAAGATTTAAGCAAATTTTTCCTGGCTAAGCCTTTGACATTTCTCTCTTATTGTTAAAGCTTACAATTTTTCACATTGTTTAATTATAATACATGTTCTCTAAGTGCATGTCGCGTATGGGAAGTATGGCTACGTTCTAAGCACATGAAAGAGCCAAGAATCATTGCACTGCGTGTAGATCACTTTTTAAATGCCATTTAAGTATTTTATTTCCAGCAGCAGACTCAACGATCTAATATCATCTCCCTCTGGCTTCAATGAACTTCAATTGATACACAGGAAATCATATGGGACATTAAACCCAACAAAAAAACTGTCCATCTTTATTTATTTTTTCTTCCGATCCCAAAACGAAACATCCAGCAGCCAGCCTTGGCAGCCAAAAGGCCCCCGACTCCGAACAGTCTAACAGTTTAATCGCATTAAGAGGGCCCGCTGGGAGATTCCATGCCCAAAATTCAATTGCCTCAAACGATGTATCCCCACTCTTGACCTACTTCTGTTGCTGCTTTATTATTAGTTTTTTGAACTTTTTTCTACCCTCTCATCCCCTCAATAGCACTCGATTCGCACTCAGCTAATGGTGTCCTTTCCAGAGCCATCCCCCCTCTCGCTCTCTTTCCACACACTTTTCGTCCACATTTGGACATTAGCCAAAAGCCAAAGAGGAAAGTTTTGAATATCCCCTATTTCGTTATTCTTTTCAGTAACAAACGATGACACAAATGGCAGGATGGGCCCAATACTCACTCTCCTTTTCTGGAAATAAGATAGTAGAGGGGACTTCCACATAGGGGAAGACTTGCCAACGTATTCCTCTCCCTGTCCCCTTCCCCATCTTAGTATTGCATCAATTTTACGTTTTTAAAGTAAAGGTCTTCCAGTTTCTATACCTTCTCCCCTGCACTCGCCCATTTGGTCGATTCCAAAGGAAATCTGTGCAAGAGAGAGAAACGTTTAAGGAGTTTCTATATCCAATTTTAAAGGCGTCTAGTTTTAAAATGAAAAAGGAGAGAGAAGGGAGGAAACAGAAGATATTCGATATATCGGCTCGTTCCTCTTTGACTAAAGGAAATAAGACTTTCGATTCTTTTTAATTTGATACGCCCTCAGCAGTTTTTGATTGAAACGGCAGAGAAATGAAAGGAGGTACATGCACTCTATCTGCATGCTTGACGCCGTTAAACTAATTTCAAAGCAATGCCAAACTGGTAAGAGAATATTGTGAATAATCAATTTCAGACCTTGTTTAGAGGGATTTAGAAACCTTAAAACTCCCTTTGGTGCTTTATTTTCATGTAAGAAAGAGAACTGAATTTTAAACTTATCGGTGAAATCTTAGAATCTTATGAAGCAGCAGAACAGCACAGTATGAAAAATATTATATAATCAAATATTTCGCTATTAAATTCTAAATATACACGGGTATTCATCTCAAAATTTTACATTGCATTGTAATAAAAGTAACATTCAGTTCTACTTTTGAGAATAAAAACAGGAATCTTTCGCCAGTTTCACCATATACTTTCATAATAACAAACCTATAAGCAATAAATAAATTACAGCTTTTTACTGTTATCCAACTACCCAATGCACTTTGTTATAGTTAATTGAATCAGTTACTTTAATCATATTTTCTAATCTCCACTTAAACACTTTCTTCCTATACTACCTTAATTAACCTGGAAGATAACATTAGCAATGGTGCATCTATCTGAGTTTTATTCTTAAGTTTTTCGTATGAAAAATTACATAGAAGAAAAGCTACTAAAGATCAGCAAGCGAAAAAGATATTTAAAAATATGGCGAGAGCTACTAGACGGAAAGCACTCTGATAAGAACAGCAGATGGAGAGCTTGTTTGCAAGATTTTATCTCAAAAGCTCAACAACTGCTATAAAGCACGAAATTTTTTAGAATTACAAATATTTCTCCACATATAATTCTTATACGATAGGAGGGAATATTTTTTTTTCGAAGTCAATGAATCATCGAAATTCTTTAAGACCGTTATGCCGAATTATTTAAATATTACAATTATTACCTAAGTATGCTGAGACCCGGATGATTAAATAGGAAAATTAGGCAGCTGCCCTCTCTTTTGTACTTTCAAACATTTATTTAATTTACAAAGGTCATTCACAGGAACTTATTAAAATTAAAATCAAGTGACGTTTAAATTTTGGAATATTGTTCTGACAATGCTGCTAATTAGGTACCCTTTGCAGTTTTTATAATATGTTATTTAATAATTTTAAAAAATGTTGCATTATAATTTTAAAATAACTGATCCTATGATTAAGTAGATAATATGTAGATTGTATTTAAAATATTTTGTCATTTTTTCTTATTATTTTTTGAAATTGTTTTTTAATTTTAATTTTTTATGCTTGATATACCGAAATCAACCTTCTTGAAATTGATCCACCATTAGATGTTTTGCTAACACAGCTTGCCAAAATTTGCTATTTGAAAATGTTTATATGTAAAGATTAAATTTAGATCAATACAAAAATATCTAGTTTTGGAAGTCGGGGTCTATGCATTGCCTATAGGCCCTTAGAGGGCTTAATCCGACCCTGGGTATACTTAGAATATTTAAATATAAAAAAATGAAATAACTGACCACCCAAATGGACGTAAGAGTAGAAGTTCGAGTAAGTGAATGTGAATGAATGAATACTATCCATTCTACATATTATATAGAAAATTATCAGAAAATTGTCAGAATTATGTCAAGAGCTAAAAATTAAATTTGCATGATAAAAATTGAAATTTGTTGAACTAATAACATTACATTTTATCTCTGGAAAAATCAGAACATTTAATTCTGTACGAAAGTGGAAAACATCATATAAACTAAACTGTCTAAGGAAGTTTAAACGAAACCAGAAAAACATTTTTCAACCTATTGTATAAAAATTTAATTAATAAATTTCTGATACCATAGTAACAACACTAGGAAAGACTTTATAAAAAGGATTTTAAAAGTTGAAAATTTTTGCGCTTCATTTACAATAGGATTGAAGTTAAGAATTTAGAAGTTAACAAAAAAGAAATTTTGGAAAAATTTCCTTTATTATCAAAAATCATTAGTTGCAATATTACCAAGACAATTTTCTAAATCCATCTTTATCTTTCTAATATTTCTCTGGATAATTCATATTTTTTACTTTTAGTAATATTTTATTTAAATTAAAGAAAAAATTAACAAAAATATTCTCCATTCTTTACTTATTTTATTTCACTTAAAAAAATTGCTTAGAATTTTCTACCTTTTCTACGTTTTTAAGAAGAAACGGAGATTTATGCTTATTATCAAATTCTGCAGAACATATATATCTGCATTTTATATAAAAAACAGAACTACAATATCATACTATTTTCACATTATTTTGTCATTTTTGTATTTCAATTATATTTGTTTTTCTGTTAATTTTTTAACTATGCTATTTTAGTATTGTTCCATAGAATTTTCATATACTCTATCATGGTCGTATATCTCTCCTTGCTCCTTTCGAGTTTTCCATAGAGAAAGTGTTGACAGCTCCAGGAATTCCAACACGAGATTTTGAAATTCTTGAAAAAATAATCTTAGCGTGATTGTAGATTAAAACTGCACTACAGTAACAAATATGAAAAGTTAATTACATGTTAGATGTTACTAGCGTTTGTGGATGTTTCCTTCCTGCATAGTCTTCTACTTATAAGCTTTTAAGAAAAGATGTTTTTAATTCTTGAAACAATCATTGAGCGTCTTTACTTTGTATTCAAATATCTATTAGTTCAAATTTTAAGCACATATAATATAGTAGTAATAGTTATTTGAATGGACCGGATATAATACCTATGTGAAGTATTTTGAATGCCTCTAAATCCTACAATTTCATCTTGACAAGTGATGTTCATCTTAGTGTGTTGTATTAGCTGGTAATAATCAATACTCTAGAGCTTAAAATTAATTTCTGTGATGAATGTTTGTAATTGCTCTTAGTATGTGGTTTATTAAATCCCTTTGCTGTAGTCAATAAGAAAAAAAGAGAAATAATTTATTCAGATTTCTTAGTAATAATTTAGTGGAAGAATAAAAAAGTCTACTTTCTTTTTGAGCCATTTTCTGATTATAATTTTGTGTGTTTCTTTTAAAAATTAGAGCATTCATTAATTGGGAGTACCTTCAACTAATTAACTGGTATATTCTAAATTTAATTAGCAGACTCTAAAGTTGTGTTAATAGTCTAGAATATGTAAAGGTATTGGGAAGAATATTCAACGTCTCTAATTTTCTAAAATCTCTTGACCATCACGAAATCCCCACTAATCTGAATGAAGAGTCAAATAACTTAAGTTCATTATTTCAAACTGTCAATAAATTAAAATTTCAGAATCAGAATCAGGTATAAAGAGATTACAAAACCGGGCACCTTGGTAATTACTTTGCGAGGATCAAGATTACTTCCTATTGTTTCTTTTGCTTTGTCAGCCTCTCACACAACAGGGCTACAATAACAAGTATTTATCTCCTCTAAAAAGATTTTATACTTTAACACTCTGACTCCTAAGCCGCCCGTAACCGGCCATGCAACTTCTATACTAGTGGGGTGGATTTCGGCCGGTTGCTGTTCCGAAAGAGGGGGAGAAGGCAGTTGGGGGAGTGGTCATTAAAGGGAACCTTAAGGGATAGATAAGAGATGAAAGGCCTGCCATTCATATCTCCCACCACCCGTAGTGAGGAGAAAATGGGGTACGGGGCGGACGAATCCATTCCACAGATCAATTACTAAGCAAACCTCCGTATACAACTGTACTCAGATTTTGAGAACTCTTAGTAGTCAGAGGCTTAAGCATATTGATGATCTACCTTCCATTTTAGGAGGACATAAATATCTAAAAGTCTGAAATTCAGTTTACTTGATATACCAACAAGTGTGGTGCGGAAATTTGCAGAGGGGGTAGCAGCTCAGGTGTCGTCTTCGGCATCTGCCCGAGGCTCAAAATTACGAGATCCGTCCCAAAATAGCCCTCGTGTTGCTTCGAAAACGGGACGTTAATATATAACCAAACCAAACCAACAAGTGTGTTCTCCCCCTACATATTCTATTATGCTTCCACAATATGGCGAATTGTGTTTCGCTTCGTCATATAATAAAAAGAATTGAGAAAAAAATTAAATAATTTCTCTGTTGAAAATTCTCTATTTTCTGTATCTTTCACTTAAAAAAATGCTTGATCCTTTTAGTTGTACAATCCAGTACTTCTTCCCATTGGCCAATTTCGTCCACATTTGACCCTCAGTATAATTTTGATGTAAAAATCAAGTTCTGAGAGTCGTGCATGTAGCTTGTTGTATTTTGCATTTATCGCGAATAATATACATGAATAGACGTACCGAAAGATAGTCATCCTGAAGATGAGTTTGGTTCTAAATATACATGAATATAATAATATTTGATTGATATACATCTACAATTCTGATAATAAGTCTGTGTTATAAATTTCATTCAATTTGCTCTTTGCATTTTTTGAATTTCTGTGCTCACATAGAGACGGAGGGGCAGACAGACAGACAAAACTCCTGCTGACGCATATCGTCCAAAATTTGATTAAATCGACAATTTTGGTGCAAAGATCATCTATCAAAATTGGTTTTTATAGCTTGCTTCCGTTTTGAATTCTCCTGTTCATGGACAGCCAGACAGAATGATAAAAATGACTTTTTTCGCACTCAGAGTGGTATAAAACGTGAAAATTCAACAAAATGTCGGGATCGAATTTCATTAGCTGTTACAATACTTTCTCTTTCTGTTCTTCGTATGCGGGAAAGTTAAATTGTTTATGACGAGAAACATGTCTCGATCGTTAAAAATATTTTAGCTTGTCCTTAGCCCTCATAAAGTTCGTTATTAAAGGTAAGTATTAAGGTTTATGAGTTTGGAACCTTATCTCCGATAATGTGAAAAATGCGTAAATTCCAGACGATTTAATCATAGGCTGAATGCTTAGAAATTTTTAAAATTTCATTTAAATATGTATAATTTTAAGAAATAGTGCTTAAATTAAAGTGTGGTTTAAATATAATCTTCTGAAGTATAATTCCAAAAAATTACTGTTTAAGATATTTTCCAGTTATTTTAAACATAGAATACTGTTGAATAAATTTCAATAATCAGGTGATGAACAATTTATTTACCTATAAAATCGTGTTTTGAAATCTAGCAAGGATTTTTATATGCATTCTACCATGGGAAAGTTTCCTTTTAAAATGTGGATTATAATTTCAGAAGGAGGAAATATAAGTTATTTCTTTAGCTTTTTCCTGCAAAATATATGTACATAGTAATCCTTCTAAGGAGTTTCGAAGAGAAAAGCTCCAAAACTTTTCAGAGAAGAATTTGATGAGCATGTAAGATGGAATGCTCGAAATTCTATAAAAAAGTTAAAATGAAGTTAAAATGCTCTGAGAATTAAATTAAAAATATTGCCCCAATTTGAATGACACATATATTATTCGAGTTGGTTGCATAAATTGAGTTTGTGAGCATAAAATGGTTTTCTAATTTACCCGCTCGTGTATATCATGTCAATGCTATCACATTCCTATTCCTAATACATTTGCACAACTGTTTATCGGAAGTTTAAATTATTATAGGTAATAATGTTCATTTCAATATGTAATTATACTCGTAAGAAGAATGCTCATTTCAATACAAAATTAAGTAAAACCAATAATTGTTCTGATTAAAGTTTTCAAGTTAACTTATTATAGTTAATTTGAAAATTTTAACAAGACAATTATTGGTTTTACTTAATTTTGCATTGAAATGAGCTTTATGCAAATGTTTTCGTTTGCTAACATCGAAACCTAGATGCCAACAGATTTTCTGTACCTCTGTACGCAACAGAGACTTCTAAAATTTCTGAAGGTATTATTTTTAATTTATAACAATAAATTTGATGAAGCATTTCGATGTTATACCGTTCTTTCAAAGCTTAAATTTCAATGCAGCAGAAACATCCCCAAAATTAATTAATTTGTTCAATTGTGATTTATTCAGATCTAAATCTGAATAATTTATTTTCTACATCATGATTTCGAAACCTAATAAAGGCACTGTTAATACCAATTCTCAAATTCTCAGAAGAGAATTATAATTCGAAAGAACACTTTGATTTTTCCCATTACTCGATTTTACCTTCTTCATAGCACCGTAAAATTAGCTCTTCGTATAATGAACAAGAAACGGGCCATAATCATCGATAGTTGGAAATAAGAAAATAAAGAACAAAAACGTATCTACTTGTGAACTGAAGGAAGAGGCTTGTAATATATCAGGAAGAAAATTCCCTTTGCCATTTTTTCTCTTGCTGGCTTTCTCTATTAGAAATACTGGGAAAACCCTCATTTACATTTAATAGGAATACATAGAAACAAAGTTCAGAAGCCTCCTTAATGATTTAAGTATCGATGAAACTGATGCAAAGAACTAATCTTCGCTGGAGACTCAATATATTTGTTTTCGATATTATTCACAAAGGTTTCCCTTCTGCAAGTAAATGGAAAGTCATTTCCTGAGAGTGTTTTCATTAAAGTACGCAATTTTTTGCAATCAGAGTTCAGGACTTTTACAATTGGCACGGTATTATCGCTTCTCCTTTTATTTTATTACTTTTTCCAGGGCTTGTGATCGCCATAAAATTTCAAATAAATGGCTTCTAAGGAGAGGCCATAAAATGCAGTTCCGCACAACCGTTCCTGAGAATTATCGAGAAGATTTTTAAGGAATAACAAAAAAATCGTTCATCGTGAAAGGGGTTACAAATTGATTAAAATGTAACTAAATATTTTGAATGTATAGACTTTTTTGTGTTGATTAAATCCATTTAAGTTTTTTCGAAACGAACTGAATAATTAACACACTTAAAATCAAATCATTAACGTAACTAATGATTTCATATTTTCTTCAGTTTGTTGCAATGATATTTACAAGCTACAGATACTGATAAAACATGTATGGTTTTAATTATTAAATTCAGTTTTTAAAGTTAAAGGAAGTTCATTTATACCATAAACCAACAGTTGAACTAAATATAACCAATTACCTTTAAATGGTAAAAAAATGAATATTCATGCTTAGCCAAAATTTTAGAATCTGGATCCATATTTTCTGATTTTTTAATGCAATCATGTCGAACTCAAAGGTTGAGGACGATAAAAGAAAGACGATTTCAGTTTATACGGACATCAATGATACTTATTGCTTCCAAACATCAGAAGATATTTGTTCCTATTTATTTTTATTTTTATCTTACGTTATTAGTTAGTTTATATTATTATTTTTTGCTGTTAAATATCGTAAAATTCTAAGCCATCTTCAAGCTTAGACTATGTTAAATATTAGCAATTTCAACATTCTGTAATTATGATTTCAACTCAAAGGTCTAATACACTAAAAAGATGACCCCTGAAAATTCTTTGCGTTATTTGAAAATTTATTGCGATAGATAAGGAATAAAAATTCTAACACTTATTGAAAACTATGTATAGTTTCATATATATGCATGAATTTTTTTGTGAAACAAGCATTTACTTAAAATTATAGTGTTAAAGTAAGATATTTATTGGCTTTATGAGAGGATGCATAGAAGATTTCAAAGAAATAGAACTGAAACTTTAGGTTGGAGCACGTTTCTAACCTCTAAAATAATGCAAAACCCCAAACCGAGAAATGCCCTGCTAAATGTTACAAAAGTATTAAAAATTAAATTTCTGGCTAAAATAAATGCTATTTTATATTGTATTATATAGAAGATAGGTAAATAACTAAAGAGATTAAGAATCTAGAAAGTGGAGAATACTTAATGAAATAAAATCTAAAAATCGATAGTTCGTAAAAGTATATACTAAATTCGTATACCTTATTCGTATACCTTAAATTGAGGAAAAACTACAGCATAAAGATAAATTAGAACATGGCGCTCGAGTTTACTAGTTTCTATTTACTGAAAAATGTCTCATATAGATTTCATAGGCACTTTTTTATGTTTAATAAGCAGGAAATTAATCACTTTTAAAGTTGTACAGTGTGCAAGCCATTTTTCGATTAGTACTTATCGAATTCATCTCCTTAAATTGGACATAACTGTCGAAGTGATTCAAACTCATTCATTAATTTCAAAAACAAAATCTGAAACGAAATACATTGTACGTGCTACATTATTCTGATAGGCGGGAAATAACTGAAAACTTTCCATGAACTCGGAGTAAAATTAAACTGAGATAAGTGAGTTTGAGTTAATTACTTAAGTCGCCTTGTCAAGAGCACTCTAGCGGTGCAGTAATTAAAGACGAAATACGAATTAAAATATCATTACTCGGAACATTGCATATTTCGAACTTTGTGAATGGCGTCCATTTGCAGTTCAGCTGGCTTCCAAAGGAAGTTTCTTTCGCTCAGGGTAGCAATCGCCTCGCTTTAATACCATTTGAGCTTCGAAGAACATTTGAAATTCTTAAATAGTTCAAAGAAATTCCTGATATACACCTGTAAAAATTTGAATTAAGGGGCGATGTCGAGATTTCTGTGCACGAAATTCGAATGAAGAATGGATGGCACAAATATCTATTATAACTGAGAAAATATCTCCAATCCACCAGCGATATCGAGTTCATTTTCTATAACAATACCAGTTGTGACACGTTATTAGCCTATAAACTGACACAACTTATTTATTATAACTAAGAATGAAAGACACAATTATCTGTTGTAATTAAGGAATAGTCTCGAAACCCACAGTGCTATAAGATAAACTTCTTATAAAAGTATTCTGACATAACATGACATAATTATTATAACTACGAACGAACGACAGAGGTATATATTATAACTAAGGAAGAATCTCGAAATATCCACAATGTTACAAGGTTAAATTGCTATAACAGTGGTTAATTTGACTAGAACAACAATATACAGGTTATCTCTACTAATAGTAAAGGAGAATGTGAGTGTGTCTGTGTGTTGGCGCTCTACAAGACAGACCGCTAGACCTAGAATAACAAACTTTATCTCAAACACACCTTGGAAGATAGGATTGTGCACCTCGGAGCCTTTTTTTTGGAAATTATTATTAGAATTTTAATTAATTAATTATAATTAAGCTAAATTTTGACGATTTTCATTAACAACATCCGAACATATCACAGCACAACAATTATTTTTATACCATCTGAAAATTTAAAAAAAATTATCTTTTCAAAGATATCAATTAATTTGTCGTAAGATTTCTTCTCTAATTTTAATAAATTAAAAAAAATATTTTTTGGCATAATTTACAACAATACTATTCATTGTTACAACGTAATTCAAACCGTTTTCATTGTTTAAACAAGTATTTATTTGCGTGTTTCTCTTCCATTGAAATCTAAGGTAATATCTTAATGTTTAATCCTACGTTTCAATAAATATATTTTCATCCAGCTAACATGCTGCTGGGAGTAAAATGTGCCGCTCCATTTTAATGTTGAAATCAAATGCATATTTTTCAAGAGAAATAAGAGAGTGAAGTTGATGCCGACAGCATGCAATTGGATGTTACATGACACAGACAGTTACTTGACACCATTAGAGACGTTCACGAACAGGCGTAAGGCTACTTATGACCACTGTATACCCCCGAACTCGGAGCTAAAAAGTCTATCACAAATGAAATTTAAAATTACTCTGTGAAGGGAATCAAGAATATCAAATTATACATGAAAGATTTAATCAAAATTATATTCCCGGCGAACAAGCTGGTCGCCGAAGGCCGCTAGTTATAACTAAGAATGGTCGACAACAGTGGGTACTCATGCAGACTCATAAAAATTATGAGTATACATTGAATACTAATTTAGAGAAAGAAAAAGCGGTAGGGGGGGGCAAGGCTTTATAATTCGAAAATCTTAGTATTTAATCAAAAAAAAGTAATCGGCTCAGTGAGCGATCTATGAGATTACCGAAATTAAATTTTCCCGAGCGCGCATACAATTTTGCGTCACCTCAGTTTCTATTCTTTTAGATATTTTTGACTAAAAAAATGAAAAAAATCATTTACTCTTCACTAAATTTATTTGGGATTTTTTTAGGTTAGCTCTATTTAAATGATTTTTTTTTTTAATATTTTCCTTGATATTGCTTATAGGAAAAAGTTTTTTTTTTTCAGGTTATTTCGTTTAATTGTTTCACATATTATTCTTCGATCCAGTATGTATAACGCCGTGTTTTGTTTGCAAATTTTTTCACTTGTAAATTTTTACTGTTAACTTTGGCCATGTCCAGACATTTAACTCAAAATAGGTAATATTAAAATGCTTTATTTCGATAGTAGGGGTACAGAAAAGGTTATTCATTTTCGCATAAATTTCATTTTCTATTAAATTGATATTATTGATATTTTGAAGTCCTCTCAAACAACGAAGATAAAATTTTAAATACTTATGCATTCCATATTAACCATATAACAGCCAGGAAAACCAATATTCTTCTTGGTGAACAAACTGGTCGTCAAAGGTGGTTATTTCATCAATGAAATAATATTAATTAGCACTATGTTTTTATTTCACATAGTTCCTTTACCAATCTTTCACAACGTTTTTATACTAAGAAGACCGTGGAACTCCGGGTATCTTGCTAGTATTTTATAACTAAAGAAGTATCTCATAATCTGCGTTATCTAATACTACTAAGGAAAAATGTCGAAGACTGCGGTGAAACTGAGTTAACTAACTTAACAATAACACAAATGTAGTAAGAATCTTGGTTATAATTCTGATATTGAGTGTAACACAAATTAACGGCAAAATGTCATAATTAACTGAATTAAATTAACATCAATACATTGAACTTGAGGACAGTACTTGAAGCCATAGAAATACCACAGAAAAGAAGGAAAAATTTACCCTAATGCTGAGAGTAAAGTCATAAAATGACATCCACTCGACGCTAACCAGAGGCGTTCAACCAAAGCTCTGTCGATATCTACCCTGATTGAAACTTTGTCATACATTTATTACGGCCAAACCCCGGTATCAACCACTTTGCAAACTGGTCAATGTCCAATCTTTTCTCTATTTCGGTGTTTCGAGCCAGTTCGTGAAATGAATATCCAACCACATTTCGAACTGGCCGACCAAAGAAAAAAGATTAGTCACTTCTAATAATCGGACATTGGACACACCTTTCGTCCAACACGCGAAATGGCCGACCAAATCACAAACTGGCCAGACTTCGGGCTTTGGCTTTAACAAATATATGAGGAGCCAAATGCAAGTGAGATTGTCGTCACAGCGACATTATTACACCTGGTAGAAATATGAGAATTGTGGTAGATGGTTGTGTGTGTCAGAATAAATCTTATTTAAAAGGTTGATAGCAATGTGTCAATGAATGAAACAGAGGTGGCAAAAGAAGTAATCTTCCAAATAGCTCAGCACGTAGTAATGAAATTTTTGTCAGCAGGAAGTGTCAATGGAACCGACATTTACAAAAGAATGTGTATGGGGATTGAGTGTATATCATGAAGTACAGTTTTTCGAATGGCCACTGATTCTTACATTAATGACTAACTTTTCGTGGTATGCTACTCTTGTATTTGACCTATTCGTGACGTCACATGTGCTTAAAAACAATCAACGAAAAAAAGTAGAATAAACAAATTTAAAAACATTTTAACTTAAACTTTACACAGAAAAACGAAATTTAAACAATAAAATTTAGACAATGTGTAAGTAGCGCGCAATTACAGCTGCATACGAAAAAATGGAAATCAAAATCATTCAAAGAAAGAAAAAAATTAAGAAAACTACTCCGAGAGAATCGAATTAAACAAACAAGGAATCCATTCTAGTTCACTTTGTCAAGGGCTAAATTCGAAATGGATTCAGAATATTTGGGAATTTTTTCTGTAAGAAGCTTGCATTACGCCAAGAATAGCTTCTCTTTGCCGAAATTTCCCAACAAAAGACAAAGGAGATCAGTACCATCTAATAAGCATTATTTTAAAAGAAAAAGGCAAAACAAACACAAGCATAAAAACGCTAATAAGATTGAAATAAAATATAATTAGCCATCGGACTGAATAACAACCTTCATAAAAATAAACTTGCCCCACGCTTAGAAGAGAGATAAAATGTCCTCACTTTTATTACAAACCAACGCGAACTTCCTGCCTAAATAAGTAATTCTCCTTTTTCCTTTGTAAAGAAAGACTAGAACTATGGCGCCATCTGTATTCGAAAAAGAAAAGCGGAACAGGAGGAGAAACAGGAAGGGTAGGGAATCAAACCATTTAGACAAATTAATAAAAAAAGCCCTTAGTTTCAGTCTATGCCTCAATGAAAAGTGAAGGGTTTTTTTAGATTTTATATTCCAGACTGATTTCAAGGATAGGATCTTTAATTTCGTGAATATTAAAAGGGAAATTGTTATCATTGAGATTCTTTGAAAAACATCGGAAGCCATTAGAAAATCATTTCTATTATTGCATATGTTTTTAATTCTGTTAGCTTGACTAAAAATTACGTTTCTAAAAACCCTAGAATCTATATTGGAATGATAATCACAAAGGTTTTTACACTTGAAACTGAATTCACTTCTTTTATCAAAAGGCCAATCACATATGCTTACATACCCATGATTATATTTACTGCATAATCGGAGATATACAGTACCTGACATACACTTAGTCTCAGACACATCTTTCACCCATCTGCAAATGTCAATCCCATTACACCTTAAGCCCACAAAAGTTGGATTACTCAGACTGTTGGAGAAATCATGATGCGAAGTTACTTGTTTTGTTACTTCTGTGATTCTGTTTTGCTCAACTAGACATATCCATTTGCCATTTTTAAACCTCAGGACATATACAGTCACATACCAGAAAAATCTCAAAGTTTCACCACGTGAAATGATTCCATTAGAGATACAGTTCTCCCTTCATTTTGAGTATCTTAATATGTGCAAATCGATTATATCATTTGACCACTTAAATATTAGCCAAACTAGTTTCATAGGGAAAACAATATGAGCTTCTCAACCAAATATAAGGTGTGCCCAAATGAAGAGGAAACTACAGTTATACGTAAAGAAATTTTAATAAAAATATATTAATTACAGTTCTTGTGGAACAGTACAACTATAAATAATTGCCATTGACATTGATACACTGATCCCAGCGGGTAGGAAGAGAGTGGACGGCTTCATTGTAGAAACTCCAGGGTTGCTGACGGATCCAATTCCCATCTCGCCGTCTTCAGATTCTCTGACAGATGCTTGGGCACCCACTATTCACAGACTTTGTCATAACCAAGCTTTTTGTGGATTGTGTGATGCACAGTTCCTTTGCTTATCGACAGTTCAAGAGCAATTCCACGTGTGGTGATCCGACGATTCTGTCGTATGAGCTCCTCCACAGCCGAAATCGTGGAACTGTTTGTCACAACATGCACCTGCCCAGGGCGTGTCAAGTCCTTGATATTTACGCGTCCCGCCTCATAACGCTGACACCACTGGAATTTGTTGCACCATGCGAGACACTGCTCTCCCTACACCTCTTTCATCCTGCTATAAATTTGCGACGCATGCTTCCCTTCTGCGCGAAGAAATTGGATAACTGCTCTTTGTGCTGTTCTGGAGGAATCCATATTGCAACGAACTGCGGAAGCAACTCTCCAGAAATGAGGATATTGATGTGAAGCCGTTAACTACGCAAGTGGAACTGGGAATACCACCACGCCATCTATCGGATAGCACATTAACCCACTGGGATTTGATGCAACGCCGATGCAGCTAAGGCATCCTTTTGATTTGGGCACACCTTAAACTTATTGTTATTATCTCAACAAGTAAAACTGGATTTCAGATCTACTGCACAAATTACTTTTGCGACCTCTTAAATATTCATACGTTTTTAATATGGCATTTTTGTTAGAACGACGGAATTTTTCTCTTTTCATTATTCGTAATATCATTATTATAATTTGCAAAGTTTCTTTAGATTCACAAAAAGAAAAAAAATCTATAATACTCTCTAATATAACCAAAATGAATACTAAAATTGTCTGTGAATTTATTTTTGGAGAATAATAGCTACGTGATAGCACCACTATCAAAAGATTATTTTTGTTTGGAGACAGAAAATAAGAATTGAGGTATTACAGAAAATAGGAAAATAACCATATGTTTCCATAGAGAAACATTTACGTCATTAAATATCATACATTATTGCATTTTTGCCAATTCTATTCCCAAACGGCAGTAATCCAAATAGAAAGAAATGGTCTATACTATGTTATGCGATTTTCTGAGATATATACACACTTAAGGCATTTCCAGAAATGTCATGAACTTCTGAAACATGTTTCAGAATTGAATAATGGCATATAAAATAACCAATAAGTTTGAGAAACTATAAAAAAATCCCAGTCAACAGGAAGTGTATTTCAGCTTTACTAAAACTTCGTACATCCATTTGCAATAGAAAATGCAAAGTTACCATTTAAATAAACCTTCAGAAATATTTTCTTTTTTATTTCTGTTTAAAGAAGATTAAACTTTAAGGATAATTTAAAAATTAAGACGTTGAATATTTATAGTGCATTTAACATTTATATTTTATCGAACTTAAATTTTAATAGAGCATCTCTTTAGAGAGAGCGAATGCGCACCTCAGAACGTTTTCTTTTAAAATTTTTATATAAAATTTAATTAATTAAAAATGAAGCGAGATTTAGATTTTTTTTCGCAGTAACTTGTGAAAATATTATTGGACAAAAATAGTTTTTACACCATTTTAAATTTATAAGAAATATATTTTTAATGATACTATATGTTGCTGCAGAATTTTTTCTCTGATTATTATAAATTTAAAAATATTTCGAAGTATGTTTCACAGCGATACTAATTGTTGTTGCAACAAAATCCAATTCGTTTACATCGTTGCTGCAAATACTACATCCCATTTTTTACCATTGCTGGAAATCAAAGTAATAAGATTTACATATGGAATGTTTCAGTGTCTATCATGCTTTCACTAAGAATTTGAATTTTTTTTTGTTTTGAGGTAATTACTTTTAACTTCAAAAGTAAGCAACGATTAAAAGACTTTATATTCTGGCCAATCTCTAAACATTACTTCCCTTTCCTGCATAATTTGAAGTATAAAATTATATTATCGCTGTTTATGCAGAAGTTTTATTTTTTATTGTAGTACACAGAAAGTTTCATTCATTTAGTAAACAAAAATCTTCTAATGCTACTTTAAATAATGAAACTTATTCGAGAGTACACACAAAAACTCGATGCTGAATGCTATTTTTATAATTTTTATGAGTATGTTTCTATTCATCAAGAAAAATATTGGGTTAGTTGAAGTTTAATATTTTTTTATTTCAGATTAAAGTTGAGATTTTAGGTGAGATGATAGAGAGAATAGGAGAGGTACGTAGGTTTAAGACTTCTAAAACTGTACGAGGTAATTGCTTATCAAAATTTCTTTAAAACTATTTTCCTGGCGGAATCAGTAAGACCAACTAACGTATATATTTTCATGCGAAATTTTTGTGAACACAGCATCTGATTGCCAAAAGCCGACTATTTAGGAATAAACTTAATGAAATGAATAACTTTTCGCCAATTTTGTCGAATTCAACAATAGTGTATAAGCACAAAGGCCCTACCTTAGCGTCCGGGTTTACATGAATGACCGGCCGCCGCAGCAGATAATCAGGCACTGTGGTTCCTGCATAATAGTCCCCATTACGAGCGGCGTATGCAACAACCCCCAGCTTTACCGGGTTACGACCTGTCTTCGGAGGTAGGCCCTAAGATCCACACCACCATTATTGTGCTATCAGGGGAGGTGAAAACCTGCTTACTTATACGGCTGCTTCTCATCAGTGAATTCGTGGCCCCGGTTAGGACCCATAGTGTATAAGATGAATAATTTTATAACATGGTTATCACAGTATCTCACTGATCATGTAAAAATAGTTCTTTCTTGAAATCACAGAATTGATGTGTTCAATTAGTAAATGATAATTCTGTAGGTCCTTAATAAGGATTAATCAAAATGAAAAAAAAAACCCTAACAAAATCTCTACTCTCACACTAACAGCGTTATGTGAATTATTCGAAAGCTTGACAACATTTTAAGGTATTTAATGTTGACTATGCACAAGCCAAGGCAATGAAAAATATATAAACTTATTGAAAATTTGAAAACATACACGAGCAGAAAAAAATCCATTATCAGTTATAATACGAATTTTAAATATTGGATGAATACAGACAAAATCCAAGAATATATCAAATAGTAATATTTTATTCTGCACAGTTAAAAAACAAAACATCTTGATAATGGGTTTCTTTAATATTAATAGAAGGGTGATAAAGAACTATATAATATCCATGCTTGAATGCAGTACTGGACAAAAAATTATCACACTTCTGTTTTTCTGTAAATTATATTCTATAAATTTAAGGAAAGCAATCTAATCAAAAAGGGACAAAAATAAATTAAATTCTTATTTATTCAGATATACTAATGATTTGCAACTTTTTGCTTCTAGGCTGCGACAAAATATTGTCATGTATTTATTTTCTCAATATTCTTTTACTATGTATTTACTTTACTTTTATGAAACAGAATAAAATTGTCATCTGTCGTAGATTTAGATTGTTAAATTTTGCTTTGAATGTTTGAAACACAAGCCAGCCGAGATACAGGCCATGTATGGGCATACGGGACCCACATATTTTCCAATCAGCGGACAGAAATATTTCCTACAATGGTTCGTTCACGTCACGTGTTGTTGCGAAATCTGACTTATAGTCACCTACTCTAATCTCTATTAATATAATAAGATTGTACGAGTTTTATGTTCAGAAAAAACAAATGTAAAAATATAATTCAAAGCAGGCTGCGCCCATTTGTCACTGAAAAAGTAAATAATCTTGAACATAAGTAAAGTGTATTTTTCCTTAACCCAGGCCGCCGCCCTCCTCCTTGGGGCTGGGACGCAGAGATTTTGTCCCCATCTCTCGGCGGCTTTATTGATAGAACACGAGTTAGTCTAATTACTTCTCAAATTTTGAAAAAGGTGCAAATCATGCATTAATTGCTGAGGGTAAGAATTTCTCAGACATTAGACGTCGTAGAAAGACATAGAACTACTATATCAAGTTTCATGCATAGGAACTGTTCTTTATAAGGGAAATAAAAGCAGGGAACGAAATTCAAAATTATGGAAAAACAAACAAAGCATTCAATTTCCAGGATCGTTTGGAATGAAAATAATAGCAAAATTAGGATAAAAATATGAAAAAATAAGATTAATTTGTTCCATACAGAAGAACAATATCCAGAATAGTTTCAGACAATGCACAGACAAAATGTGCAAAAGGCAAGAGGATATAGTAGCTTACAAACTTTCATGTAAGACTGGATCCAAAAAGTGCAAACAAAACATGAATGGTTAAGGGTTGTTTTGATGAAAAAAACATATTTATCTAGATGGATAAAATGGATTTCTGTATTGCTGGCATAATTTGTCGAAAGAAGAAAAGAACTTTCTCAGGAAGAGGATTAGTGATAATTTGAGGAGGAATTAGCTCACTCGTATCTACAAGCTTAGGATTTATTTCAATTGCAATGGACTCAGAAATGTATAAAAAAAATATGGGAATTCATTTGAAACTCGGTTTGGAGCTATTTATTGAGACATATGGGATTTTCTACTAAGACAACACTTTTGTGCACATGTCTGTACTATTCAAATCTTGGTTCCGCAAAGGAAAATAAATTTTTTGAGCTGATATGCAAGGAGGGCGGATTGAAATCCGGACTCTTTAATTAATGAGAACTAAAATTAATTAATACCAAAGAAATTAAATTCAAAATAGTTTATAAGCGAATTTTAAAGGAATCTCAATTCATGATGAACTTGTTAAAAGTTTTTTTCACTTGAATAATCTGAAAGTAGATAGCTCTGTGAACCTTTTCAAGATTCAATTTGGTTTTATGACTTACAGTTTATAAACCTCGGGCCTAAGAAAAACTAGTGCAATATGTCATCAGTCCCCAAACAAACTCCAACAATGGATTCCGAAAAGATTTCAAAGTGTCATCATTTCGTTGTTCTTCCCTGTCTATCTAATTGCTGCTAATGGTATCATTAACGTGGGCAATTAGGCACTAACTCCATTTATTATTCACCATACTGTCCGAATGCTTTTTTAACCATGTTAATTTGAAATAAGTAACTTTAACCTAAATGAATTAATTGGTATATTTCATCTAATTTCCTATTTAGTTCATTAATGGAAGTAAAACTCATGTAAAATGTAAATTGCTGTTGAATGTGTCACTGATTCACAGTAAATGGTAATTTATCTAGCAGCTTCAACAGATCTGTTGCGCAAAGTAACAGCAAGTTTGTAACTCCATTTTGAAACATTATTACTTTGGTAATTAATTCTTTTAGCGCAGAATTAATTTGACTTTCAAATATATCAGACTTCTATTCTATTTACTTTAAAAGCAATTAAGAGACGATTTTTCATTTAAATAGGTACTATGTTTTGATTTTTATTCTTACTTTGAAGGAAATATTACGCAGAATTTTAGCGATTTTATAGATGTCAGAATTAATGCCTTTCCTTACTGCCACCACGCATAAAAAATATTGCTTAAATTAATTATTTTTTTACATCTGTTTACGAGTAGATTCGTAATCACGTGATATACGTAACTTCACATGTCGCCTAGCATGTAACCCCACGTTGTCTTAGATATGACGTGGCTCCAAGTCCTTTTTCCACCTGTGTATTCACTCCAGTTCATAAGCTAATTTTAAGCATGAGTATTAGTTTCATTAAATTTTAATGAAAATTTAAAGTTTTAAAGCTATTTAAATTAAATTCAAATTTAACATTTGCAATTTTTTTATCATTAATTCAACTTTATTTTTATTCTAATTCTATTTTTTTTAAAATCAGGCTTTAGTTTTCTTTATTTGCGTGCATCGCATTATGTTTTTATTAAAGTTTTGTTCCGTTTAGCGTTTAGAACAGGGGTTCCCAACCCTTTTTTTCCTCGCGTACCCCTTGATTATACTTTTTGTTTTCGTGTACCCCCTACTATCATATCCAACTCCCCCCCACAACCATCAGTCAATGCAAAGGAGTTCTTATCAATAATGTTAAAGTAAGCTTAAGTTAACTTAAGAGTGAAATGACTCGAGTTAATGGCATTTGCAGAACTTATTTTTGATTTTACATTTTATTCCATTTTTACAATAGTAGTAGTTGAATGCAAAAGCAACTGAAACCGATATTGTAATTCTTTCGTTTTAACTTATAAGGTTAGCTAAAAATTACACTTCGTAATAATAAGCTATTCAAGTGGTAGTTATTAAATAGCAGGTATTCACTTGGAAAAAAAAAATTCAAACTGTTTTTATTCCCTTATCTTTTTTCATTTCCACCATTAACAACTTTGATTTCGCGTACACCTAAATGGTCCTTCGCGTATCCCCGGGGGTACGCGTACCACAGGTTAGGAACCACTGGTTTAGAATGTAATTAAATGGAAATAAGACAACCTTTGACATATCACTATCCAGTTTTAAAGCTTTAAACACTTTCTTTCTGAATCTTCCATCGAATGTTAGGAAAACAAAGTTCATTTTGTAGTGTTTCGAAAGTAAAAGGGAGGCTTTGTCTTAGAATAGCAAGGGAATTATTAGGAGAAAAAATAAATCTGATCATGATAATTATATTCAACCGAAGGTTTTCATACATATTAGGCCAATAAATAAGTCTTTATCTAATTCTGAGGCAGTAATTTGATACGGAAGTTCGAGAAATGTTTGTTATCTCAATCATCTGATATTTGGTAAAATAAACCTTTTCTGCCTGATAACTGCCGCTGAGTATTCAATACGACACAGGAAATAAAAAATTTATATTCATGCCCAAAAAATAAGACATGATGAATACAAATTAGGATTTGATAGCAATATAGCTCAAATAATAGCTAGTTAATCTTTATAAAACAGAGAAATAAAATAAAATGCCAATTGTTATCAAATATAATATTCATTGAGAATACATGAAAAATAATAATGAAAATCATTTTACTTTGATTTTCTACTCTCTATCGATTTAAAAATAAGAATTTGATAAGATTATTTGCCAAGTCGAATATTGTGGCTGATTGCCTGTTTTTTGTAGTTGCTTTATTAATTATTCGTTGCCATTGAAAGGTCTGATTGTTTCGCAACACCATGAAGAAATTGCCGTTGCCTGTTTCGATAGGAAATACTAATCAGTCTAAACGTAGGGAAACATGTCTTGCTGAAATAATAATTGTTAATCTGGGAATTTTGAACAAAAAACAGATACTTCGGAAAAACAACTACATTCAATTTAGCTATAAAAGACCCGATTTATGGGAATTTATTTCAATTCGGAATAATTTGAAAATTAAAAATGAAACCATGTAAAATTCTTTGAATAATTAACAGGTACTTTTCATATATGTTTCTAATTCCCGTGATACTTTTGTTGATTATATATTTGTATTTTTAAAAGTTGAAGGGCAGCAATTCTATAAATATTTGATTTATTTAAATTTGTGAATATATGATAATCGATCTTTAGAAATGTAATTCTCTTTCTGTAGAAATGTCTTGCAGCCAAGGAGGATTTAATTAATGTTTCCTTTTCTGCCAATTAATCTATAGCTTTTACTAAGATTTTGTGGTTCTTTTCCGAAAAGTTTTTTTTATCATTGAAACGCCTTCAAAAAATTACTTTACTATCCAACTGAAACAACGCTCAATAACCAATACAAATCAAACCAGTCAGAAGCTTGGTTTACTTTGCTAGAATAATAATTTCAATCAGAACAAAAGTTAAACAGTTAGCTTCGAAATGCAACCTAACCTAACCAATCAACGGCAAATACTCTATACCAAACACATATCATTCAATGAAAAATTGTTTTGAATTAGCAACCGATGCTGTTTCTACTTGTTACTCATTTCTTTGGTTGCTTTACTAAATTGTATTTCATATATTTTTTTACCAGTGTAATGAGAATAAATACATTCCCTCGAAAACTTTTTGCATTTCCTAAAATGACTAAATTTTAATTTTGAACAAATGACTTGCATTGGCTGATAATAAACTTTATCGATGTTTAATTTCATGCAAATGAATCTGTAATTTTACTTGTAAAGTTATACCAATTCGTGGCGTAATAACTTCCATTTCTGACTTCCCAATAACTGGTAATGAAATGTCTGATCGCTTGTGATCGGGCAATGATAATTTCAGTTCATATCAATTGTAATTACAAACTGATCCAAACAAAAGCCTAGCTGTTTTAAGGAAATAATAGTTATCGATTAGGGCTTTCGAACAAAAGCAAAAGGGATAGCTTGGACAAGCAACCAATCTAACTAAACCTAACCAATGGTAAAGTCCCGAATTACCAACCGTATTTCCTTTTGAGAGGAAAACGCATAAAATGCGTTGAATAATCAAGCGACACTACTCCTACTTGTTTCTCATTCCTTTGGTTCCTTTGTAGTGACACATCTCCCCAAAGACATCCCCTTTTGTCCTGCCGAAAAGCTCATTTTCCTGGCGGGAACTCAAGTTGCAATTCCCTGAAACTGGATCTCTTTCCATTTTCGGGACGTCCAATCGATGGTTCCGTGCAAAAGAGACATTAGGCCGATTCCCGCCTTTTGCATAACATTAAAAGACTCGGTCTCCTTAGAGATTTTCGAATTCGACATCTTGTGCGGAGGAGAAAGACAACTTTTATGGCAAGAACTCACGCTCCTCTTTTTCATTCCTTACTTTTTTTTATGCTTGAGTTAGGGGCAGAATGGCTCCTGTCAAATGATGTTCAAGATCTCGCTTTTCGTATAGCAGACACGTGGTATGAGATGAGCCAATTGGAGCTCTTGGTTCAAAATTAATTGAAATGTCAGTGTCGAGAGGGATAAATGACGTCAACTATTGGAATATACCACTAGAAATGTTACGTTATTGAACATGGAATCGTTTTGGTCGTCAAATCGATTTAAGCATGATCGTGAAAAGGCTTTAAGTTGGAGAAAAAAAATGGTAATTATTGAGACACATTCTTGATTAAAATAAATGATTCCTTCCAATTTGAAATTATAATGAATGGGAAGTTATCAGCTGATTATTGTTGCAGCAGTAAGAAACTATTTATTGACAATAGTTGCCCTTTAATTACTTTGTTTACATGGTTAAACTAATAAAACTAGCTTTGAGCAATTAAAAGCATCAATATGTTTTAAGCCTGATCGAGAGGAGGTCTTTGATGAATATAGGGGAATAATAGTTATGATGTAAAATATGGGAAACTTTAGCAATGCGAAAATTATTATTTTAAATATTTTATTCGACCATCTTGTACTGAAGGGGAAAGTAAATTTTATTACGAAAACTCACATTAATTTTTAAAATATTGTATTCTTTCTTTTATCTTGCATTAAGTGCAGCATGACTCTTGTCAAACGATATTCGAGATCTCTTTTCTTGTGAATTGGAGGCTGGTATGAAACGACAGCATTGGAGCTCTCGTTCGAAAACTAATGAAAATATCAGTGGATAAGAATAAATGATATGAATTATTGTACTATATCACCTGTAATATTGTAATAATGAACATGGAATCATTCAGGTTGTCAGATTGGTTTACACGTAATCGTCTGGAGTTTTTAGTTAGAAAAAATTTGAAATCAATGGAATTATATTCCGAACAACAAAAATAATTACTTTCCATTTGATATAAATATTAATGTATACAAATTTTCTCATTTTTTCTTCAACAAGTTTATAATCAATTACTATTCATTGGTTGTCTTTTTAATTTAATTTATTAATTTAATATAATGAATCACGGTAAAATTCGCTTTTAACCATTAGAAACATCATTATGATTGTTGATTCATTATTCATTAATGATTAAACAGAATGAGCAGATATGACGTAGGGAAACTCGGGGCAAAATGGAATAATTAAGTTTTTTAAGGCTGTAAAATGGTAAATGATACTCAGGGACGAATGAAGATGCAACGTTAAAAATATTTGTATTGGGTCACACATAATGAATTTAAAAATTAATCTATGTTCAGTACATAAACTGTTAGTCACGATTTAGTAAAATTTGTCAAATGGTCTGTTTTGTCCAGGAGCTGGGGAAAACAGAGCCCGGTTTTATGAACTCTTTAAAAGTTCTTAAATATAGAAAAGGATTGTTTTCTTATGACTGTTCAACATATAAGTTATATTAAGGATAAGAAATCTCAATAAAATGGCTTCAGACATTATATCGGTAATTAAAAATTAAACAAAGGAAAAGTAAAGTTAACGACAAAACTCACAAATGAGAAATGCAGCTTCGTCAACACTTTCTACTCCAGCAATAGGCAAATTACAGTCGTTTTACCCCGGTCCGTTATGCCCCAAGTGCAGAGGTTAACAAATAACTACTGTAAGGCTTGGCTAGAAACTAAGGAACTACAATAGAGCTCATTCAAACATAATAATAACTTATTTGAATTAACTTAGGAAGAAAACTCGGTGAAACTACAGCATTGTTTTCAAAAACGAGGAACTCTTCTAAACTATGCGTTGTAGCCAACTCTCATGGACTTGAACAGTTCAGTCATGTACATAGGGTGTGTTATGAAATTCCAGGAGTTTCCAATAATTTGAGCAACAAACTGGGCGAAAAAATGAGGGGGTTCTGTTTTACCCCGTGTTCCCCTATAAAATGTGAAGTTTCGAACATTTATATCATGAATTTGGCTAAGTATTATTCTGAAGATATGAATGTGCAATCAAGTGCGGTGTTGGAAGACAACTTTCATGGCAAGAGCTGAGGCTTCTCTTTATCAATCTTTTATTCTTTTCTTTCCTGCTTACGTTATATATATTATTATAAGTAATATAATATATTATAAGCAATATAATCAGTATTTGGATTATAGTTTTTTGAGAATAAAGAATGTTTCGTCAAAACCTTTGGACGTTTCTCTGTAAGCAAGTCAAAAGATATCAGAATAATCATGCTGATCACCACAACTGATATGTAAAGACAGTTTTTATATTTAGATTAAATCCATAACAGACAATTCCTTTGAAAACACTATCTCTTAGACATTTATGAAATCGCACATCTTGTGCCGGGTATAAAGACAACTTAAATGGTAAAAATTCATTCCTCTTCTTTTCATATGCTTTTTACATGATTTCTATAATCATTCTTGCTTACAAGATTTTTATAATTGCTTTCGAATCAGAATGTCTCATGTCAAACGTTGTCCAACATATCTCTTAAGGATATTGTACGCGAGATATGAAACGATTTAATTGGACCTCTGCCTTGAAAATCTATTCAAGTGCCAGTGTTGAGGGAATAAATGACTGAACTATTTGAATAGACTATGAAAGGAACATGAATTCGTTCAAGCTCTCAAATTCATTTTGATATAATGGTCCTGGCTGCTTCACTCGAGAAAAAAATCAAAATTACTGGGAAAATTCTTGATTATTATAAATGATTCCATTCCATTTGAGATAACTAGTTTTGCATCCATAAGCTATTATCTAATTTTCGATGCGCCAGTTCAGAAATTGCTTCCTTTCTAATTACTTTTTTAATTATTTTTCTTTTGCTACGTAGAATAAAGTTTTTTTTTTAAGTTTTAACCGATTGTCGATAAAATTACTCATTAATGAATAAACGGCTCCAACTTATGGAACTAAGCATTTAAAAAATAAAACGATGGAAGATTTTATATTTATTTTAGCCGTGTGACAAACTTTTGCTTTCAAAATGCAGTATTCTTAGAACGACTCTTCATTCTTAGGAGACTAAAGAGGAAGAAACTCTTATGAAAGAACTGATTCTCTTTTTAATTTATTCCCCATCTCCTTCTTTTTTATTCTTGTGTTAGTGATGGAATGATCCTATGTTCAAGATTTCGCTTTTCGTATATCAGACGGGTTGAATGAAATGAAAATTCGATGTTTCTCGTGACTGGACACGTTGAACAAGAAGTTCTCTGAGCTGTCGCTTGAAAATGAATTGAAGTGTCAGTTCCGAGTTTGATAAATTATGACTACAATATTTACAAACATCAAGGAATTTTTTTCTATTAATAATATAGCCACGATCGTGTTTACCTTAATTGAGAAAAAGTCCGATTTTGAGATAGATTAGGACTATTTGGGGACAGAACTCGTAATTTTGAACGAAAGACAGATGACGAGGATGACACTTAAGCTGACAAACCCTCTCCAAATTTCCGCACCACACAAGTAAACTTGTCTTTAACGTATTTAACGCGTACGGGTTCCACGTACATGGCGTATCTCTGGTAAAATCTTTTCTCCAGCCCACTAACCTTTCGTCTTGAGGTCGAGTCTCTGCCTCAAGACTACCCACAGTGGCATAATGATGAGTAGTGTTTTACCCAGATTACAATTATTCTCCTTTTACTTAAGATATTAGCTGATATACCCGGAATTGCTCTGGATTAAATTAATTTCATGTCTAATATTTTTATTTATATTTCCATGTCTAATATTTAAAAAATGATACATATGGTGTATAGCTGATATACCCGGCGTTGCTCAAAATTAAAATACTTTTGTATAAAATAATATAATACACAAGATTCTTTCATCGTGTGAAACGTTTTTAAATTATAATGAGAACATCAATTGAAGCAAAAGATTTTTAAAGAAAGTCGAAAACTAATTCTCTCCGTAATATTTGTTATATAAGAACTTTAATTTTTTTTCACAAATACTGAAGTATAATAAAGGTTTTAATGAACTTTTTTTGGGACGATAAATTACTTTTGGATTAAAAAAAACAGGTAAATAAACCAAATAAAATGTTTTCCTAGTATAAATTGTGAATTTTCTGCTTTTAAACTTACTTTAGTGTTTTTCAGAATTTTTTTAATGTATTTTGGCAACGGTTCTTCGTATGTGCATTTTTGTTCATCAAGACTAAAAAAAATAATGTCACAATTTGCGTATAAAATTAATTTTGAAAAAAATTATTAAAATGAAAGGGAAAAAATTGTACGGAAATGAAATAAATGTCACTGAACAGACAATTTTTAAAAAAATATGGTGTAAAATTAGTTTTTGTTAGATAACATTTTCGGAAGATACATCCGGTAAAATGCCAAAATCTTGTCAATTTTTTAATTAACTTTAGGACTTTGAATAGTTGACAATGACCTTTATCTTGTTTTTAAGACCTCATGTGCTTAAAAATATGTACAATAACCATTCAAAACCACAGCCTCCCAACTGCAGAGGTTAAGGCTACAACGACTTACATTAATCCAATGCTTGCCTCTGAACGATATTTCTGGAGCGTGCTGTTGTCAAACATCTATTTAATCTGCTTACAATTGTTTTACTATCTTTGCTTTTGTTGGAATTTGAGAGATTGACTTATGTTTTCTTATAGGCATCGTTAATACACAACTTCGAATCTCGTAATACTCAAAGTTATGTATTTTCAATTAAAATATTATTATTTATTAGGAAACGCAGGTAAAGAGGACAGGTGATATTAACTGCAATGATTTTTTAATCTAATTACTAAATAATCTTTAGAATTCTTCAAGAACCAATGAAAGCATTGCCAAACAATATTTGAAAAAAAAAAAAAAAAACAGGAAAAATAATGGTAAAGTAATTACACCGTTGCCTAGCAACTGAGTATCATTAAATTTGCTTTATTTCAAAATCGTCCGCGTGTCAACAACTTTTATTAAATTTTGAAAAATTAATAAAAATTGAAGTAAACATGTCGCAGATATAAGATTGGTATCATTCAGAAGGTAATATTTTGAACTTTAAGATGGTATAAAAATATTTTGGGGGGTATAATTTGCTGTAAACTCACAGTAGAAAAACCTGCTTCGGTTAATTTTTAATTAACTGGCTGTTTAATTTTTTGTGTCTTAAAAAGTTGACAATAATCTTTTCCTTGTATTAATTAATAAGTGTACAAAGTTTGGTGGAAATGAGTACAGTGGATTAGGAGGAGATGTGAAACATACATACAAACATGCATACCCACAATGACTTTTATTTATATTAAGTTGGAAAAATATTTTGTATGTTATAATGGCTATTACCTTATTATTGATGCAAAAGATTTAGAAAATATTTCTTTTTAAATGTTTTTTTTTTATTTTTGCTATTATGTCGTGTTATATAGTTAGATTTCGATAATTTATCTGAATGTTAGTTCAATTATTCATTACTGAATAGATCAAAGCATACTAAATATATTATTTGTAACTTGAAATATTTTATGGTTATAGAAACGAAGTGATAAATGCTGCATTTAATCATTAGATTTTAAATTTTCTCTAATTATTTATATCTCTTAATCCATTAACTGCTTCTTCTCTTCTATCTCAATAGAGAACACCTTCTGTTTAGCAATGCATTGATGTATTGAATTAAAACTCCATAGAATATATAAGATACTTGTGAATTAATTCCACGTAGCTTCAGTATAGATTTACAACGTCTATATTTGATTTAATTTCAATTTGTAAGTTAAAAAATCGTATAAATGGATGCATGCATGACGGAAAGCCAGTGAAGGGGTTATTGTGCATGAAAAAATAAAAAAAAAATTAAAAAAATGTTTTTGTGGTGAAATATTTACTAATTTGCCAAATAATTCTTTAAAGTTTAAGTGGTAATTTCGAGAATAAGATATAGTAATAAGAAGTTTATCACATTGCAAATATCGATAGCTGATGATCAAATTCAATTTAATTATTGCTTAAAATACAAAAGACTGAATAAATTTATATAGGGGAAGACAGGAAAAGTAAAACTACAGGTGGGCGAATATGACTCAGTTATTATCATCAAACAATTTGAGGAAAACGAAAGTAATTTCTTGTTTTTCCATCAAAATCCCTGTTTGAGTAGTATAGTCCAACGAACAGCGTACTTGTGTATTAACATTCCTAGAAATTAAACTTTTAGTACTTCCTGCGAAAAAGGAATGCTTCCATTTCTTAAAAAGGCTTTCGTAAACTGTTCTCAAGCAGGAAAACAATTCTGGTTGTTTAAAAATTTTTATTGTTTATGGACATCTTAATTTTTATGCATATTTATTTGTTTAGTATAAATATATAGGTTTTTGTAACATTAAAATGTGTAAGTTATTGTAGCGTGTAGGATAGCTTTTAAGTGTTCCTTTTTAAATTAGTACTTATTTTTTATTTAGTTTTTTTCCTTTTTATCTAGGTCTCTGTCTAGGTATGTAATGTTTTTTACACAAAAAGGATAAAGATTCTCCGTACCCACTCAGCTGCTTGAAAAATCAGTCTTTCTGACACCAGATGCAGACGTATGGAATGGAGTTCTGTTTCAGTAGAGTATCTACGATTGCAATCTAAAAAATAAGTTATTACCTTCAATATGTTATCAGGGTTACTGGGTACACGAATAATCTGGGCATTCCCTTTATATTTTTTTATATATGGATAACAGGGATTTCTAAACCACATATTAACAATATTGAATTTGTCTTGACTCCAAAACAACGATCAGATAGTCAGTCACACAAGAGCATTTGAGCAGAGAGATTGTTCAAAAAAGGAAGAAATTTTGCTGCTTACAACTTGAGACACTTGGCAGTTCAAGCTATTCTTGATCAAGCTTGTATCAAGCTGGAGTGTAACTGCATCATTACAATAAGAATAACTAGATCGGTTTAAATATTACAATAAATGAATTTCATTTCTAATTAATATCAATCGTTCTTTTTCAGTATGTTACTGTGAAAGACCGAAATTTGGAGAATGTCGACTTTCACCGGTGAATGTCAACATTCACATAGTAATGTCACCGGTGAATGTCAACATTCACATAGTAATGTCACCGGTGAATGTCAACATTCACATTTGGAGAATGTCGACTTTCACCGGTGAAAGTCGACATTCTCCAGTTTCGGTCTTTCACAGTAACAAGTATAAATAAGTTATAAGAGTGTGTTCTGTTACCCTATGCCCAAAACTGATAAGGGGCAACAAGGCACCAAAGCTTGGAGAAATGGACACTGATACACTTTAGGACAAAACTAAATCGAAAGCACAAAAAAGATTGGAGAATCTCAGATATTTTTGCTAAAAGATTTGTAAAAAAAATTAGTCCGAAATTCCTCCAAAGTGGCTGAAACTGTTGATTTTTATACTTCACCCGATCTAATGAAAGCAATTGATAATGAATAGATATATAGTGGAGTCTCCCTATAACGAAATCGCTTGGTTCCAGTTGAAAAATTCGCTATAGAGAAAATTTCGTTATACGGAGATTAGAGATTTTTGCAGTTATTTAAGTAGATGTTACAAACCTTTTAATAGGTGCGATAATTCCAAAAGTATTTGATTATGACTTTCAATTAAAAATAAAGTAATATATATTATAAATTTGTTAAAATCATACTAATTTTTATTGTATAAATGAAATGCTAAAAAGTGAAGACAATTCACCAATTTAGACAATAATATGCACTAGTATGTACTTACGTTTATTTTACTTGAAAAATTCCGTTATTTTACATTGCTTTGCATTTCGTGATGTTAAATTTTCACATTTTAAGAATGAGTTAAAAATAGAGTCGAGCACATTTTCTTCCATTTGGAAACCGCTTTTCATGATTTCGAATGATTGTAGCATTTCAGTCCTATGTGGTTTTGGCTGTATCACGTCCTCAATTTCGGAATAACTGTCACTTTCCTTGCCTTTATTTAAAAATTTTTTCAATTATTCCGAGATCCAGTGGCTGCAAATTTTGTGCAGTTAGGAGGAAAGAAAATGACATTAACATTTTTTAGCTTTTCTCCACAATCTTTTGAATGAGTTGGACAATTGTCGACTAATAAAGCGATTTTACGGTCTTGTTGTCCCATTTGCTTGTTCAATGCTTTCAAAAAACCTGTCAAAAATTTGAGACGTCATCCACGATTCTTTTGTTGAATTCGTATTTAACTTCTAAAGATTTTATTCCTTTGAAGCACCTTGGAGATTTACTTTTGCCAATAACAAGCATCTTTAGCATCTACGTTGGCAGATAACAAAACTGGGATTCTTTGTTTGCTTTTCTTCCCCCCGAAACATTTGTCTTGTTGTAGGGAGATGTTATCGCTGGAAAGAGCAATGCGAGTGGTTGCACGCATGAGCGATTTGTTTGCACAGAAATTAACAACTTTCTTCAAAAATGACAAAAATCAAAAAGATAAACGTCTGAAAAAATTCGGTATAAGGAGACAGCCACTTCGGTATATGGAGAATATTTTGAATGTTATTTAACATTCTGATTAAAAATTTCGTTATAGGGAGAAATTCGCTGTAGGGAGACTTCGTTGTTGGGAGACTCAACTGTAGTAACTTAAACTTCCTTCTCATACTGCATGGCAGACAGACCAGAGGAAAATTCTTGCAAAGTGGCTATGAACAAACCCAAGGCAAAAATAACTAAAACCTCTGGATTTAAGCCAGTCAAATAAAAAGCCACTTTGTGTAAATGATAAATGAGTTCTTTGATACAGTACCAACTTACAAATATTGCCAGTAGATTCAAATCAACTGGATTTATGTTAGTGCAACAAAAAATATCAAACAGGAATGCCATCAGTGAAAACATATTCAGGCCAAATGACTTGTATACCAATACAAACGCCTATATGCAAGAAATAATTAAATAATAATTTTGTCATAATAAATAAATGTATTATTACAGATCAGTTGAGAGTATTTGAAACGCTCCCAATCTGAGGAAGAGGCCAATGTCCCTCTCGCTTACAACTGCAATAAAAATATTACACTTTTTAGTTTTTAAAAAGGAAACCAGCACATAAATATTGTTAAATAATAAAAGAAGTATCCATATACTAGAATAATTATTTTTCTTTAGTATTATTCTTAAGTTTGTGAGTGCCTATGAGATAAAGAACTGAGTATTTGAGACTACATATTCGCAAAATAATTTTTTCACTTAAACAAAAAGTTATGTCTATTCAAAGGCTAAAATCTATTAAATATTTTAATATAAAGAATAAAAGAGGAAACTTATAGGTAGCATAAACTGTCAAATACTGGCATACATAATACTGTCAACATAGAATAAATTCCTGATGTTATAAAATCGGTACCCACTTTCCCCGATTTATATTATATGTCCTATCGATTCCTCACACCTTTTGTAGTTGGTAGCATGGATAAATTTTATAGGTTATAATAGTGTACAAAATTTCATATAAAGTCGATTCTATATGGCTAGAAATTTTATGACATTGGCCGATGTGTTTTAGGAAGTTATTTTCACATATTTACTGTGTGAGTTTTTATTAGAAATAACATTCGTAATAAAAATCCCCAAATGCAGAGAATTTCTTTTACCTTCTAATATTGTTTAAATGTAAGAAATTTTATATGACACGGTGAAGTTTTAGAATAATTATATTAGTCTTCAAGTAAAACTTGACTCGAACAAGAATGTCACTAATTAAGTAATCAAACGTGTTCTCCAGATATTTCTTACCAAACCTTAGAAAAAATTATGACTAGGATTTTTAAAGAGGATTTTACAGGAAATTCTCAGAGCAATAAATTCCAGCAATTGCAACAGTTATGTAGAATAATAAAAGTTAGGTAGAACAATAGTTTCTCCTTTCACCAAATAGTAAAAATAACATGGATGAGTAATGTGAAATTCTTTTGATTATTAGAGCACGGTCTGTGGGATTTCATCTGCTTTACAAAGAATTGCGTCTAGACATATGATGAAACCAAATTGACTCAGAGAACTGACAAAAATTAGAAATAACTCGAAAGTAGTTTCTAAATTTGATTTTTTTTAGTAAAAACTCACGTTTTTGTCAGAGAAACGTAGAAGAAACATAGTTATTATTTTTCTAGAAATGAAAATTTTAAATTTCCGAGAATGTTTTAGATCTTTTTTATGGTGGAAAATTATTTATGCGATTGATCACGTTCTGCCTTCGTAGAAATAAATAATATCACTTACTTTCTCGTTTAAATCCACAGATCTACCTCGAAAAACTGTGGGGAAAATCTATTTTCTGTTTTTATGAAACCATTTACTGCAATTCGAGCATTACAATATTTTCCGAGAATTTCATTAAAAATAATTTACATTTCTTTTTACAATTGCTTGTATCATACTTCATTTGCAGATGAAATTGGTATTTCTCAGAAAAATGTCTTAATCAAAACTATAAACAGTATCATATCGGAAAATGATAGGACAAATTAATAATATGTCAGCAAAGGAAATAATATTCAAACGATTGAAATATTTAAACAATTTATTTATATATGCATAATCTAATATAAAAAATATGCCCACAAGCTTTTCCTTGCACCATTTTTCGACCACTCTGAGTGATGTTTGGTGGATGATTTTTTGTAGTCGTTAAATTTGTTAGACCATTACCACCGAGCTAAAATTTTGAATAAAATGCGTTTACTATATTGAGATAACTCTCAGGCCAGGCCAAAGTTTTTACTTTAAGTCTGCGGACGGAGACTTCATCTTCTCTCAACACCGCCACTAAAAAGAGTTAAAGGTTGCTAAGCGCGTGCATATCAAGCAAAAAAAGCAGCTAAGTAGACTCAAGCATTGCAAAGCGACGTTTCTATGAAGTTGCTACAAGCCAACTGAAAATAATTCTTCAGACAAAAAGTTCTAACCAGTTACTGATTGAAATTTTATGTCAAAAGCTAGTAGCTTAGTCACCGGAACTTAATTAAATGTGAAAGAGATTGGAGGTGTTGTCCAGACAAGGTATATATTTTTTCTGATTCAGTAATTTCTCCAGTTTATAAGTTTTAGGCTTTTTCATAAGTTTAAACCATGGGGGAGGGGAGAATTTTAAGTTGTTCGGGGTATGGCATTCGCTTTGGTTCCTGGGGCGCTGTGGTGGAAATTGTACTCATCCATCCTGCACCCACCTAATTGGTTAGATAACCCTTGAGGTTATAGGCACCAGGGGTGTGGGGTGGAGTCATGTCATGTCAATGTCTGGTTTGTACTGTTCTATCATGCGAATAGACAAAACCTCATTTATTCCAAAAATCCAGTTAACAACTCCTGAAACCGTGTAACTCTTTTCATTTTCAAGGAAATAGTTTCCACTTCGGCTGGCCTTGCGGTTGCTATCAACAGATCACAGAGATAAATTTTCAATAATGCTGAAGAGTCTCCAAGACACTTGAGTGAAAAGCCAAAATATTCCTGGATTCACTTCAAAGGGTACATTCAAATGGAATTGGTATACTGAAAATAAAGTTTATCTTGGCGTACTTGCCAATTAAAATAATTAGTCTGAAATAATTTGCTATTAGTTTTTGAAACGTTTTGTGTTGACGTGGTGAACATCGTGCCAATCTATCATAAAAGTAGCATACCAAACTAGCTTTATTTTGCATAAAAGCTTAAGGTAAGACAGGATAAATGTGTGCAGGTTTTACATTATCACAAATTAATTGTGAGTCTGAACTTTTTTCGGCCATAATTTTTTCTTTTGTACTATTGTAGTATATCTAAATGTTCAGTGTATTTCGCCTTCTAAATTAACATATAAAGGTTCTTGAAACTAATATTTTTGAAGTATAAAATTTAATTCATAAAATTTATCTAGCTACATATTAGGTAGCCAAAGGTACCCATTTTCCTATCTCGTCGGAGTAACTGCCTACCCTCCTCTAAATACTAGAAATATTAAAGATAAAAAAATTATTTTAGTATCTGGAATGTTCTTATATTATTGAACAATATTTAAGTTCGATTTCCATTATTAAAAACTAAAAAAAAATAATATTTTTATTGCAGTTTTATGTGAGAGGGAATTTTGTTAGATTACCATGCCATTTTGAAGCTTGCTATGGAATGCACGTCGCAATATTACACTGTTGTCAGATGACACGGTCAACACCTGTGCTGCACTCTAATCTCCAATTTTCCATGCCACGGAAAAATCCTCCTTCTCGGTTGCTTAGTATTGGATTCAAAATCGGAGGATTACTGATTCAAGACTCGATTCCAGAAAAAACCTGTCGTGTACTCGGGCCTGGTACATGTTAAATCTGCGAGGAATAATTCTCTTCCAAATTTTATAGTTTTGATTAGTTTAGTTTAATTAATGTTCCATTTTGAGCTACAGGAGGACCGTTTAAATTGGCGTCTAATTTTAAATAGTGATCAGAAGACGAGGATGCCACATAAACCGACATCATCCAAATTTCAATGTCATGCCATCGGGAAGAGTTTGTAGTGTGCAGTAACTCCCTGCGTACAGCGAATCATCGGTGCAATCTCTTCTTGATCCATCAACACTCAGATTCTGAAGCCAACAGAAATTAACCGAGTTTTCCCCTGGAAAGGAATTTTGGAGATATGAGTGCCAGCATAGGTGTCAACATAATATGATAACAGTTCAAAATTAAAAATTTCTGTCCCATAGTATTATTTTATAGTTATTAATGAAAATGCATTTAAAGTATTACTTGATGTTGTTAGTATATTTTTAAATAAATATGCAAATCAGAACTGTGCCTAAATTTTTTTGATCGTGTTTGCAATTGTTATATTCCATGAAAATAATATTTACTATTAAATAATAAAGTACAAACAATTTTCTTTCAAATGGAATAAACTGAAATTCTATGTAATTACTTTTTAAAAATTATGTATTGTAATGTCTTGTTTGCATACCATTAATTTTAACGAATGACAGAATAAATTAAAGGTGCATCCATTGGAAAAAAATAAAAAAAAATTCGAAAATAGTTTTCTCTAAATGACTTTAGTTTGCATTAGACAACAATATTTCATAAAATTAATGGAAGAATATAATGAATTTATTGCCACAAATTATCATTTACCATCTTTTGATATTAATTGCAAATTTCTTCAAATTTCTAAATTTAGCAATTTTGAGCTATATATGAAATAACAGCAAGAAATAAAAATATTCTTCATTTCGAAATATCATTTTTTCAACACTTGAAGAATAGTTATTTCAAAACATCATTCAGTCTTTGTAAAATTTCCTAAGAAAATAAATGAAAACAAATTAGAAAGCTTAATTAACTAATTGAGAGTTATCATTTGGAATTTTGAGAAAGCTAAGCTGATTATGATTATACAATAAACAATATTAAAGTCTTTATGTAACAGATATAAGTATTCACTTGTTTAAATTTCACCAAAGTTCATAGTACATTATTTTAGTAAAAAATAAAATGAATAAATCATGAAACCTGATATTAGTTTAATATTTCATCCAATGGGCTGCAATAAAATGTTGGATAAATACCCGGAGATTTAAGAAAAACTCATTTAAAGAAGAAACAAAATAACTATTCCTTGTCAAAAATGGTTGCATAAGCAAAACTGTCCATTATTAATGGTTTCCAGCAAGCCATTAAGTAAATGACACAACTTTGGTATTCATCAACTGGAACTCAAATATTAGTTTCTCGCATGGGTTTATACCGTTTTTTAATGAATCCTATGAATTATTTTAATGAATTGCTGTCATTAGTTAAATTCGTGCATTTGTGGGAGTCAAATCAAGTAGATTTTTTCATCCATCCCTAACATTTGCATAATTAAATGTTTTGGTAGCATTTTTTATCCTCTTGATTGGTTTCCATCGATTACTTTATTATTAATCATAAAGAAACAAGATTTTATGTTTAAAATGAATAAACAAAAGTCATAAAGTGAACAGCTGAAATTTTTTCAGACGGAAAGTTGATTATTATTGGTTTTTGCGCTTTTTTTAAACTGTTAGTTTCATTTTCAGTAATACATTCGAAATTGATAATTTGAGTTCCTTATTTTAAATAAAGTGAGAAAAAATTCGACACATAAATGAAATTCTTTGGCAAAGAAGATTTTGTTGTTTTAAGTAATTAAAATAATGATTTTTGTCATTTTTCTTTTGAACAGGAAAATTTGAAGATGTTAGTAAAGTTTTTGTTGCCAAAAACTTTTTTTCTATTCATATGATGAAATGTGTTGATTTTTAAGTGTTATATACTTAGCAAAATGAGAACCTCCTTTTTTCATAAAATATTTGAAGCGTGGAAAATGTTTTCTGGAATAATTTTACTAATTAATTCTTGTTTATTGATTACTGGGTGAGATTTATTTGAACAAGAACTATTTTTGTTTATGGTGCACAAAATAAACATAGAGTCGACCTGAGCCGTATCAAAATCTTTATCACAAAATTCTTAGAAAGTTAAAAACAAAGAAAGCAACAAGTATATTCCACAATAGAATTAAGAATTAAAAAACTACTGGTTTGCTTGAAACATTTAAAATGGAATAATTAAACGATTAAGATGTCACATGCCTATGAATAGAAGCAAAATAATATTATATGGTAAACAAAAATTGAAATAGGGGAAATAATAAATAATTTATAGAAGAATGAGAATTAAAAAGTAGAACCTTTTTACTACTGTTATCAAAAAGTATCAGGAATGCTTCATTTAAAATACATATAAGCAAGAAAATATTTGCAAACGTTTATCAAATATTTTTACGAATTATATAAACATCTGGCAACATTCAGTACTTAATTTCATAGTATCGTCTGAAAATAATCATGTTTTTAAAGTTAAGAATTTCAGCTTTGTCGATTTTTCAAGATGGCAAATGTAATAAAGCAAAGAACACGCAATTAAATGTTATTCCCTCAAGGCAATACCTGTTACATAAATACTTGAAAAAGGTTAGCAGATGTGCATAGCGATCGGAAGAGATTATTTTGAAGGAGATGTAATAAATATTAATAAAAAAAATTGATGCCATTTATTTTATGACAGCGTTCCCGTTACTTTTTGATCATAAAAGTAAAAGCATTGAACAAAGCAAATAAAAAATCACATTTCAACAAGTTCATTTAAAGTTTTCTCTTTAAGGTATTTTGATGGATATATTATTTTATACAAAATAAGTCATTCATCAAAATAGACTTTTTTCATTGGTGTCTGAAATTTTTTAAAAGTGTTGTGAGGTACTATGAATGATGAAGTTTGAAATCAACAATGGATCTGAATATCATATTCAATGGGATCTCTCACTTCTGGCAAATGAATTTTCTGAAGTCATTAGTTCATTTTCTGATTCCGAAATAACAGATGTTGCTGATTACTTTTTCTTACTGTTAATCAATTTTTCTGGATAATTTTGTGGACTACGAAGATATTTTTCAGCTGCATCAAATGAAATTTTAGAAACTAACTATTGTTTGGTGAGAATGATAAACTAATCTCTTTTTTGGATTTTAGGGTGAGACCTTCCAGAACTCAAAACTTAACTATGTATTTCGTAACTCAAAATTCATTACTTTTGTTTCAGTAAATATTGATGTAGTATTGTTTTAGACATTTTCGATTCATGTCGCTACCGTAACAAACTAGAAATAATAAGAAGAGGTAGTATCTAAAGATATATTTGCACTATGGCAACGGAAGTTAGTAAAATCTTTTTCCATAAAGGTCCTTTTCTTGGTTTCAGTTTAAGAGTGGTGGACAGAAAATTTGTCTTATGATTTCATCTGAGTGCGCGTGCGTAACTGTTTGGGTAACACAATTCACGAATACGATTATGATTTATTACTAGACAGGTAGGATAGATTATCGATAGCTGACTTTATCGGTTTTAATTACTTGAATTTGTTTCCTCAGTAGTTCCTCTTGTATAAGATTGGAACTGAACATGTGGGGCTGTAGATCTTATATATGTCGCATTTAGGGTTTTTCATTAAATCAAAGAGTGTTAGATTTATGCGCCTCTCGAACAACATTGACAGCCAAATTTTGAATGACTGCATCTCTAACCGTAACACCGAATCAAACAATTAAGCTGTTAAGCTTTGATACTTTTCAGAACTGAAGGTTTTTAAAAAATTTAAATAATGCGCCCATCTATAGAAGTTTTTGCTGTATATTTCATGGCAATTTGTTTTACATTTGTAATACCCTGGGCTGATAAAGCTTCAATGATGCCTTCTTTGGAGGTGCACAATAATTTGTTTCTTAAATAACGTCACAGAATCTCTTCACTGTTCTGAGTATTGTAATTGAGATTAGTACCTCAAATAAACATTTTGCGAGGAGGAAGGCTTGAATTACAAAATTGGTTTCAATCGATAAGTTTAGAGAATGGGGTTTTTTAATGTCTGTTTGGATAGCCACGAATACCAAGTAATCCTTTTTCAATGGCAATTGGATAAATTTTAAACAAATTTCAGTTTTTTTTCTATGGTGGAAATGACAAGCAAATGAGTGGAAAGGTTAACAAAATCAGTATCGTAGTAGATCGATTTAACTTTAGAGATTCCGCGCAAAGTTTGATAAAAATTCAGATCCTGATGAAACCTCCCAACACGGAACTCAGTATGAAAAGGCAATAACTGGTTGTTGGCATTGTCAGCTTTAACATTTTCTGCAATGGTATCTTTGCAATCTTCACTTCTGCTAACGGAATTTATTGAAAGTATTATTTTAGTGTCTGATTTCGAAATAACAGACGTTTCTGATTTCTTTTTCTTACTATTAACTAATTTTTCTAGAGAGTTTTGTGGATTATAATAAGTTTTTGCAGCTGCATTAAACTAAATTTTAGAAACTAATTTACTTATTGATGAGAAAGATTGATTAAGCTATTATATGTTTTGGTTTAAGAGAGTGAGATCTTCAGGAACTTAGAATTTAAGTGTGTATTTCTTCACCCAGAATCAATCTCAAGAACGCTAAATGCTCAGAGTCAATGCTAGGAACATTAGCCATCCTTCACGTCAAGCCTCATAAAGCAATCCTATCTCTTGATTCCTAGCAGACTAACAACTTA
>BGPR01000729.1:147684-180951 GCA_013235015.1 Araneus ventricosus | reverse complement strand
TTATTACAAACTTGTATTTAAAAGTATCTATGGAAAAAGTATTAAAAATTAAAGAAAAAATGCACGGAATAACATTAGTGTAACTGAAAATATAATTTTTTGAATTTTAAATTGGTGCGAAAATGCTTATTTTTCGCAATAACATGTTCCAAAGTTATTGTAGAAATCTTTAATACTTAGACTCATTTTTAATTTATTGAAAATCAATATTATGCTTTGAAAGTTTTTCTTAGTGAGTATCTACTTCCAACTAATTGCTCTAAGTCATTGGCGAATCCGGGAGGGGGGGGGGAGTATGGGTACGCAGTCTCCAGAGCTAGACCAGAATACTTTATTTTATTTAAAATCACTATTGCTGTTTTTTCTTTATCTCCCTTTGAAAAAAAGTGACAACATTTCTTCGTGGGTTTTGACAGGCTCGAAAATTTTCTCTCTTTTGTAGTCATTTCACTCGTATTTGCAGCGTTGACGCGGTCAAAAATATGTTTTTGCTAGTTATTTCATTGTGTGTTTTAGTAAATTTTCGAATGTATTGTAGGAAAATCACGTGATCTGTTGTTTCTTGACGAATATATCAATTTCGCCGCTGGGGTGTGTGTGATTAAATGATCTTCACAGAAACGTAATGATAAAAAAATCTGTTATAGCTCAATTTTTATGATCTGCCAAAGTGATGTCATTTTGTTCAGTTGGTGACTTTTACAAAAAATTAAGTAAGCAATGAAGAAATACATCTTCAAGCTAACTACTCATCTGAATACCTTCCAAGCAGGTGCTTGATGGAGAGTGGATACCAGTTATAATTTTTTAACTCTTTGAGGGCAGCTGCACGCTTAACATTACCAAGTAAGTGGTACGCTCGTGTGATAGTCGTTCTCAAAGGGTTAATGATTCGAACTGGCATTCAATTTATATTAAAAGTGCACTAAAATGCACAAAACTATTTTGTTAATTCTTTTTAAAATTAAACTGTTACATTGCCTAATTTCAATAATTTCGTTGTTGTAATAAACATTATTAGGCATAGTATTATATTATTTAAAGATAAATGAGAGGATTTAACTTCTCTTTTGGAAGCTTACCGTGATGAACAGATGTTCCCTCATACCATTTTCAGACTTGGAACGCAATAAAATTGAGTAAAATAGTAATTAATGATTGTGTTTAGATATAGGCGTATAGGTGAACAAGTTTCAGAGATCAGTTTCAGTTAGATGATCAACAGTTGATAGAAGATTTCAAGATGATTCGTCGAGTTTGTACAATATGGCGAACACTTCATATGCAAAAGTGTGTATCCATAAGTGTTCATGTTGGCACCTAATTACTTGATATTTGATCAAGCCTGAAGGAAATGAATGTGAAGTAATAATTGCAAAAAATGATAATTGCAAAAATTATGTTTAAACGATTAATGATGACGGCTAATATCCTGAAATCTAAATTGGACATTGGGATTCAAACTAAACATTGTGACTTGCTTTCGTTTCATATAATTAGGGAATCTTTCTAAAATCTTGATAAGTTCTTCACTAAATATTTAAGGAGTTCCATTTTTTTATTTGTATTATTACTTTTCATCGGCAACACTGAGATTTAAAGAAAGAAAACTTCAAATTCTGAAGAAGAAAAAAATATGATGCGAAAGTTCTATAAAAATGAATATAAATGATTTACATCTATCCAGAAGAGTTATGAAAAAGAAAGTATTGCATTTTAAATTTAGACAGTAAGACTAGTTTTGAAAAAAATGATGTTTCAAATAAAATAATGAAAATCTTTTGGTAAACTGCTCATAGACATTTCCATTTAGATTGGAAGGAAACAACAATTCTTCATGACATTTCGTATAATGAATTTTTGATTATGTATTTTGATCATTGCTAAACAAGAGATGGAAATTTTTTAGCCTAGTTGTTTTCCGCAGAACATAAAACAAAAGTACAAAAAAGACTATTTAATCATACAATTTTTAGAATTGTTTTTGTAAGGTAAAGATATAGGAAGATTTAAGAGTATCACTGTATTAAAAACTGCCGCATTTATAGCACAAAATTCAGAAAATTAATATTATAAATTTTTTTATGCATGAAAATAAAATATTTCATAGATCCAGTTTCACAATGTTTACAAGCTGCTATAGAAGGAACAAAATAATTAAGAATACCTATTCTTTTCTTATTTGAAATTCAGTGTCTTTCCATAGTATTGTAGAGTTTCCTTATTTTCGTCACTGTAAAGCTGCAAAAAAATTCTTTCAGAAAAGTTTAACATATCGTTTTTTCAATTCTGTTGGAATCTTGCATTACAGTACCATTTTCAATGGAATAATTCAATATTCATTATTATTTCTGTCATTGTACAAAACTTTTCAGAGACAAATTTATTTAAAAATGCTTTAGTTCACTAAAGAGTTAAATAATCTGTTATTTTCACAATAACTGTTATGCTTCTTAATCAAGTTTATTAAAAATCGTGAAATTTTTAGCAGACAAATAGATGTATTGAAACTTTTCGTTTACATTCCTCTTTCTAAACTGTTACAAATTTGAATCAGTTTTATTTTCAAGCATTAACATTTTCTTCCATAATCATCATTTGAAAAATGATGATGATTTTCACTGTTATGATAAAAAATAAAATTTTTTAATTAATGAAAATTGACTACTGTAAGATTTGCCAGAGTAGGTTTTTGCCACATAAAGGAAAATCGACGAATTTGGATCAACAGGACAATTTTTTAATGTACAGTCATAGAGAAGTAATTTTAATGAAAAAAGTAGTAGAAATTTATCATAGTTATTTATCTTCAAAATAAGTTGATTAACTTTTTATGAAATGCACTTTAGGGGCTGTCCATAAATGATGTCACACTTTTTTTCAATATTTTTGACCCCCTCCCCCCCTTTGTCACAAAGTGTCACATTTTACCATACCCCCTACCCCCAGTTGTCACATGTCACGCTATATTACATAAACACATACTTGAAGTTCAGAAACAAAGAACTACGTTATAGATCATATATCAAATTTTATTTTTAAACTTGAACTATGTGTTTTAATGACATTTGTGAGCATAACAATAATAATGATTATATGTGTACTTATTTTGTATGAAATAAGATTAAGGTTTACAACAGAAAACCTAATTATTATATAAGAGTAATAAAATATTAATATAAAAGAGCAATTAAAAACAGTAGTATTTTGGAATTTGAAATGGATTTTGATATATTTTGCTTTAAATCTTATCTTTATTTTATGAACGCAAAATACTCTTAAACAGATTGAATTAAAAAAAACCGCCTCTATAAGATCAACCTGTTTGTGCCACTACCAGTTCTGCCACTCACCCAGGTGGGGCGACGTATCTTTTGTTGGACATTTCTAGGGTGTGACAGGGGGAGGTTTTCTTCTAATGATGAAGAATTTCTGCTGCTACCATATTCTCAGAACCTACCCTGAATGCCTTTTTCGAAAATAAACGGATATAAGTGGAAAAAAATCACATGAAAGTTGTTTTAGCCCCGACTAAAAAATACCCTCAAATTCTGGTAATTTCAAAATAATTTCAAAATTTAATCTGCTGATTTTAAATGTTTTTATTTTAACCAAAATGTGTGATGTCACACTTTTTGTTACCCCCTCCCTTCCCCTTGTCACAAACTGTCACAATTTCGCGAACCCCCCCTCCAAGCGTGACATCATTTGTGGACGGCCCCTTATCGTAGGAAAAAGAAATTGCTTAAAAAATTGCGTCATCGGTCCAATCAAGGAAACCCTTTGCCCAAATCGACTAGCAATTTCTTTAAGTGCAATTAACGAAAAATAATTTTTTATTCTCAAATTCACATTACCACTCAAACCCAGGCATGCCATTTTATGCACTGTATCATTTCCTCTACTCCCGTTGTTCCTTCACAAATGATACAAAACTACGTAACCTTAGCTATTGTTCTTTTTGATGAAACATTTGATAGCTTTAGTGTTCTTTTATTGTTTGATTTTATTTTCGTTTGGCTTCTTTCGCTTCCAGTTTACGATAACTACTAGTGGTGATAGTATTCTGAACTGTAGTTTGAGAAAATAATCCCTTTGCTTTAAACAATTCAATCTATGCAACTTTTGGACATATCAACAACAAAAAATTCCTCTAACCACATTTAAAAATTATTTAAATAAAATTATTATTACTAATATAATAGCCCAGATCTGTCTCTCGGTAACGCTCTGACATCACCAACAATAAAACTCATGCCATAGCACGGCGAGACGTTAAACAGCATTATTTCATTGTTAGAGAACCTAAATTTCAGTAATTATAAATTTAAAAGAGTAATTGTCGTTCTAATTTCAGATTTAATAGCTCTAAAATAAATAGTGAAATAAAATTTCTATCGATCGATATAAAATTTATCTCGTTATGATCAATAGTTCCCGAGAAATGTTAAATTATATTAATTATTATTTCAAATTAATTTCCGTTTTTTACTAGAAAGTAGTATATCACGTCAGTGGTATATCATGCGCGTGACATAGTTTGGACGCCACGATGCATCTGATTATTTATTGCAATCGTGATGATATAATTTGATAATATTTTTTGGCAAGGTTTGACAAGCAAAGAAGTGCTTTGTTCTGATTAGAATTTCGAAAAAGAATTCCTTTGAAATTTTAACTTTTGACTTACGTTTGACAAGCTGATAATTTCATGGTTATTGAATTATAATAAAATTGTTAAACAACGAAAAATACTTTACACGGAATGTTGTTTACCAGGAAGTTTTTGAATAAAGAAATATGTAAATAATATGCAAAGAATAAAAAAATATTTCCTGTCATAAAACATATGTTTATTTTATTTGTTTTCAATCAATGTTAAACATTTCTCTCGCATAAGTATCTATTCAAACACGTGGAATTTGTCGGGAAATCTCTCGAATGAAGAGGCAATTTGCACCCGTCATACTATGACGGATGATTTTCTAGTATTAAATAGTAGTCGAATAAATTTCTTATCTGAGGATATAATAACATAATTTCTTACCTACTTTTGAACAGCCAAATTAACAAAGTAGACATAGTTGTCTTTTGTTAAAATAATTACTTGTTGATACCTGAATCTAAGCCCTTTTCTCTAATTGTAATCACGTTGCACTTTCTCTTAAAAATTATTTCAGGCACCGCATTTACTTCGTTACATCATGATTTACCTATTTTAGAGCCCAAATATTTAATAGAATTGAAGCTACGATACCGGTACACGCGCCGGGACAAATTTGGCTACTCTCTACTATATTGTACAAAATGTGGTTTGCGTTATCTTTTTCATTTCAGCGTTAACCACATTGTCAAATATAAACTATTAACCAAATTCATTAGTTTTTGCATTTTCAATTAATAAGTGTTTATTTTACAATCCAATATGATAAATTCCCCCATTTTCGAAAAAATTAAGGAGTCATACAACTGTTAAACCCCGAAACTTTTTTTATTATGAAAAAAATTTATATTATTTCCCAGTCTGTTTTGAACAAGTTAAAGCAATCCGCGTTAAAAAATTCCCATAATTATGAAAGTTATGAAGGAAAATGTATTAGCTGCTCAACGTAAACGTTGAATATGGCCATATCTTTAAAGCGCTGCATCTCAAAATGTGTTTTTTTTTATATTGCGCGCACAATATCTCAAGAACTATTGAATATTTTTACATCAAATTTTTACTGAATATGTATTGCGCTTTGTGCTACAAATTGATCAACAATTTTTCTACATATTTTTTTTCCAAAGCAGTTTTTTGGGGGGTAAGAAAAGTTTAAATTTTAACTATTTTTAACATTTTATTTTAAATTGGTATATGAAATGTAAATTAAATTGAAATGTAAATAAATTGTGGTTCAGTTTTTTAAACAGACTGTTTGTATTACTTAGATACCCAAATTATTGTGCTTAGACCAAGATTTTATTAATGATCATGCGCGCAAAGTGACTATCTCATTTTTCTAGAAAAAATATACCCATATTTATTACTCCATCAAATAAATATATACCGGCATAAAGGTTTAAAAATGCATGTACCATAAGGAAAAGAACAGATATTTTTTCTTAAAAAGTGAGTTTGTGAATTGCATTGTTTCAGAGATATAATGTATCGAATTTGTCAGCTTTCTCCCCATTTTTCGAAGTTTAAGAGTCGTATGTCCCCTTAAATTGAAAAAGAAATTTCAGGATTTGAATGCACGTCCTTAGAAGCAGAGAAACGATGTCTATAATAAATTATGCTTTTGATAATATTTATTTATTGCAAGAATTTGGATTATTTTCTAAGCATTTATTAGATAGAAATTAAATAATTTATAGACATAACATCAATTAACAAAACAATGAAATGATATATTTTAGAATGAATTAGTAATTTTAGATTTGTGTAATAAAATATACTTGCGTAAATTGATTTATTTAAATGAAATTTTAGATTTAAATGCTGGGTTAATTTTTTGATAAATTTATGAAACTGCACGCTTTCTTGATCAAATTTGTAAACAAATACGTAAGTAGAGTTTAGGAAAGTTCCCGTGTTCTTGAAATGTTTTGGAAATTTCGAAATTCTTGTCCTGAAGACATAACTGGAAGCGGCTGAAACTGGGAAATTATATTCATGATCTTGATTAATTGTTTGAGTAAATAATAAATTATTTAGATATTGATTCTAATATTATAAACAATAAATTTTCTAACTAAAGATTCTGAAATTATAATATTTATTTATTAGGTAACCCTACACTGCGAAATTGTTAAAAATATTTTTCAACCGCAGTTCTGCAAATATATTTAAAAAATTCACGGACCGCAAAAAGAGATATTTAATTAAAAAAATAAATTAATTTTTAATTGCATTTTTAATTAAAATTCATTCTTTTAATCACTGTAGATGTTAAAATTTCTTTATTTAAAGCCATTATATTTCAAGTAAAAATGTAATTAATTATAAGCATTTTAATAATTATACACTGGTGTGCAAAAATTAAGCACCGTTTCATAAGATGCGAGATATTTGCAACTAATACGAAAACTATGGATCGAAATCAGTTGTGGAGAATCGTGTAACATACAATCGAGTATCGTACACATTTTACACTGGAGATTCAATTACGAGGACATTTAGGAAACCGACCAGAAAGTGATGAAGACAAGAGAGGATTTCGTGTCATTCCATTCCAGAAGAGACTGATAATGATTTGAAATTATCATTAATGGTTTTGTTTGCTATGCGCATTATTTACATGCATTTTCGTAAAAATAGCATGTGTATTCGGGAAGATGTAAAGTTTCGCTAAAATATCCCAAGTTTTCCAGCAAGTGTTTGGCTTAAAACATGCAGAGTTTTCATCCAAATTATACGAAACTTACAAAATACTCGACAATACGTTACAGAAGTATTGTATTAAAATGTTATGTAAATAGGTTGAATATTAGAGGAAATATGAATATTTCTACTAAACAATTTTTTACTGCGCATGTGGGGGATATAGCGAAATTTTTCTTTCATAACTTCAAAGCCAGATATAAAGAGCAACTTATATAAAAATTCCAGTTGAATCCCGTTAAAATTCAGAAATATCAATGAGATGAATTCAAATTTTTCTTTGAGGGAAGCTAAGTGATCAGGGATTTTCCTCAAATTGAAACTTTTGAACCTGGAATCTTCTAACATTATCACTGAATTTTAGGAACGTTATATAACCCTATATACTCATGTATAGTTATAAATTAAATAAATTATTTAAAATCAGTTCGAAGATTCAAGTATAAAAAATATTGGTTTGTGCAAGAGCCCTCATGATTTAGATTCTTTTAAAGGGAAATTGAAATTCACCTCACTGAAATGCCGATATCTTTCTGAATTTCAACGGTATTCATCTGGAATTTTTAGATAAATTCCTCTATGTATCTGGCTTTGAAGTTAAGAAAGAAAAATTACACTACACCTCACAAATGCTCAGTAAAAAATTATTTAGTGCAAATACTTATATTGCCTCTAATATTCAGCATATTTATTTCAAATTTTAATACAATACTTTTGTAACATATTGTCGAGTGTTTCGTATAATCTATATGAAAACTGCATGTTATAAGCAAAAAACATGACTGAAAATTTGGGTTTTTTAAAAGAAATCTTTATATCTACCCGAAAATCAATGCTATTTTTACGAAAACTCATGTAAGTATTGCGCCCAGCAAGCAAAATCTTTAATAAAACTTTCAAGTCATTACCAGCTTATTGTGAAAAGGGGAGAGCCAAAATCTGTTTTAGTCTTCATGAATAGAAGAGATCGTTATTAGATAGATTGGTTTGTGGAGTCATTAGATTAATATTTCAGTTTAGGTATAAACCCAAACCAATAATAGCCAAAATCGAAGAGTAAGAATTTAAATTTACGACAACCGTCGCCTACAGCGTTGTTTTCGTTGCAGAAATGTGCGCAGTAATCGAATCAATCAGGCTTCTTGCATTTCTTGTGAAACAGACGATGCAAAATCACTTTATAGTTGAGTTTATTATTATTTTTTTTTGTATCCCCACAAGTTTTCGAGGTTATAGGCTTCTGGGGCATGGGGTGGCGTTCTGCTGGGAATGTCGCGAGAAATCTCATTGTATTTTGCATACCCAATTTCTTGTGTGCAGTTTCGTATTTTACAATTAAATGCATCCTTTCAGAAATGAAGTATCTGCATAAACGCTCTCCATCCTTTACATTAAAAAAATGGATAACATTTTCTAGAGTAAAAAATCATCAACTCAAGCGAAGCTGGAAACGTAGTGTAGTTCATATGAAGAAATAAAAATTAAAAAAATATTTCCATTCCGTTTTATCGTCATTTATTAATAACACGGCTGTTACTTTTCCTTTTTTTTATTGATGTATTTCCACCATTACATCCACTACTAGTTTGCATTTTTTTCTAATTCATTTCGAAAGGGGTGAAAAAAAGTAGTTTAAAAAATCCTAAATCAAAGATGTTCTCCAGTTTTTTGACGGTAACTTTAGAAATTTTCTGACATCGAGCCAAAAAAACTCAGTTGTTTTTTAAATTAAAAAAAATCATTTTTGGAACGCTCTCAACTGCGAAATTTCAGAGAAATTGCTAAGAAATTGCCTATTTTTTATTTATAGAGCTCACAGTAGGTATTGTAGTTTATTAAAAATTGATATTTGCATTTGTCTGATCGTATTAAATTTAATCTCGGCTGTTTCTTTACTCCCTCTATATCAAATCGCACATTATCATCGATTATTTTCAATGAATTTGTATGAAATTCTATAATAGAGTCACCCGAAAAACCGAATGAAATAACTGAAACGTATATACGTTTGTCCGAAACATAAATGGTTAAATTGAAATTCAAGTGCCGTTTAAATGAAAGTCCTTCAACCTTTATTTCAGCTTCTAAAACAGAAAAAAATGCATTTCAAAGGTCATCTTAGTTGAGCAATAGGAACATTTCGCTGAAAAATTTCCATAATAGTAAGAATATTCTTTTTCCAATTTTAACGATCACCAGCAGAAAATTAAAATACATTTTCCAGGATCGATCGTAGTGAATAACAAACTCACCTACAGATGGCGCTAAAAGTCTAAAGGAAACAATTACCGAGTAGAAACGTGATTGCTTTGCGCTGCTGCCCTGTAAAAGCCACAGACCGGAGAGTCCTGAAGCCAGTCCATCAAAGTTCTCCAACGGAAAAAGCTGCACATCTCTGGATGAGCCTAAAGAAAAGTTTTACAACTTTTTCCACTTAAGGAAAATTGCGAAACCGTTCCCTTTTTCGTAAATCAGAAATTCCAAGACAAGCTTGAAGTTCTGCTTTTAGATTTTATCACATTGCACTTGGAATGAGAAGAATGTGCGATTGACTAATTGGTGCAAACTGTGAGGTGTTGGAACAGATGCTGCATCTTAGTTGAAATTCTTTATGAAGTGAAGATTTTTTTCTTCGTCTCGTTGAAAAGAGTGTTTAAGAAGGTAATCAGAAAATGAAAATCGAAACAGTTTTGTCGAAGTTTTTGTGCATGAGGTTTTGTTTAAATAGAATGAAAACATTGATTTTGTTCTTCGGGATGCTACATGTTGGTTTCGGAGTTAGAGGCCGAGGGAGAATTCATGGTAAGTTTTACTTTTCATTTTTAGGAGCGCTTTTCATCGAGTATTGATTAGAATTTCTGTTGTTTCAATTTCACTTTTCTATGTTCTTTATTTGGAATAATTGGTGAAGTTGTAGAACAATGATTTGTTCGTTTTATTGGTGTTTCAAATATTATAAAACGTTAACTCGTTGAGAAATGAGAGGAATTATAAATAAATGTAACCTATATTTCTGCTTTCATTTTTGAAAATTTTGTTTAATATATTAAATGAATTAAAAGAGGAGAATTTAGCAAACTCGACATTAAATTCAATGGAAACATTTAATTTCAAAATTTACCCTTGTGTGAATAAAATCGAACACAAATAGAATAACTTATTCATTATATTTTGCGTATAAAAGCAGATATGGTATAGTAAAAAAATTAATGAATAAAACTAAGTTATGTAGAAATAATAATTAAAAACGTATTTTCTAAAAGTAAAGTAGCATTCTTTATCATATTGGTGAACAATTAATTTTATTCATTAATTTGATATAGATGTTAAAAATTTTACTTGCGATTCACTAGTATCTGAGATTGTATTGTCATTTTTTATGAAATTAATTGTGCAGCAAGAAAAAAAGTCCTTTCGTGAGATTTTATAGGGCATCTACATGTATTGTATCCATAGACAATCATGTTGAACTCCAGAAAATTCAAAATTTTTATTTAGACAAATCATTCTCCAGGAAGATAAAGGAATAAACGATGCAAGAATTATCTATGGAAATAAAATAATTAGCATGAAATGCGTAATGCATTTTTTGAAACTTTTAATCTTTCTGTAATATGTATTTGAACGCTGTAGCTAGATTTATTTTTGTGTAAATTATTACTTAAGATATATAATTATATTTTATAAATTGTTTCATTTGCAAATTTCCCCGTTCAAAAGAAATTTGTAAAAATTTGAAGCACAAGTGGCCTTGCCCTTTTAACTATCATTATTTATTAACGGCATTGTTTTAAAAATTTTTGAGAAAGCATATTTCTTCTGAAGTACTAAGGACTTCTCTCTTCCTCTTCATTGGACTTCATTGGATTCATTGGACTATAATGAAATGTATTCGTCGTTAAGTTTGGTATCGCTGCGTACTCTTTTTAAATAAGGGTTTTGCTTCGTCGTAATTTCTTGTTAAATAGGCCTAGTGATAGAAGATTTATGATGATAAAATCCATTTAGAATGGTTTTAAGCTTTTTCTAGAAGCGTTCATTTTAGAGAAATGCATGACGAAATACATTTATATTTCTAGAGAGGCCTTTAAAGTAAGCATTCTGTAGCCAGTGACAAGTGGTTAGTACGCAGAAAGCTATGGCTGATATACGTATATGCATTACAGGGCAATGCAGCTTCTTGAAATTAGCCAACTCTCATTTTAAATCTTGTTTCATTAGTGTGAATCAATGGTGTTTAAAGGCAAATTCAGTTCAAATTTGTGACTTTTAAATACATCAGGACACGTAGAACTGTTTGACTGGATATAATGATATACCTCGTTTTCTTTGCCGCTCTATCAGTTAGGACTATCACTGATTATAGAGACCAATATAAATGTGATTTTTGTGTGGATGGGATAATACATTCATTCGCTATTCATTTATTCCATTTCTTTATTAAAAATTATGAATGAAGAGAAATAACCGAAAGATGAAAAGTTTATACTTATAACTGTACTATCTTTTTACGAAAATGTGTTTCTTAAATGCTATTGATTGCACTGATAAAAATAAACGCAGTATTTATTACGATTGAATATATATTTTTTGAGAGAGCCACAAAAGGTTGTTGACAGACTCTGATTTCCATATCATTTTAATGCAGGACTAATGTGAACTCGAGTAAAATTGCCAAAATTTCACTTATGTCAGATGATGCAGCATTTTATCAGAATTTGCAAGTAATTTCCTATGGCTAAAGAATATAGTTACTAATCTAAATACAGAATTAAATTACTGCTGTACATTCCTACTACCCTTCGTGTGAGACTTCTATCGTGTTAAGTTTAACTTGTCTATTACACAATTGATGCTCCTTATTGTATCGAAATTATGCTAGGCGAAACTAATGAGCATAGTACAAGAGTCAGTATGACAAAAAAAATTAGTGATACATGAGGGAATGTCTAAGTTTGTTGATTCGTGCTATTGTGAAACCTTGTTGTCAGAATGTCGTGTTTTATCGTTGCTGTCGCAATTTTTACACTGACGGAAAAATTAGTGCTATATGAGCAATGTCCAAGTTTGTTAATTGGTGCTATATTGAAAACTTGTGGTCAGAATGTAACCTTGTATCAGGGTTATCGCAATTTTACAATAGTGTTATAAGAAAACCGCACTTAATTGAGGGAATGTATTATGAATGGATAATGTATTTCAATCCTTTTTGTAATATTGGCAAAATGAAAAGGAGAATTTCTTTCTGATGATACGAAATTTGCAGATTTTTAGGAAAGGTTCAGCATACTCATCGTACAAAGATCAAATAAATTTTCTTTGCAAGTTTAATGAATTTTCATTGAATACAAAAAAGACCAGAACACTTTTTCAAACATTTTCCACGAAATATTGCACACGTAGTAACCAGGTAAATCCAGTTTGGTATATGATGCATTTCACTCCAAATTAATGTGAGTACAAGGTGTTGCATGTAATTTAGCGCCGCATTAAATCCTGTAGTGAGACATATAATTATCTTCAGTTAATGAGCTCTGGATATGAAGAGGCAATGATGGATTTAAGCGAACTATTATCTGATTACATCTAATATGCCACATATTTGTTCTGTTCTTAGTTATATGCTATCCCTATATTTCATGTACTTGGATTAATTAAATATTATCTACCGAAAAACTGTTGAACTGTTTCTTTGATATGCATGCTAATTTCTAGAAAATGATTAAAATATTATAAAATGGAATTGTTTGGAATAACCATTTTTAAACTTAAGGTTTATGTTAATGGGAGCTTAAGAAATATTTTGCGTATTTTTTATATTGCATAAGTATTTTTTTATAAGTGCAGTGTTTCTGAATTTTTTTCATTATGATATTTTGCATTTGTTTGTGATTTTTGAGAAGTATGTGAAGAGGTGCTCATTACATATGAATAAATGCATTTATTTGATGTAGTATATCATAAGCATATGAAATTCTGAACTAAATAGCGCGATACAAAAAATAATACTATAAAGACCAGCAAATTTAGTTACTATATGAGTAGACGCTTACTAACTTTTACCTATTCGCTACTGCAAAGTTTTTGTTACTTTCGCTATAACTTGTCATCAACCCGAAAGGAAAGGATAAATAATCAGTAGCATATCGGAACAGAATCAAACTGATCGGAAATTTTGTAACATTATCGGGTGCCAAATTCACTGCTGCTCTTGCTGCAACAGATCATTACCACCACAACGAAATGTTTAGACAAATTTTTTCTCTGGAGACAACGATTTTTTCCGATTTCTGATTTTAATTTAAATTACTAAAATTTGCACGGAATTAAACATGGGTAGTATTTTCACTGGACGGAGTAACGACGTATAGGTAAATATATGTTAAAATAAAAAAAAAATGTACAAAATAATTTAGTTTAACTCAAATGGCTATTCACGTGCTAAATATTCTTGTGAATATAGCTCTCATTTATGTATTTTCATTGCAAATTGAAGAAAATACAGGATGTGTTAAATAATCACCCCATGTTATGTATTTAGCTCAAAATACATAAGTAAGGACCTTATACCATCGAAGATAGTGTAAAGTCTATATGTCAGATTTCATCTATGTATCTTGTTGCCTTTTAAAGTTATATTCAGATATACACGGAGAGGGAGAAAGATACATGGTTCTAAGAAATTTTGTTTGGAGATTCAGGGATGTCTAAAACGTCACAATTCACCAAAATCTCTTGGCTGATTTTTTTTATTTTGATTATCGTCTTTATAATTGCATTAGTCTTTACTTTCGTCTTTATGATATACAAGAAAGTAATAAATAATTAAAGATGATTTATAAAGGAACTGCATGTTATGACGTTAATAAAAGTCCCATAGATATTTCAATGTATTCGCATTTCAATAACATTATGTTATAGAGTTTCATGATCTTTATTGACCTTCATAATAGAAGAAAGTGAGTGATGAACGTTTAGAATAGTCAGGGTGAAAAATATCTAAATAAGAATGTAAGGCAGGAGATCTGGAAACGATCGATCTAATATAAATTTCGTACATGAAATGTAGAAGGTCTTTTCGTTGATCAAAGCATATATTTTTGAAAGAGGGTCGCAAAATAATTTCAAAATGTGCTATTTCTTAAGTGAGATGGTTAGGATGCGGTATTTCAAATTTGACTGCTCAAACTTGAAAAATGTAGCTTATTCCAAAATGTGTACGCATTTGCATATCTGCAACGTAATTAATTCGTAAAATACAACGAAGTTCCAAACCGCAAATGAATTAACGTTAGAATTAGTGCTCTAATGAAGTGAGTTATGAATTAATGAAAGCCTATTTTTATGAAACTTTTCACTGATTTCTTCAGTGAAGATATTTGAAATACATTTTTTTAGTTCAAGACGAGATACAATCGACGACTTGAGAACAATCTTTGAAAGAAAATGCGCCCGTACGCTAAATAATATGCTTAATATTGTTTGGATTTGTAATGTTCGTTGTATCAGCAATAACAGCCAACATTTCGACCACTACCAACAAATGACTATGTTCTATACATTTATTATGAGTTATGAAATTTAGATATATGTTAGTATATCTTTATGTAATATATTGAGATGCAGGTTAATATATATCCCTATTAAAATTAAGTAGATGTTCCCACACTGTACAAAATAAACTGAAATCATTTTTATTCATTTATAGACAATATTAATCCAATAAATATACAATGAATCGTTTGTTTCATTCCGTGAAGATGCATTCTGTGATTTTTGGAGCACCTCGGGGAGATGCTTAATGCGGCTATCACAAACCGTGCAGTGGACATGCAGAGGAAACTCTATTTAGCTTCAGCCGTGCGTGAGCATGTTGTGGTCATCAGTTTAACTCCGCGTCGGACATCGGACAATTTCCGGAGACTTGGCAAACGTATCATCGTTGTTCTGACACATATATACCATAACTTGCTCACGAACAACTGGAATGAATTAAATTATCATCTCGAAGCTGGACGTCTTCTTCGAAGGAGAATGCATTCCGTATTTCAAAACATTTGGTGAACGTAATTTAAAGAAATGAAATGAAAATGATTTCTTTAAACTTGTTGAAATATGTTTACCCTTGATTACGCAATTATTTATAATTGGATAACTAACGTTTTTGACTTTCCTCAATTAATTTTGATTCATTTAATAAATATTTAATAAAATTATTTACTTATTACATTTTTTGGTTTAGAGGAGAAAGGCTTTTTCGTAAAGAAATTTTGATTAAAAAGTATTTGATTAGTTAATCTTTTAAATTATTAAATTTAATAACAATTTAGTTCGAAACAAAATCTTTCACTTATATTGCACTATTTATTTTGATGACAAATAAAAATCTAAGAAGGATAGAGCTAAATCACATGACAGACAAAGCACTATTTATTATTTATAAGATTGTGTAGTATAGTTTTATTGAATAGAGTCATTGAATGGAGAAAATTATATTCCATACAAATGTATTAATTTCTTTCTTCAGTATTAAGTGAATCTTCAAAATAAGTTATTTCAGTAGTTTTGTTTAAAACAAGTTAATGATTTTAAAGGATTTTTAAAAAAATTAATAAATTTTAACTCAATATTATAATGAAAATATTTAATAGGTAAAACATTTTACCTGGCAATGATCCAAACAGAGAGCTGAATCTTTATCAAATTTTATCTAATGTCTAATGCTTCGATTTAATGCATTCAGGTACGGAGAAATTTAATCATGAAACAATTTATAAAGTTACCAAATTTAATTTCTTAAGATATTGTAATCTCCTAGAATATTTCCCGCCTTAAATCTTCTTTATACGTACTGGGTAAATTTAAAACTTTAATTTAACAGACACTTTTAGTAATATAATAAGACTGTTTATTTAATTTATTCTTCAAAGAATGTGTATTTTAGATGTACCAAATAGTTACAAAATTTTTGCCAAGACACATGTTCATTATAAATTAGAAAATGTTGTACATTATATATTAGTAACGTCTACATGTACATTATAAACATATACAATATAAATTAAAAACGTCTACATGTACATTATAAATTAGAAACTTCTTAACAGCCATTCTAGACGTTCTTGCCTTTCTTGATGAGTTTCTCTTCTTCTACGATGATATTCATTATCTGCAATAAAATCCTGTTTAATGTCTCTTGGCTTTGTCTCGTCCTCCATCGTGCAGTTCTCTCTCTTTCTAACCTTTGTTTCTTTGTAGTGGAATCTTTTCTATTCATATTGTTTACCAACACTGAAATCAAAATTAATCACTATAATATGATTGAAACAAATATTGATCCACTAACAGACAAAATTCATTACTAGATATAAAATAAAATAATTCAGAAAGAAAATATTAACAGTAGCATGCACCACAAATTCAAATCTTTAAATAAAGGCAGCTTTCAGTATAAGAATGGTTAAGGAAAGAATATTAAATGCAAAATATATAAATATTTAATTCCAAAATTAAGTACGAAGGAGAAAGAACCCTTTTAACGGAAACGAAAGTTTTCTAAATTAATAGCATGAAAAACAGAACTACTGAATAAATTGACATTAAATTTCGTTTTCTAATAACTTTACTTTTAACAACTACTTTCATTTTGTCAGAGTAAAAATGATGCAAAATTAACATTTTGTCTTATGTTCGAATATAATTCATTCAAAAGGAATTTATAACGTCTTAAATAACAATTTTCCTTTTAAATATTCAATACAAAAATTAAGCACGTAAACGGAAAAAATATAGGAAGCATGCTAATTGTCAAACACTCTAAATATTATTACCAACACTCAAATCAAAACTAATTGCAAAAACTGGATTAAAACCAATTAGTAACAATTTTTTAAAACACTTATCCTTTGTTGAATAAACGGTGTTCCGATGAATTAAAAAAACCTCCAACTGGTCCGTGAAGCGAGTATATAATGAATAAGCATAAATAAATAATAATAAAAAAATAGGTGAAACTGTTGAATTCAGCTCATTGACCTTCCCTACAATCCTGCATGAATAAATAACGTTTAGATGAAGTAAAATTTATGATTCTATAACTAATTCTTATTCATGCTTAGCTTTATTGGTACGCCTATATATCCATCAATTTATGCATTAAAAAAAACCCTGTCTGAGTTGTTTGACGCCAAAACAGAAATTGTGATTTGCGCGTCCGATAATGACTCTGACCAAATGGGCGGGAATATTTTTAACTCCGCCCTGCGTCACATACTTCACTCGCCTTTTATATTATAGATACAATATAATTACAAAATAATCACTGTGTTTAAACTCGCAATATTTCAAAAAGACTCATGAATTGAATACAGGAAGGCGCATTGGAGACTGTGACGGCGCATGAAATGGATACAAAAGCGCATAGAAGATAAATTTTTACCAAAATTCAAATTTCTGTTTTCTATTGAAAAAGAAGTCAGATCACGAGACGTAGACAATAACGATAAATACGAGGCATGCCATCTAACCATAAGCATACATGTTATCTTAGGCAGTGACATATGTTTTGTTGTGACACATTAGTCCAATCTGCAAGCACGAGACACGTACTGGATTCGAAAATTAAATTGTTGCGGCACAGTTGATGGCTACAACGTGACCATAAATTGATATAATTGCCTTTTCTGTCTAAAAAAATGATTATATCATTAAAAATGCAGTTCTCTATAAGCATCCGAAACTTAATACACATTTGTTGAAGGATCCCTATTTAACGCAAAGCATTTGGTGTAAATTTATGACAGAAGAGCTGATTTGGTTTTCTAACTAAACCGTACTATTATTTTCATGCTCATAAAAACATGTGCATTTATTTGATATGATGAACGAGAACTAAATTGGGTATCATATTAAATACACAACGAAGCAGAAAAGAACCAAATAGCTACAAATAATTGATTGTCTTCGAATTTGGACCGGCGCGTCGCCTCGATTGAAATGGTATCATAACTTCTATTAAATATTTGGTCTATAAAATCGCCAAATTATGTTGTAACGATGTAAATGGGGTATATGAAGCCATTTTTAAGTGAAAGAGCTGCGTGGTTACAGTTTTATAGCAAGTGTTTAGATTTAAGTATTATTCATTAATAATTTTAAGAAAAGACAAAAAGCCCTTGCCTTGTTTTAAATTATGTAGGAAAAAAATCTTACTATATCTTTTGATGGGAAATTTCTTTGGATACAATTTACTGTAATTATTTCACTAAAACAAATTAAAAATAAGGTGGGGGAATTTTTTTATTGCTGTTCAAAGGTTGCCTAGATTGGGCCATAAAATAGTTGCCTAAAGTGGGCTGTTTAAATCAATGGGATTATTATCTTAAACTATAGGAATAGGTCCGAAAGCACTTTATCACCACTAGTAATCCTCATAAATTGGTATTGGAACAAGTCACAGCAAGAAAAGAATATTAAAGCCATCAAATGTTGGAGCAAAAAGTATAAAAACTTCGGATACGTAAAAATTATATCAGCTGTGATAAAAACAGGGAGTAGAGGAAATTATACAGTTCAGAAAATACTTGGGTCCATGATTGTGTGCTGATGTGAATTTGACAGTCAAAAAATATTTTAACATTAATTGCGCTTAAAGAAATTGGTGGTCCAATTTGGGCAACCGGTTTCTTGATTGGACCGATGATACATTTTTTGATCCGTTTTTTTTCTAATTTAAAATGTATTTCATAAAAGTTAATTACACTGTTCTGAACATAAATAAGCTATAACAAAAAGTCTACTACTAGTTTTTCATTAAACTTATTTCTCCATTACTGTATATTAAACCAACGGGAGTGGTCTCCCCGAAACTTTCTCTTATCGGCCCTAATGCGGGTGGGAAAAAATACACAGAACGGCAGTAACATTGATGATTCCCCTAACACATGTGGGGAAAAACAGGCGCGCCGTTTATTGTGTCGTAGAATGGTGAGGAAACCGAATATGCAATTTGAACGAATTTTTTTTCCAAACGATTTAAACCAAACTGGACACAGATCTACAATTAAGATAAGAAGACCACATATCAATTTTTATTTATCTAAGCCATAGGGTTTTGGAGTTATCATGTTCACAAGTTTGCGAATATACACACCGACAGACAGTCAACCCTTTGACGGATTTGGTTCCAAAATTTTATACGGACCTACATTCCTGATGATAAAACTGTGTTCCAAATTTTATATATCTAGCTATTTAAGTTTTTGAGTTATAGTGTTCACATGGACACGGACAGACAGATAGACAGACTTCCCCATTACGGATTTTGTCCAAAATTAGATAGAAACCTACAAATTATGTGTAAAGATCAAGTACCAAATGTTATCCCTCTAGCTCTAATAGTAGTTGAGTTATTGTGTTCACAGACAGACATAATTCCAAAACTGTGTTTTTCTGACTCAGAGAGATCTGAAACGTGGAGAATCGTCAAAATCACGAGTTCGAATCTTTTGATGATTTCAATACTTTCTCTCTGTATACTTCATACATGAGAATACACGAAGAGAAAGTACAAATGACCAGATATTCCAAATTCTGTGACTCTTCCCTATCGTTCCAGTGCTTACAGAATAGATGAAATTTATCGTAGTTCTTCGACTTTTCTTCTTATCGGATTTTATGCTATTAAATATAAAGATTAAGCACAACTGAAGTTAAAATAATAGTATACATTATTTTTGCTTTTATCTATCAACTAGAAAGCAATTCAATTGCCTTTAAGCTGTAATAGAATATTTAAAAACCATTATAACTTTCACTTAACACACTTTATTTGCCATTTTAACTTAAATATTCTATCAATGGGCTTTCTTTTATTTATTTAACATTTACGATTTAAAATTGCTTCCATGTAGGGTAATTTTTCATAACTATATATTAATGATCAGTAAAACTCTGTTTTGGTCATAACTGTTCTTATAAATGAAAACATTGCATTTTTACCACATTTGATGAATTAATCTCTGAAAGAAGCCTCATAAAAGTTTGAATAATTTTCAAATTTCGCAACATTTTTAATGAATTTAGGCTGGAAAAAACTTTGAATATAGGTGATTTAAAGCTCCAGAATGTGCTATTCGAAGAAAGTAATGAACATTACGCAAACTACATTATTTATAGAAGTCATTTTCTTAATGATGAAAACCAGCTGGCTTCTGATTATTTTCGAACTTCTTTGTAATTAAGGCATTAGTTAAAAAGTTAATTGATTTGCCATCCGTTATTAAGAAAATTTATGGAAAATGGAATTAGTTAGCGCTCTCGCTCTACTTCTACCTTACTTAAAATTAAATTCTTAATGAAGTAAGACGACTTGATTTGTGATGACTTAAGAATGTCGAGTTTCCGAAGGATTAACTCAAAGGACAAGTTAATGAAACGCGCCAAACAGACTGCTTTAGAATATCATAAGATAATAGGTTTTGAAACATAATTAAATTTTTAATATTTAAAATCCTTATTTTTCACTTGCTACTATTCAGAATGCTTGTAGAGGCTTAGAGAAGAGTTTAGATGCCTTTAAGATTTGAACTTTTTTTCAATGAATCGTAACGTATAATTAATATTTACGGGGTATTTAATAACTTTAAGTTATTTTTATTCCAACTTTATGAAAAAAGTTATTTTAAACAAAAAATGCTTATTATCTTGTTTAGTTATCTGAATTCTCAGCATCATTATTATAGAAGTAATTTTTTTATCTAGCAATCTTGTTATCTTGGCTTATATCCTATACAATTAAAACTGACAAATTATTACCTTGATTTTTTTTCATTATGGAAGTAGCGCAGTTTCTTTAAAGAGGTAGGTCCTCTTTTTAGGTGTCCTTAAGATTTGAAGTTTTTTGGCGGATCAAAACGTATAATTAATATTTACGAGGTATTTAATAGCTTTTTTTTTATTCCAAATTTAAGGAAAAAGTTATTTTTAAACAAAAAATGTTTATGATCTCATTTGATTATCTGCATTTACAGCAGCATTATTATAGAAAGAACTTTTTTATATATAGTAATCTCGTTACCTTGGCTTTATATAATATACAATCCAAACATATAGATTATTATCTTGGGAATTTTGCTTTCAATCGATATGTAAAGCAGCTGGTTTAGAGTAACTAACAATGCATAATTTTTACGAATATAAGTCAGATTTGCATGCATCATCTAGTAATTGTTAGTCGCCGTTTATCTTTAAAAATAATATATTAATCTAAAGTTCAAAAAGCTTATCGAATAGTGGCGTTAACGTTGCTTATAAAATTGAGTGAAATCAATTCGATAGCTCATAAGATTTTGAAATCACTAGCAATAAGCTTTCTGTGTTGTATTTATTATCATCATACACGTGAAATTAAAAATATCGAATTCTAATTATTTTGGTGTTAATTTTAAATTTTTAGGAATTTTAAATTAATCTAGCTACAGTTGATTACAATAAATTAAAACTTAACAAAACATAAGAAAAACTAATATAATAAACGATGAATTATACAACAAACTTCTACTGAACGTCGAGAATGTGTAGAAAGAAAAAAACCCATTTCGGTAAATCACATTTAAATTGTTGTAGCAAATGCTTTATTTGAAAAAAATATTTTTCTCTAGTCTTTAAATCTCCAAACCACAGATTTCGTAGAACCTTCGAGGATTTTCCAGTAATGAAATTTGCCGTGAGGTTCAGTAAGCACGAAATTCGATTTTTTGATGAATAAAGGAAGATAATTTTCTGGAATCCTTTATTTTCTACGTTAGGAAATTTTACATCAACTTTCCACTTTCTTTGTTGCGTGTATGATATACATTCAGGGTTAGTTATTTTTTCCTTCATGCTGCACACTAAACTGAAATGAGGTTTTAGTAAGCTCTGTTAAAACAAAAATGGGTTAAAATATTTAGGGAAGACCAAAAGTAGCAAATTTGTAAAAGTGATTCAGTATTATATTTGAGTTCATCCCTTTTAGAAAGAGATGTTTTCTCTGTACAAAACTGTAGTTGCATTCTTCAAATGCATTTACAAAGTTAATGTGCCGATGTAAAACTAATTTTTATTTTGTCTGGCATGAATTAATAAGTCTTTATAAAAATAAAAATAAATTTCAAAACCACTTTTATTAATGTATATTATAGTGAAATTTTTTAATCCTAATTATTTTCTACTTTTTAGTCTTTTATTTATAATTTATTATCGTAAGTAACATGAAATTTTGTAATATCTTTTACTCAAATTCACTACCGGATGATACCAGTCATGCGAAATCAAATGATGTTAACTAAATAAATCGATTAACTGATAATTATTTTCTGAAAATATTAAATTAGTGGCCTGTCACGGAGAAAAGTGTAGAAAATTTGAAGATTCTAGCACATAAGGAAGTGATTCAAAAATCGATTACAAAACTCTATCTTTGCAAACATGAACAGAAAAAAATATAAATTTGTAAAATATATTATAAGCGTAAGAAAATTTGTCCTCATCCTTTTCATGAATATCAATGTTTTGAAACTCTTAAGTTCGAAGAAAGCATTTTTGGTATTACATCTACGCACGTGTCCATCCATCTGGTTGTCTGTCTGTATATATGTATGAAATGTCACCAATTTTGTCGAACAGGTGGAGGCATGTTTAATGAATTCCACTGTTAATTAAAGTAAAATCTTCTTTATTCCAGGATCATCATTTAATTGTGAAAGGCGATCAGGTTACTTTTACATCTCAGATGATGTTTAAATTGTCCCACTCCATGTCCATTGTTAGGATAGTGCGTGCAAAAACCGACGCTCTAAGATCTAAGACTCTCTAAGATTGAGTCGGATCTTCTGGGTATTGAATTAACTGAATGAATGTAGCATTGATTAAAAATGAAGTGGCGTTAAAGAGAATTAATTTAAAGAAGATTAAAAAGTTAAATCATTACATGTATGGGAACAGGATAAATCAAAAACATAGAGAGTAAATGTTGGAATTCGGTATTGCCCTTACACTTTGATTTTAAATCTATAAAACTTCGTTCAAAATCCGTCAACCCGAGGAGGAACTTAACGTGTGTCGTTGAATAAAGCAGATGCTTCTACACGTCCAGATGCTCTTCAAAGCATGTAACATCGTGCCATGGACTCCTCAAAACAGACTCACTGCCTAGTAATCCAATTTTGGCCTGCAAAAGGTGCAAATGAAAAAAAAAAACATTTAACGATGGAATGAGGAATTTGGATCAACTGAGTGCATGTCAGGAAGTTCAGTTTTCAGATAGTGCAGCGATTTTATTCATCAATGTATGAGCACAGAAGCAGACACACCAGTTTCTCATCGCCCGGCCTGATTACCAACTAGTGGAGTCGGTACCAGTTTAATAGGCGGGGATGCAACAAATAAAAAGCTGTCTGCAAATTCCCAGAAGACTTTTTAATAAGAGAAATAGGATGGATGCAGCGTTCAGCAGAAACTCACCCAAAAGATCGAATTTACATCGCAAAGAAATTAGAACAGGGAGAGATAAACCTCATCAAACCCGTGAAGCTCTAAGATGGACAGCGGAGTTGGCGCCACTTTCAGTATCACAAATAAGCAACATGACTGTATAAAAGAATGGTTCACAAAATTAAGAACAGATAATGCTGTCTTCTAGGCAGAGCAGCTAGGCATCCGAGATACCATCCGTCAGCTAGATCTAACCAAAACAAAAACTAAAATTTAAACTAAAGCGAGCCTCCTAGCCCTCAAAATCCAAATCACATCACCGATGGCCAGAAAAATACGTCAGATGCTCTTGGTAAAATGTAATATAAAGCATGATTGAATAAAAGCGCACAGAAGACACCAAGGAAATGATAAGTCGGATGAGCTAACAAGACCAGACCTGGCAAGTTTAACATCCCCAAACTCCTTGGATACCTCATGAATACATGTAAAGCCTCTATTATGGACATATGACCAAATCTGCCATGTCACGAACGGTTCAATCACACTTATTCATTAACGTAAAACCAATGCACTGTCAGAAAACTGCAGCAGGTGAGATTCACATAGTCATATAACACATTCTTCATTCGGCTGTAAATGTTGGTTCCACTAACACCTCTGCAGAAGAAAACTAGGTTACTGCGCCCTGAACATGTTTAGAGGAATTCTTGGTATGACTTTACTTATTATTTCGCTTCTGTTTTGCTCAAGGAAACACCGCCGCTAACAGTTTTATACCAGATTTATCCTGACATACAGAGCCATCTATTAGAGAAATATGGAAGTTCTTCCACGTGGAATAATCCCACTAGAATCACAGTCCCACTTTCATTTGGGCACGCCATAATTACACCATGGATTCTGCGGGGCTATTATTTTACTGTAACTCCCGTTTCCGGAGACTTTTCGAATATGATGCTACACGACATGAAATTAAACCAAATGCATCACAAGTAACACTTAAAGCCGATAAAAAGTTTGTCTCTTTATATTCTTAGAAACTACATAACATTTTTTAAAAAAGGTCTGTCAAAATTCAAATGTATTAATTTTTGTTGGAATTGCATCTTTGGTATTTATGTAACAGCATGACATCCGCAACGTCAATGTGACCTTACCTAATGTGATATTTAAATCAGCCTTAATATTAAATATTAAACCTGTGGAAAAATATTCTTCCAATTGATTATTTGATGTTTTCATTAAAACTCTAAGAATAGATATTTCTATTAGAAACGAGAACAATATTAATTTCATGGATAAAATGAAAATATAGTTGTTGGCATGTTTTGAGGTTCTAATCTTTCCTGTTTTATTTCTATTTTTTTGCTTTTATTTATTGCTTAATTTTTATACACTATATTGAACTTTTTATTTCATTTCACATAAAAAACACAATAATTCTTTCTTAATTATAAAGCAAAATACTTGAATCTCATTAAAATGTTCTGTTTTGAAATCTAACTCTGCAGATTTAGTTTATAATATTTGATTATTTTTTTATTCTGATTTTGATTTAATAAGGTTTTCGGCAAAGTATTTATAATATGCTAAGGTACCATTATTGCAAAATTGCAATAATATTTTTTCTTTGATCATTTTGTTACTAGTTTATTATATATATATATATATACACATGATATTTCAATTTTTTAACTTTCTTAAATCATTTTTAACGACACCTCATTTTTAATTACTTATACTTCCATTGTAATAAGCGCACTACGACTTTCATTTCGAGTCACGAGTCTTTCCGGGAAAATTCCCTTCTCTGGTACTTAAACTTCCTGCGCATTGCTATCTGCCCTTTTTGATTTCAACATGTAACCTGACAACAACAGCGCGCCGCTTCGCGCGTTACCTTTTTTATTCTGGTCATGGATACTCGTATAATACTATTATTTTAACTATTGAAAAGTAATCTATACTATTGTCTAGGATGGAATAAAAGAAGATTGAATCAACTAACGTCTTTCCGTTGACTTAGATATTTTACTCCTCACCTTCATTAATAATGTATCATATATATATATATATATAAATTTAATAAAAACAAATTTTTTATACGAGTACTAAAAAGTAGAATATTTTATATATTTGATTATTTTCTATTATTTACTCTTTAATTTAAAATTCATTGTTATAAATGTTGTGGACTTTTGAAATCAACATTTGTCAAGTACCACGTTTTGTTTCAGTTCCAGGTGGCATCATTCATATGGAATCAAAATTGACTTAAATCAATTGATTAACTTATAGCCAAAATTGAAACAAGTTAAATAAAAGTGTGTAATAAAATAGCATTTTGTTTAAAACTAACTACTTTCATTTTTAAAACAGCCACTCTAATAAGGGAATCTAAATTAAAATTAAATCTGGAAGTGATTTGTTAAAATATGTAATAGAATTAAGCTATTTTTTAGGAAAGTTTAATTTTTCATTAATTTACTTTCCCCCCTTGGACAATACACAACACTATGGACATTTCGTAAGTAGAGTCGTTCCTTCTTTAAGGGTATATCACACGGACAGAACGCCGCTCCATGGCCCCGGGCCATTACGGTAACCTACAGAGAATCGTGGACGGTTTCCGTGGACACTAGGTTAATGCCACTTGCCAAAAAATTTTGTAGCACGTGACCGGTCAGACAAGATGACGGAAATCGTGGTCTGTATTCAGTCGGCTTAAAAATGAACACGATTGTGACGGAAAACTCTCGGCACCGAAAATTCAAACCAATCGGGTGTGACTTTGACCCCGTGACGTAGTTCGCCTTCCACGACACCGAAATCCTGTCTGACCGGTTGTCTCAATTTGTCACGTGATGTGAAACTTTTAGCTCGTAGGTCACGGTGGCATTACCCTAGTGTACACGAAAATCGCTGAACAGACGCTGTGTCACTAGGCCACTTGGATTAAATTTGTTCCCAGAACTAATCTGTATATCCTCTAATTACCTTCTCGATAATTTTCTCCAATTTCGTATCGCATCACCCGATTTATGATGACTGATGCTATTGTTAATGAAAGAAAACGAGGGCAGCTAACCCCACAGGAGGTCAAACAATAAATCTTTCCTTGCAATTATTCGAAAAAAAACCCCCATTCTTGTTTCACTTTCGCAATCACCACTTTTTCACGAATATACAGGGTAGCTCAAAATGATTTCCTTGATTACGAATGGGAAACTTCCTTGTGAATAAATTATAGAACGAAGAAGTCTGAACACAATACAGAAAGAAGGACTAAAATTTTATTTATGTAAGTAATAGGTGGTTTATGTGACTTTCCTTCATTCCACGGGAAACATTTAAGCAATGATTGTGTAGCTCTTCATTTGGCCATATAAATCTTTTGATACCACTCTCTGCGTCTCAATTTCATAGGGATATGCCGAAGATTCTCTCAATTCCTCCTTTGCTTACAACAGTAGGCTTACTGAATGAACTGTCCGTTTATTTCCCTATCATGTGAAGCATTCTCATTGAGAATGCCTTGTATGATAATGAAATGTATTATGATTTGGATATTGTCCGTGCCACTAAGGATAGTTCTGTACAGAAATTATTACCTACAGAAACAACACCTTAAACTTCCATCTGAATTGGTTTGGAATTTTGTCTTTCTGTCAATAATTACAAGGAAATTATGTCCATTTGTAATCAGGACAATCATACCGAATTAATCTGAGTTAGGATTCCTTCTTTCGTAACCAATTCGGGTGCAGAGAGTTGCGGGTTCGAGATCAGATTCCACTGTTTAATTTAGCTTAGTTATATTCACAACCCGTTTTGAAGCAACACGAGGGCTATTTGGGGACGGACCTCGTAATTTTGAACCAAGGCCAGATGAAATCTTTGAAAGTGTTAAGCGTAACTGCCTATGGATTCAAAATAAAAACATATCAGTATGCTACATGATTTTGTAAAAGCAAAGAGTCAGCCAACTGCTTATGTGCTTCAGTTTGTATTATAAACATTTGAAGGTCCTCGAATATCCCAGGGTTGAGATAGCCTTGTGGCAAATCAAGTGCAGTTTGGTTTAAGTCTTGTTTTTGAAGCAACACGAGGGCTATTTTGGGTCGGACCTCGTAATTTTGAACCGTGGTCAGACGACGAGGACGACGCCCGAGCCTGTACTCCATCTCCAACTTTCGCATAACACAAGAGGGAGAACATTTGACCCCGACGGATTTAACATGCATCAGGCCTACTTATATTGCGGTTCATATGTGGAATCAGATTTCGAACCGTGAACCATCCGACCAACTGTTTTTGATTCCATGGATTATCGGCTGCGTGTATGGACCTGGTATAAGTTGTATAAATTGAGGGCCAAACGATCTTCAGTGAAAGTTTAGAGAGAGCGTTATAGGTTCAAGTTTTCCTCATCATCTAACCACAGTTCATAATTACGAGGTCCGTACCAAAATAGCCGTTGTATAGCTTCGAAACGGGAGGCTAAGCCAAATAAGTTAACTAGAAACTTTCGTAATCTAAAACTTAACGTATGGACAAGTTAACAGTAATGAATTTTCAAACTTCTGATACGATTCTTACAATTTACTTTTATTAGAAACTAGCTGTTACCCGCGACTTCGTGCGCGAAGAATTTGAATTATTCTTTTTTATGATTCACGAACGTAAATGTTTTGTTGCATTTTGAAAGGGGAAAGGAAAAGTTCTGACGGTTGATAATACTTAATTGGACGGCTGACAGGAGTGTACTGTACATGTATGCTGATATAGTTATGTAAATTGTTTATCTATGATGATATACTTTTGTATACCACGTTATTTGCACGGATATAGAGGTTGTGTGGGCTGTACACTTGAACAGGCCACGTATAGTTGCCCATGGGAAAAATATGGTTTTCCAAATGTACGCCTGCCACTTTCAGTGTCTGTCCCAGAGCCTCGAAAATGATATTTTTACAGGGATTTGTTACCTTTTGAGCTGAGATGATAAATCCTTCGGTATTATCGGAAGGAGTGGAATTAAAACACTCTCTCTTCTCCCTATATCAGTCATAACAGTAGCTATCACGACGTTTGTACCTAGGTGTGTACTTTTTAACCGTGTGCCATTGCGCAGTCTCGGTATATCGAGGTTACGTATTAGGAGTACTGGCACACCGACTATCATTCTAGGCTTGTCGGAAGGTGCCCCTGACAATTCTAAGATCTTGAAGAGCTCTACAGAATATGATGCTCCTTGTTAATGCCCATTACCGTATCTACAGAAGGATATTTTGTAATATCTCACTGTGGAAATTAAACAAAACATCGAGAGAATGATTCACTAACGTCATTGGATCACTGTGTAACCTTATTAAAAGCTGTAAATGCTACCACAACAGGAAACCGTAAGTGTAAAGTCTCCTTTGTTATTTATGGTCAAAGAAAGCAATATTTTCTTATATTAATTTTAACAGTGGCAAAAGCCCGCGCGCGAAACAGTAATTTGGCTTGAATTTATTTCTATAAGAATGAAAAGTATCGTTAGAAATTACGTTAAAAATATTTTTAAACCTTTATAGCAATCGGAGAAAACATTTCATCGCAATGGAATTAATAGCATTAAAAAGATCATTTTCTGGTCTTTAAAATGGCATAAAAATAATTGTTGTCTAATAAAGATTTCAGAAGTTATTGGCAAAAAACGTCTAAGCATTAGGCTTAAAAGCGGCTAATGTTCGTTATTTAATTAAATATCTTAAGAACTAATTAACTCTGAAAGTTGAAAATAACACCTTTGACCTAAAAATATGCTCTAGAGTGCCGTGTGTAAATTTCACGTCGCTACCATTCACCGTTTAGGAGGAGTTCTTGTGACCGACCGATCGACCGACAGACAGACAGATACATGTAAATTCTGCCTTATTGTATGGATACTTATAAATATAAGCAAAATTTTCAGAAATAAAGGTAAATTATTTCAAAGTCTAACCATTTCCTAGCAACTGAGTAGCTATAAATTTACGTTATTTCAAAATCGTCTGCACATAAAATTAAAAAAATTAATAACAATTGAATGAAAAATGTCACAGAAATAAAATTGGTATCATTGAAAAGGTAAAATTTTTATCTTTAGTATGGTATAAAAATAATTTTTATCGGACAATTTGTTCCGAAGTTACAGCGGATAAAAAGATTACGTGATAGTTGATTTAAAAAATAATTTATTTCACATGTTTTCACATTCCTGAAGGATCACGTGACCATAGATTGAAAAATAAAAATCTTCAACGCGAATCGCGGAGTCAATGGCCTTTCTTTGTTAACTATTTTTAATCTGTAGTCAAAAATAATTAATTTAACGTGATTTCACCTAGCCTATGTCCGTTCTCGGGTTTCAAGCTACAACTCTGCCAATTTTCATCCAAATCGGTTTTGTGGTTTGGTCGTGAAAGCTTAACAAACAGACAGACAGACAGACAGACAGAAAGACAGACAGACAGACAGACAGACAGACAGACACACTTTCGCATTTATTATATTATTAAGGATTGGATGGCTCGCAATTTTACAAATGGACATTTCTAAGCGCGTTTTATGAATAACTTAGTGGTTGTTCGAACTTTTCTTCTCAAGCAAATACATTGATGCTTAGACGTCAAATTTGTTAGCATTTAGAGATATCACAATTTTGAAAGACGATCTTTAGGTGTTTTTTAGGATTAATTCGCTAAATACTCTGAATTTCCTTATAAAAATCCCTCGCTTCTAAATATTGATACTATAAGTAATGATAGATTGAAACATGCTTGAATATTGCTTCAAAATATGACATAGCAAAAGACTGTCCGGAACAAAAGAAATGTTAGTTTCTGTTTGGTAAATTCTGCACAAAAAGCAACTAACTTATGTTACAGTTTAAGTGAATGCCTATGAAATATTTCATATAACAAATTATATTTAATAAACCTCAACCAGTTATTTCAAAATATAAAGCTTATGCAAAGGTTGGTGCAGTAATTTTTTCCCTCAAAAATCCAGTAAAGTGCGACCACATTTAGTTTAAAATTATTCGTTCAATTAAAAATTTCGAGAGTACGGTTAGCACACTAATGACAAGAGATACTAGTTGGCATCTTTTGTCCATCTAGACTGTTTGTTGGTTTTGTTATTGATTGTTTCGACTGTCTGTTATTCGACTGCGTCTTTTGTTATTCGACTAATTCACGTCTTTTTAAAATTTATGATGTAATGTATGAAAAAGAAATTAAAATTAAATAAATATTTTGGGTTCTATACTAAGGCTTGATAGCAATGTTTTGTATAAATATTTTACTAGAAACAGGTATTACTATGTTTATTCTGAAATATTATAATATGTAGGTAATAATCTTTATTAAAACTTATTATTTTTTAACGCAAACACAACCAAAAATGGAAGATCAATATGGTTAATGCAGAGTAGAAATTTATGCAAATGCAATGCCGGGAATGCCTAATGATTCTGAAAATAAATATGGAATAATTGGTGATAATGATAGTGAAATATGTTTTAACTGAAAAAAAGAGAAATAATTATCTAATTTTCAACTGGCAATATATCTGGTTATTGTAGCAGACACAGTAAACTATTGACATCTCTAATGTCATGCCAGATGGCAAAGCTTAATATTTTCATGTTATAAAAAGCCTCCAATTTTCCGTTCTTGGAGAATGTTGCAATGGGTTATATCATCATTCTGATATATCGTTTTACATTCCTGGTAGCAAAATGGCATAATAATGTTGTTTTAGTTTATGATTTTAAAAGTATGTGGGAATTAAGAGCATATGCTCTTCATGTCTCAAGGCCATGTGATGTCTATAACACATAAAGTCATATTTGACAATTTTAACTTGCAATGCAACTGAATTTCCTCCAGATTTATTTTAAATTCTCCTTATTAAAATAGGATCTAAGATGATCCTAAAGGCACATTAGTTAATGTGAAGCTTTGAATTTACAAAGCCTGCATTAAATATAGAGGCTATCATAGCATGTAAATCATAACTTACCCAAGCTATTTAAATGAATATGAATAATATTAGGCATATACAGACATATTCACCTCTATTATAAAAGTTTAATTTCATTTGATTCCATCCAATTACGTAAGCAAGAAGTTCCAGGTGTGCGCTCTGGAATTGCATATTTACTTTCCTGTTATGACAGTCGAGACACGAGACACCGCCAGCAATTTTATTTCTGATTGCGTAGCAAAAGTCATAACGCAGCCAGCACGAATTAAAAACCTTCCGTGCGTGTGATCTTACTCTGCCAAGCAAACATTCGCACACAATTGCTCTTAGTAGAGATGCTTGCGTACTCCAGACTTCAAATTTCTGAGGTCACTAAGAGAAGTTTATTTATATAAAATCTAATCTGACTTTAGAGATAAATTTAATGTGAAGTTGTGAATTTATAAACCCCACGCTAAACGTGCAGGCAATCATATTTTTTAAATTATAACTTACGTAAACTACTTCAACGAGCATGAATAATATTAGATTTACACAAACATACAAACATTTCCTTTGATATAAAAGTTTAGTTTCATTTAATTCCACCCAATTACGCGAGCATAAAGGTCCAGATGCGCGCTCTGGAATTGCTTATTTACTTTCCTATTACGACAGTCGGAAACAACAGACATCTCCAGCAATGTTATTTCTGACAGTGCAGCAAAAGTCATAACGTTGCTGGCACAAATGAAAGCCCTTCCCTGCGTGTGGTCTTACTCTTGTCAAGCAATTAGCCCTGACATGTGCAGATGTTTATCATGGAATGCATTGCTGACAGCACTTTCCCCTCTAGGTGGTTCTTTTTATGTACCCTTCTTTTCCCCCAACACACAATTTATTTCGCCTGGCCTGGTGAAGAAAGCAACAAGATACGTGATTTTTTTCACCACCATACCTTCTCTCGCGTCGCCGGATTAATGGGTTGAAGTCACGCCGAATTTGTTCGAAGCTCTGGCGTGTCTCATAAGTTATGTAGAAAGGGGTTTTTTTCACCTCTCTTCCCTTTTCTTTTACATCTGTTCGGCAACTTGGGGGAAAAAGCTGCTTCGATATTTTCTTCTCTCTCCTCTTCGTATGTATTTTGGCCTTGAGCGCTGGCTGTGGAAAAAGGTACAAAATATAGCCTGTCGATGTAGGCAGACGTTTTCTAGGTGATTGTTCTTGGAATGGAAAGTAGCTTTTTCCCAAAGGAGGAATATTTTCTAGTGGAAATGGTGTTAAGTGTTATTTCGCATTTTGAAGTTTCAGAACATTTTTTTCTGTAAGGAGAATCTACAGAGTTTGGAAATTAGTTTCTACGTCAGGGATGGCATTGAATTATGTGCTGAAATCACATTTATGCACATTGAGGAAACCCTTCGTTGAAA
>BGPR01000729.1:133600-147674 GCA_013235015.1 Araneus ventricosus | reverse complement strand
GTAACTTATATGTCTAAGAATTCAGCAACACTGATAAAATATTCCGGTAATCTTACCAATTACGGTACACCGCGGCAGGATTAACAGTGCGGGGATTGTCCGGCAGGGCCTATATTGGTCAACCACACTCGAGCTTTGTGTTGGGGACCCACATAGCACCTTGCCTCGATCAATCTTCCCCCTAATTAGTACAGATAGACTAAACGCTCTAACTGCTACGACTTAGTCGGGAAATCCACTTAAGAGAAGCAATCGTGGTGTTATTTATGGGAGGCTTAATCTGGTTCTTTGTCTGTAATTGTCACTGTTGCCCTACTTGGTAACAGAAGGCGCCTTTTTCGGCCATTAGGTGTCCGACTGTGACAAATAAGGGGTATATTTCTTGCGAGATGAGTATCTTAATACGCATTCGTATTTTGTTGTTGTTTTAGTTGGGATAATCTAGATTATTTCTTGGGTATAAGGATGAATAGCACAAAAAATATATGAATGGTGTTACCAGATACGAATAACATATATAAAAATTATCTTTATACACAGTATAAACTTTATGCAACTGTCATGTATAATGGCAATCTTATGGTTTATATAGATACTATGTGTATGATTGTAGATTTAGGCTAAAGGAAATATATTAGTTTATCACGGAATGGTTTATTATGAAAATAATTTTTATTAAGTAGTTTTAAGCTGTTTAGTTAAAATGAGTAATTTTTGATGAAAAATTAATTGAAATTTTTTCTTAGCTAAAAGATCAGCGTAGGGATCAACAAGAATTAAACGCTTTGCATATTATGTAAAAAAATTATAGCTCATAAAATCGAATGATATTAGATATGATTTTTATGAATACATATTAATTATAAAGGTTTAAAGGAACGTTTTTCTTTCATTCATCTTAGCATGGAAAGATGTTGTACGATTTTAAACTGTTTAACTGGGGTTGAAATTGGCTCTTATGATTAATATACGAAAAACTCGCGAAATAAGGTTTAATTAATATTACTAAACACTTGATAAATAATCCAGGGCACTGTTAATTGATTTATTTTGTCAAATTAATTTAATTGATAGAATAAATGAACTAAAAGTTCTTCAGATTCTGTGATATCACATTATAAACCATATCACAAATTGATCATACGTATTTCTTTTATGACTCAATTTTTTAAATATATTAAGAAGAAGACAGTTTAAAAACTGCTTTGTCCATTATTCTAAACTTCGTTAATTTATTGATTTACTGAAAAATTATGAATTTATCAAAATAAGATCATATTTGTTTTATAGTTTGTTCCTAATATTGGAAATTTATTATAAAAAAATATAAAAACATTTTAAAAATTAGCACACACATATTCCTACATTCTTAATTAAAGAACGATTATAAGGTAATTATAAATCTATGTTACATGCTTCTTTTCGAATTTGATGCAGTTTCTAAAAAGTTTCATCTCTATTCTGGATTGAAAATTCTTAAAACTCCAGAATTATGCAGAATTTATGTAGAACTGTTGGAGTATAGAAGATGTAAAATCATATTAAAGAGCTCCACTCCAACGATTAAGAGAAAATAGAAATCAAAGAGAAGTTATAAATCAAAATATAACGTTAAATTGAATTTAAAATATTTCTTTTTTTACATGTTTATATATTCCAACGAATGAGTGAAATGTATCTGCATTTCTGAATTAAATAAAATAATATTAAATCAATAGTCACTTCACAGATTTCAAAATCAAATGTTAGTGATCATCATATATTTTCTCTTAGACATTAAGATAGTTATTCATTATTTTGCTGACTATATATATGCTGTGGATATGTAACAATCAAATGAACATCATATATTTGCTCTAAATCATTTATACATTATTATACTATATACATTATTTTAATTACTATATATTTTCCTTTGAATATATGGTAGGCGAATGAGTGCTATGAATTTGCTCTTAAGTATTCATCATTTTACTTCCTTGAAAATCACTTTTCTTTCTTTTTCAAATTGTTAAGGGTTGCGGCTTCGTAGAAAATAATGAATTAATAGAAGTGAAAATCTTAATTTAATAAAAACAGAAAATTGTGATAGAGATAAATCCGGCATGTAGACTTCGTCAAGGAAAATTAAAATTTTTTGACACACATTTTTGGCATTTCTACACATTCCCCAAAAATAAGATTTTTTTCTATATTTACATACGTACAGCACAAAAGTTTTCAACAAACAGTTTAAACTCCTCATAAGTACTCAAAAAATTGAAGTTTCTTATACATTTAAGTAGATAACGTAAAGTTTCAAAATAAGAAACTTCCTTCTATAAGTTACAACATCGAAAACTATCAAACATTTTCAGCATACATTTTAAATATCATGTACTTAGCTTACCAAAGTTCCCGAGAGCTGAAGTTACCTGTAAATTTAGATGTATAACGGTAGATTTAAAAAAGAAAAGAAGTTTTTTAAAATAACTACATACACATATTCGGAAGGAACCAAAAAGTAACATTTAAAAGGCCTAGTCGCTTTAAATTATGAAGAATTATTTAAAAGATTATTCACTTCAAATAATTAATCAATATTATTTCTGTTCGCTTTAAAATAATAACATTTATTCTTCATTTTGCTCACTAAAACTATTTCTGGAATATTTACTGCAGCGTTCTGTAATTTTTAATGTTTTCAGTAAGCTTTTAAAACTTGAAACACGTACTTAAGAAATGAAGTTACATGTACATTAGCATTTATGACGACACACAATATAATAAAATAAAGTAAGAAACCTTCTTTTGTAAACTACAACATTCACAAATATCAAATATTTTTCTTATACATTTTAAACATTGTATACTTAGCCTTCCATAGGTCTTAAGGACTGAATCTACCCGTAAATTTAAATGCATAAGGGCACCTTTAAAATAAGAAAACTCTTTTTATAAGCCAAATCCATATATCCAGAAGAAAACAAGAAGTAACATTTAAAGTGTCTGGCCACTTTAAATTAGAAGAAGTAATACCTAAATGAATATTTACTTCGAACATTTAATCGTAATCTTTATAGTACGTTCTGAAACAATATTTATTCTTTATTTTGCTAACTAAAAACTATTTCTAAAAATATTTATTGCAGCATTGTCGCTACTTTAAATGTTTTCGGTAAGTATTTAAAACATGACCCACTCTCACACGTATGCAAGAAATGGAGATACCTGTATATTAGCATTTATAACGACACTTTTAAAATAAGAGGGAAACTATGTTTTTAAAAAGTTACATGCACATATGCATAAGAAGCCGAAAAGTAAAATTTAACTCCGCCATTCCTCGCGTTTAATGTGTAAAAAAGCGGAGGGGGATCATTTAACAGCAAAAAGGGGGTTTGCAAGGAAGTTCTAAACAATAACATTTACCGTAAAACAATAATATTAATTCTTTATTTTGCTTACTAAAAACTATTTCTGAAACATTTACTGCAAAAATCTAGAACTTTAAATGTTTTCAGTAACCATTTAAAACTTGACACGTACGCAAGAAATGAAGTTACCTGTACATTAGCATTTATAACGACACTTTTAAAATAAGAAGAAAACTTTCTTTTTAAAAAGTTACATGCGCATATGCATAAGAAACCGAAAAGTAACATTTAACTCCGCCATTCCTCGCGTTTAATGTGAAAAAAAGCGAAGGGGGATCATTTAGCAGCAAAAAGAGGAGGTTTGCAAGAAAGAAGCTGCCGCGTTCGAAACATTAATAAAAAGTAATTAGATGTTCGCGGAAACACCGTAAATTAACTGCTACCCACCTCGTTCACAATGGACTCGGCAGAGGGCACAAGGAACGTGACTTTGCATTGTATTTCAGTTAATGCTAGCTTAATGATGCAAAACTATTAAGACACGGGTATTGAGGTGACACGCGGAAGATATATTAAGCATTTCTTCTCATAAATCAACTCCTTTTTTTGCTGTCTCACACAGAAGACGTTAAAAAAAGTGCCTCCATATGTAATGAGAGAAATATTCATAAACAAATGGGTGCCGACTGAAAAAAAATTCCAAACGGTTCAGCTTTTGTTTGTGTTGAGAAACCGAGAGTTGTGTGGTGGTGTAAGTCAGGTTTAATTTATTTTGGGGCATTAGGATCATTAGCAGTTTTTAAGACTATTGCATATCATTACGATGTTTAATATTTTCCCCTGTTATTTGCTGATGTAAAGACAAATATGTGCTGCGCATGTTCGTTTTTGTCAATGGGCGTATTATGTAGAGATATTACTTGTGGATGATTATAAACTGGAACATCTGCCTCGTGCTCTAGATTTTAATATTTTTGCTTCTATGTCTGAGCATTACATATGTCGTATGCTCTCGACAACAAAATTTTTATTTTCATTATTTTTATGATTAGTTTCTCTGAGTGGCAGCAATTCAAATTATTATTTAGGTAGATGGTCTTGCAAAGTAAATTGAGAATGACTACCTATTTGGCTATGTCGATTATTTTCAGAATTCTCTAAGTTAAAAGAATATCATCATAGTTTGTTATGTAAGTTGTTTCTAACAAATGAGTATTTATATAATTTCTTCAGTAAATTTATATAAGTAGTGGCTCAAGATAGTAAAATATTGTTTAGATTATTTCACTATCTTGTTGGGCAACAAATGGCCACACAAGGGACATCACCACGCCCTGACTTAGCAACCGGGTCTACAATGAATGACCGGCCGCCACGACAGCATAGTCAGGCACTAAGATTCATGCATAATAGCCCCATTACGAGCGGCTCATGCAACAATCCCCCGTTTCACCGGAGTACGACCTGTCTTCGGAGGTGGGCCCTAAGAGCCACACCACTATTATTGTACCATCAGGTTGACGAGAGCTTGCTTACTTATACGGCAACCTCTCATCAGTGAACTCACGGTGCTCCTCCCCGATGGGGTTAGGCAACAAATAATGCCCTGATTTAAAAAAAATCCGATAATTTAAGAAATATAATTTATGGTTGAAGGAACTTTCTTATGTTACCTTGTTGTTTGAGCAAATATTTCCAAAATCTTCTGCACACGAAACTTGCATTCCAGGGATGAAATTAATCTTAAAATATCTGTTTCATTCATTTTACATTCATTCAAAAACAAATTTATCTTCATTTTGTCTGGCTTACTAATGTTGCGGATTGGTATTTTAATGTCTTTTGAAGAGGTTGATCTTTTTCTTGTGCATATGGTAAAAGGAAGACATTAGGAATGCTTTAGGAATGTAGCAATTACTTTTCATTCTTAGTTCGTAACACTAAATACGTTATTTGGAAACAGCATTGTGATATTGTTAACGTCGAAAAATAATTAATTATGCTTATACTGCTATTCTTTTCTCTATGATTACACTATAATGTTTAAGTTTCATTTCTAATTTTTATTTATTTATTTGAATGGCAAGCAAATTTTCATTTATATTATTACTTATTACGTGTGAGTATTTATAAAATGTTTTTGAATATGTTGTATCTGAAATCTTTCTTAACTAGAATTGATTTCTCTGTATTTTTAAAAACAACAAAACTGCATGAAATAGTTAAATAATATACAGGATTTTTCTTAAATAAAGGTAGGATTTTTTTCACATTTATTCGTGTCCTCCTTCCTTAAGGAAAAAAGTTACAGCATTTCTGGCAGTTTGCCAACCAACCATTTGCAAACGCATTTTCTCAATTCTTTGTCGGAATTGAACATATATTCGAAAACTAATTTAAAAGAACTTTGATTACATTTGATACAAAAATGAGGGAAAAGAAACTTCAAAAAATACCTTTCGAAATACAAGATCTTTCTTTCTAATATTTATAAAACTATATATGAGATCATACATGCTCTCTACGTTTTTAAAAATTATATATAGATAATTTAAAAACAATAATAAAAATAGTACATTATCAATATTTTGTAATAAAAACATCTAGGGTATTTTATGTTATAATTTTTCAAAAAGAAATATATGGGAAACTAATAAAACATCTGTGTCTGCTAACAATTATCATCGAAAACATCGCATTTCAAATTCAAATCTTACCTCCATCAAAACATTCATCGTCATTTAAATTTTTCACAAAATAGTATATGGGAAATTAACAAAATATCTGTGTCTGCTAACAGTTATTATCGAAACTATCGCATTTCTAATTCAAATTTTACCTCCATCAGAACGTACACCGTAGTTTAAATTAAATTACACAAACATCAAAACTTCTCCTAAGCGAAACATTCCTTTTATAGATGAAGTTTTCAAAGTACAAATTCCATCGGACTGTTATTGGCTGACGACGCTGGACAAATCGATAATTTGCACACAAGATTTCCTTAACTTTCAACCTCAATCTACTGTGGGTTCTCCAAGAATACACCACTTGATCGAAACTCTTCCTTTTTCTTTCCGTTTTTTTCCGATAACTCATTCCGCTTTATCTAATAAAAATTGGTCTTCCTTTGAAAATGGGTCGATTTCTAAAATATATTTCATTGTGGAATTGCTCGAGTTCTCTCTTGGATTTAGAGAGAGAGAGAGGTTAATGTTTCAGACGATCTGGTCTTCGTTCGATGCTGGATTTTTAACGATCCAAGAAACCTTTCGGGGTGTGATTTTGCGGAAAAAAAGAAAGAAAAACGAAATCCATTTAAAATGTGCGCATCACTGGACAACATTTAAATCCATCAATGCTTGCTCCTTTATTTGTTTTTTTTCTCGACAATTCCAGGTTTTAATGATTAGTACTGTCCATCCATGCGGGTTATTCCCGGCGCTTAATTCTCCCTTCTTCAATCATCATTCAAGTTTATTATCCGCAAAAGATGTTCGGGAATGAAAGAAGTGGAATAATAAAGAAGTTTTTCGAGCGAAATGTTGGAGATAAAGGAGAAACGCATGCTTTAGTGTTTCCTAGATTTGATTGTTGAAGCAAACAGTTTGCTTTTAATAATTGTTTTTAATCAAGCAGGTTGAAACAAAAGTTTATTGTTAGAACATGGTTCCCTTTCAATTTTTTTTTTCTCCAATTATTTCAGCTATTTGATTGCTTTTTCTTGTATATTGTAGTATGAATTGGATTAATTTAACGTAGCCTTTTAAGCATATTTAAGTTATTCGTGGAGAATAAATTTAATTTTTTAGGTATAATTTTTCAGTTTTGTTTTGTTTGTCTGTTTTCATGTGTTTTTCTTGGGGGAGGGGATATAAGAGACTATGCAGTTTTTCTGATACCAATCTCATTTGTCCTCAGCAAGAGAAATACTTATCACCACAGAATGCCCCCCAACTCCGAGCCAAGACGCCTCTTTCTCGGTTGGGTGGGCACACGAACCTTTATTGAAACCAAGGTAAAAAAATTACAAGCTTAGAAAATAATATTAATTGCATAAATGAGAAAACAGGAACATATTTACGTGCAAAAATTTACATTGTTGAGCCACAAATGTAACTTCACTACAAAATTTGAAGCCGTTATAATTGTTTAATTTTTTGAGAGTACACAGCTTTCGTTGCTTGTAGTTAATGAAATATATATCTAAAATAAAATTATTTTAAGAGTTAAAAAAATAACTTTACAACATTGTTTGACAGAAGCAACAAAGTTACTGTAGCTTTTCAGTCACTACATTTAATAATAGTTTTGTGAAGATTTACATATAATAAACGTTGAGAATTTGCAAGAGGTTTTGAAAGTGTTTGGAAATTGCACATTGCAATTTATTAAGCTTTTAGTTCATAAGGATTTGAGTCAAAAATCTGTACATAATTATCCATCTCAATGAGTTCATATGAACAAGAACCTAAATTTTTATCTTTCAAGAATCGGAAATCGTTATAACTCTTTATCAATGAATCAAGAAATTCATATAAAATTATTGTATATAATTATTAAGTCAAAGGTTTGGTCGTAAACACCGGTTTGTTTGAAATAAATTATTTGAATAATATGTGTTTCAAGAATTGATTAGGAAATTAAGATCGGAATGGAGCGAACATAAATCTAAAACTCTGTAACTATATGTTAGTTTTAATGTCAGTATCAATACGAATTTCAATAAATAATTCTTAAACTTCCTTATGATCATTCATAGTAAATAATTTCAGAAAAAGTTATGTAATCTGTAGCAAGTTTAATAATTTTCCAAAAATTAAAAAAAGATGACATTCAAAGGCAATTGCATCTTATTTTGGCCTAAATCTCTAAATCTTTAATAGATTGTTATGGCCGTTTTATTTCATTTACAGTAACCAATCACATCAAAAAAATGTATAAAAAATGAAATGCTATTTGAGTTTAAAAGGATAACAGATATTTAATTTCTAGAGAGGTGAAAATGCCCTCTTCCGTAGAAACCGCTATTATTTACAAAAAATAAGAAGCAGTCTAGGAGGAAATGAAGCAGTAAAATGAATTGTGCTCAAGACCCTTACGTATTTATGATTTGTGTTTGATTAAGCAAGCATTATGGCTGCGCAAAGTTCATGCTTTACAATGTTATAGCTACCTCTTCTAGAGACGTTCTTCTCATCTCCTTGAGAAATTAAAATAACAGTTCCATAACATGGCTGATATCCAAAACTTCCCGTTCAGTTTATAATAACTTCGTAACAGAAGTCTGTATTCAGTTAAATTTATGTTGGTGCATAATGACCTGGAATTTGTATAGATCTATTTGAATTTTATGTTTATCTTTAAAAATCTTAAGAAACACAAATCCTGAGGTATGGTAGATACGAAGATACGTATGTTACGAAAGATAATAGGGTCAGTTGGGGTAATTGGGGACGAATTTTGCTGACTGTCTCATTGTCTTCCCTTCAAAAGGCTAATATGCGATGGAGAAGAGCTCTGTATTTTTTTGTGAGAGCATAAATATATTCTGCAAGGTTTATTAAACAATGCCTCTTTTCAAAAATAATTTATTAATTAATCAACCTCACTTTTGGGAGTGTTCTTATTTTACCCCAAAGTATTCACAATTACCCCAGAGACTACGGGGTAACTGGAAACACGTGTTTTGGCTTCTGGTCACAGTGACGAAATGATTTCAAGCGAATATATTTGAAATGATTAGAAACTACTGCATATTACCTAAAACCGCATTTAACTGCGTTATCCCAGTTATCACAAAATACTTTTTCTGAATGCTATTCAGCAAAAATATCTTCTATTTCATGGAATATCGCATACAATCTATTATATCTATTTACTCCCTTTAATTTTGTGTAATTTATTATAATTTTAACTCAAATTTCGAGAGAAAAGTTGGGAAATGAGTATTTATGGAAACTGAAATTACTGAATAGTTTGACACACTAGAAAGAAATGCGTAAAACTTAAAAAATCACATATAAAAGTTAGTAGAAACATATAGTTCTTTTTATTAGTCGAAAATAGATTTCCACTTGAAATCGGACGTCCTATTCACTGTTCTACTAATTTTTCTTTAACACTCACACTACCTGAAATCCAAATAAATCTTTCATACAGTCTACTTCAAAGCTACGATCTGAGAGTATAGTTTTAACTGACTCTCGAAAAAATGGGAAACTGATCATTTACCACTGAATCAATTTTTAATTTAGCCAAATTAATGGTTCTCAAATCTGTCATATCATATTCACCACCGTCAACTTCTTGAATCCCGAAGACGTACGAATAATGTGCCTTAATTTTGGCACCTCCAAAGTTATCGATTAAAATAAACATACTTGTTGAAAAATCAGCAATGGATGATCCCAGATAAATTAATTTCTCCATCTCCGCAGCCTCCATTTCTTTTTGAAAAGAGCCAAAATCCTCATCTTCAGATTCCAACATCAGTATCACGTTTTCTTTTTTCTCGTCATCAGTTTCTTGTTTTCTTCCATACTTGAAGTCAACGGCTTCATATAATTATTAACAAAGAACTTACATACGTAAAAAGTAATATGTATGCAGATCGCATGGTAAATTATTTTAAAATGTCAGTTGTTAATTTGACATAAAACAGTGAACTTTACTGACGGGACAGAACGCAAAACCGTTTCTAGATTTAAAATTGCTTCCTATCAAATAATAAATTATTCCAAATACTTAAAAATATAAATTTTGTTATATTAGAAGCCTGTTCCCAATTACCCCGCAGTAAAAATTGTCAGGGATAATTAAGAACACTAACCTGTTCCTCAAGATGAAATCCAAAAGCGAAAATTGAAGTTTCCTTTTAATAGTTATATCTACAGATCTAAGAAATATACAGGGTGACAATTATTGAGCTATATGAAATAAAAAATAAAATTTTGAAAAATTACTGCTTTCAAAAATTTTATTCAAATTTTAAAAGGAACTACATATATTCGGATTTAGTTTATGACATGTGCGATACGCTTGCCATCAATGGCTATGACGTGGCGCAGACGAAGAGCAAAATCCTGAAAAAATCGCTGAAGGGTCGAAACATCGACACTACCAGTTCTCTCGAACTTTTTAATCACATTTTTGATTGTTATAACACTTGGACCGGTGTCTTCAGCTTGTAATCGGTCGCAAATTTCCTTTGAGAAGCAATTGGGCTTTTATTGCTCGAATATTAGGCCTTGACGATCGATTTACGCTCAGAAACGCTGTATTTCGACATTTTCAACGAAAAATGAACAACAATAACAATTAGAGTGCGCATGCTCAAAAAAATCCCAACATGCTCTGCATTCAACCGCCAAGTTTTAACTGAATCTCGCCAACGGTTCGAAAGTTATCAAGGTTTTTTTTCATATAGTTCAATAACAGTCACCCTGTTTAAATTATAACCTCAGTTTGCATATAACTGGCGTAAAGAATGAAAAATGAAACTTGAGAAATTTTGATTTCACTTTTCAGAACATTGTTGTAGTTGAAGGTAACAAACATTACTAAATACCATTGAAAAAAATAGGAAAGTATTTTTCTTCTTCCTCTAGAGTGTTTTTACCAAAGAACATGCTTTTCAGTTCGCCAGGGCCTCACCATTGCGGTCTGTTGTCAACATTCCCAATTACTACTTGTTCCTAATTTCTCCGCCTGACCCTAATTTCTTACCAGATTCTCGAGGCGGATTTTTAAAAAATCACTCAAACAAATTAAATTATTCGGAATAAAATAATATAATAATAAATATTAAAGCAGAACAGAGTTTACTATGAATTCAATTATTTAGTTAAAAAAAATTTCAATAAAACCTTGAATAACTTTTTTTTTGAAAGAATAATTCCTTCAGTGAATAGTGATTTGGTAAGAAGAACTTTTCCGAAGTTAGTATTTTAAAATTAAGTCTAGTTAAGCTTAGAAAACAATATTTTATGTTCTATTAATATATGATCAAATAGTCCACCGTGGAACATTTCTCTAAGTTTGGAAGAAATGAAAGAAACAAACACTATCTCCGCCGATCTGGAACGCCTCTTCACTTACCTCTGAGTTAATATTTTTTGTAATATGCACATTTCTAACAACATATTTGCGACAAAATAGTCAAATGTGGAACATTCTTCGAAGCTGGGACAAACTTCAGGAAACAGGTACTGACATGGCTAATCAGGGACGTCTTGTCGCTTAAATCTAAGTTAATATTTTTGTAACATGCACATTTCTAACAACATATTTGTGACAATAGGCAAATGTGGAATATTCTTCGAAGCTGGGACAAACTTCAGGAAACAGGTACTGACTTGGCCAATCCGGGACGTCTTGTCACTTAAATCTAAGTTAATATTTTTTGTAACATGCATTTCTAACAAAATATTTGTGACAAAATAGTCAAATGTGGAACATTTTTCGAAGCTGGGACAAACTATAAGAAACCAGAACCGTCTCTGCCAATTCGTAACGTCTCGTCACTTAAATCTTTGTTAATATCTATCTGTAACATAGATATGATGCTAAAAAAGTCTTTCGTAAGAATTCTCAGCAGAAGTCCTAAAAATCTTTCAATTCATGCATGTCCCCTGAAAGGACGAAGAGATAGAATGGGAGAAATCCTGTCAAGTGAGTAGATAGATGCTTATTAAGAATGGAAGAAATGGAGACATACTTTCTCATAATAAGCTCTTGAGTGAGAAGAAACTATTTATCCTAAGTGCGCTGCGATGCGATTCTTCAAGATTCATTCGCACATTTAGGGGATCTTCTTGAGCGCAGCCAAGAATAATGAAAGCCTGGAGTGACTATCTTATTCCATAAACATTTTTCAAACGTATGAGCTGTTGCCTAAGGATGTATAAAGGTGATATTTAACTTTTGAAGGGTACATATTTTTCTAGTAACAGTATATTAAAACGTTTTTATGTTGAGATTTAAAGATACTTAATTTTAAAAAATCAAGACATGTTTAATTATAGTTTAAGATAAGAAATTGAAATATCTTGGTTTTTGTTCCATGAAAAATCTGGGAAAAACTTTACGCCAACCTTTATTTCAGTATTAGGTGCTGGCACAATACTATCTCAAAATAGTAGTAATAATTAAATGAAGACTAATTTGATTGTTAAAACCACATTATGTGGTGGATGTGTTTATTAGTTTTGTTGTGGTGTTTTGTAAGTTGATGTATTTTTTTCTTTCTGTTTAGTTGTTATTTTGCACTCCCCGCCGTCCAGGTACACTCTCTGGGTAGTCTGTTCCGGCGTGGGGAGATAAATAAATATCTTTTGTGGTCCTTGAAATTCTTAAGAAATAGTAAGAGCAATCAGAGATGGAAAAAAATAGCCATTCCATAGACATTTAAAAATTGATGATTTGATGGTAAAGTATTACTACTATGGCCTTAGTAATTGGTTCAGAATAAAAGATGATTATTTTGTGATGTGAATTGAGATATATTCATGGTTATAAAGCGAATATTATCATGGAAATTACATTATGCTGCTGTATAAGGTGTATAGTGTAGTAAAATTATTTTTTGTAAATTTGCATTATTTGTGGAAAGTGTAGAATATGCTTGAGAACATGATACTTTGAATAAATTGAAGATAAATAGATCAATAGAAATCATAAATTAGGTTTCATACACTTCAAGTCTTAAAGTAATCTTAAATTTATTTCGAAGAGTGGCCTGGTGGTAGAGTGAAAGTTGCAAATTAGAATAACCCCATTTTGAAACTGAAGTAGAGCCATTTTAACACGGATTTCATTAGTTTCAGCTGTAGTTAGATGGCGAGCACGATAATTGATTGAGCATTCCTCTCTTTAATTTACACACCACTTTAATCTGAGGATAACAGTTAACAGTTAAATTTTAATGAAAATATTAATTAAAAATTGATTAAATTAATTAATCAAACATTAATAAAAACTCTTAGTATTATATAGTTACTCTTAGTATTATTCTTTTTTAATTTTAATTTTTGTTTAGTATTTCTATTATTTTAATCTGAGGATGCTTAATTCAGGACAGGTTAGTTTAGTTTTATTAACATCTCGTCATTTTTGCATCAACATGAGGGTTATTTGAGGACGGATCTAGCAGTTTTGAGCAGTGTTTAAGAACGAGGACAATACCTGAGCCGGCACCCCCTCTCACTACTTCAGCTCCACTCTTGCAGGAAGTAGCTTGACCCTCGATTTCAGAATTAATTCTCAGCAGACCATATGCGGCAAATCTTTGTTGGAACCTGGAACCTTCCGGCTCCGAAGTCGAGATCTTTTCAAGTCTGGGCACTGTGGCCCCTAACTGAAGATGACAAATTTCGAACTCACCAGACTCACATGCCCTGTTGATCTTTGGTGGAATTAGGTTTCGAACCTCGAACCCTAAAGTCCATCAGACGAGATTTTATTGGACCAGTCCACTGTGGCCTAACTCACGACAACAGATTCCATACTCACCAGATTATAGATTCATTTGCACGGCGGACATTCAGTAGAAATGGGTTTTCTTCAAACCATTGTTACCCCTATAAAACCGAATGAAAAATAATGAAGTATATGTTCGGGTATTTGACAGTAATTATTAACGGGAAACAAAAAAATCTGATATTCTTTTTACCAGAATTGTATGGAAATTGTGGACGAAACGTATGATTTCGATTGTA
>BGPR01000729.1:109649-121593 GCA_013235015.1 Araneus ventricosus | reverse complement strand
ACTATTTATATAAATTATGATTTTTTAACTATTTATATAAATTATGATTTTTTAACTATTTATATAAATTAAAAGCATTTTGTTTTTTTATTGAACAACTTTAATTAGATACACATCACTTCATCGGAAATATTTAATTTGAATTTTTCTCGAACATTGTTCACTTTAAAAATCTGAAATATACAATATCTGATTTTCATTATTTTATTTGATATATCTGAGCCAGCACCAACTTTCGAAAGTTACACACCACAACATGAACTTTTGAGTTGAAAACAAATATATGTTAACCCTGTTTAACAATTTGGTATTTGGTTGAGTTATGATTCGAATTTAATTCGAGCAGAGGAGATTTTGAGAATTTTCCATACACCACCACAATATTTAGATAAGAGTATTAGTAAAACTTTATAAGAATTTTTAGCTGTTCTTTTATCTGTTACCTTATTTGTTTTAGAAAAAATATAGACTCTTTAGTTATTTCTTAGTGTAACCTTAGGATTGATTAAACGATTTAGGTAAGGGATAGAAAAAATAAAATATTTCTAAATAGCTTCTCCAAAATAAATGACAGTTATAAATTGATAAATTTATAAATTGATTAAATTATTTAATAAAACATTAATAAAATTTCATAGTATTATATATGTAGTATCCCGCCAGGAGGCTCTCTTCTGCTTTCACTCTTAGCTGACGTCACGTCAGATGATCTTGCGCTTGTTAGACATTGTTGTGTGTGTAATGGCGAACGATGGAACGCAACGCCAGAACTGTCGGCGATGACTTGATGTACAGGGCAGTGGCCGCCCTCTAATTATTTCACTAATCTTATTCTATTTAAATGTTTGTGCTGTCATTATTAAATTTCTTTAATAGCAGAACTGCGTCCTCACCTGTCTACGAAATTACATTACACATGGGACGTAGGCACCCATACTACATATATAAAGGCTCAAATGCAGCTATTTATAATATAATACAGAAACAAAAATTAGATAAACTAAACAAAAATTAAAATTAAATAAAAAGAAAGAAAAAAAAGTATAGATAATAAACAGCAGATTTAGACAAAAACGATGACAATACATCTTTAAGCGTACAGAAGCAACAGCCTCAAGTGATTGCATCAACAGAAGTTCGAAACGATAATATTTAAAACACATAAAAATGAATTTCGAAAGTAAAAAATGTTCAAAATGGAAGAAATGAATAAGGAATCGAATGGTAAACTTTAGCGAAGACCACTCACCATAAAGATTCCAAAATTAGACAAGATTTTCTGTCAAGGGTAAGATTATAAATCAAAAGTATACCCTTTGTGGCCTGAATCCTGTCCTGTTTTTTTTCTCCAAAATAAACTAATTCCAGGAATATATATTTAATTATCACGGGTGCGTGTTACTCTTATCAGAAGAATGTCTTGAGATTGGGTTTTATCCCATAACCAATCGTCCCTAAGACTTTCTTTCCACCATCTGTTTATGAAGTAAAATTGAAATAACTTATAATTTTTAACTTGTATTCGTTTTGGATAGAAATGGGTAATAAAGTCTCTACTATTCTTTTGTAAGTTTCTGTTATAGTAGTTTTTCATAGGAATAACAAATGAAAAGTAAAATACAACTCTTTAATGCAACTTTATCATAATGAATTCCATTGAAATTTGTAATCTCTGTTTGGAACCATGTTGTAAGCCAAGTAGATATGTTATGAAAAAAAACACTCCCCACATAAAACTAGACAAGATCGTTATTAAAATGTTAGTGAATAGCATGCTTCGTATTTCAATAGCTATTTATCCAGTCATTTAATCTGTACAAAGATAAGTCGCAATAAATAAATAAAATACCTCTGATATACCATTGATATACCATTGAACGAACAAAAATGTAAGATTAGACAATTAAAAGCCAAACTCCAAAATAAGCACATATTGATTGTTATTAAAATCTGATTTCCAGAGAAAGTCTACATCCATCATCACTATAGTCACAAAGAAGTTATAAAATCCTTTGCCATTTAATAACCCATATCGAGATATTACTCATGAAAAGAAGCAATTGCTAATAAATCTGATGAGTGATGTAGACTAAATTTGGTTTAAGCTTTCACCCTGGTTTTCCTAAATGAATTACTTCGAGGGAAATATAACTTAATTACCATGGTTGTTACCCCTACCAGAAAGCTATCTCGAGAATGGGTTTGGGAAACCAGAACCCATACTTGTTGTCCCGGTCAACTGGTGACACACAGAGATGGTCATTGCTAAGGATTAACTGCCATGACTGATTATATGGATGGTGAGGGAAATGTGAGGGGGAGAGGCACGAGCAGGACTGTGGTATATCGGTGGCCATTTGCCAGTAAGCTGAGTACCATGTGGTGCTTCATTCGGCTGGTCATCATATTTCTTGCTGTAAAGACTAGCGGTTTAATGGTTCCTCAGTATGCATTTTCCATAACGACATCTCCTGTAATATTTTTGTGGCAAAGTACCATAGCTTGATCTGAAAAACACCCTGAATTTGCAGTGAGGTTTAATTATATGAAAACATAAGTGGATTTGACGATAACTGATGAGCATGAAGTTTGCAGTCTTGACGCTCATTTTTCTTAAAACTTTCGGTAGATTATTTTTGGCAGCAATTGAAACTATTAAATTGCACTTAGACGAAGTTTTAAATATCCTTTTGATATAGGAATTAAAAAAAAAGAAACAGGAAAAGACCTCCTCTCTTTTCATTTCATTCGAAGTTCCATAAGCAGGTAAAGTATCCATAACTTATGAAAATAGGCCTGGGGAGTTAAGTAATCTTTCTGTTGATTACAGGAAGTACATTAGAGATACGCGATGGATGGTTTAGTGGCACAACAGTTATATCATTCGTATGAAAAAAATTGCTGATATATCCAGTAAGGAAAGAGTTAAGGAAAATTCGTGAAAAAAGCAACAATTCAAGAAGCTATGAACTGATTTTAATGTCTGTGAGAAAGTGCAGAGAGATTCTGAAGTCCATAGCAACTTTAATAATTAATAATTTATAAAAAAATGGGAGTAGAAGGGTGTTGTTTGCACAGAAAGAATGGAAATAAAACCAAACTTTTTATTTGAAACTAGGAATACGACAGCAATGTTGCTGAAAACTGAGAAAAAGGGTGGTTAATTGTCTCAGAACTTAATTCATGCATTAAGACAGACACATTGAACATTTTCAAGCCATTTCTCACACCAACATCCTGCGCAATATATCGCTCGTCGAACTGCAAGAGCAGTTGTTGGTTTACACGGTTAACATGTGAACAAAAAATGCTGGATGCTGGTGAAGAAAATTTCGTCGCTTAATATGCAACATCACCTATTTTAGTTCTCCAAGAGGGAGAAAAACTGAAGCTTTCGCTACCAATAACAAATATTTCTGATATTTTTCACATCTGATATGAACATGATACCGCATGCTAATAGTGTGAAAAAAATCAGATACGGAAAAAAAAAATCAGAAATCATCGTTATTGGGTAGTTCGTATTAGATAATAGAGAAAATTCAAAGTTATGGACTTAACTTTCCCGTACATACTATGTAGAAGGTTGTTGAATAACATGAAAACAAATTGCAGATAATGATTTTGTTCCAAAAATGGACTCGTACAGGAAATTGACAAACAGAATGTGTTAGTTTGTTAAAGGAAAAGTAACAATAGCAATATAGAATAATCCAATCTTTCTATCTGTGATTCGGTTCCTCCCAATGGATTAAAAATGATAATATTTTTTTTCTATTAATAACATCTTACTAATATAACGAGTGTAGTCTTATTTTAAGATCTATTTATAACTATATAATGCAAATTTAGCAAGCTAAAAGATAAAGTAAGGCGAAGAATCTTAAAATAAACTAGCCGGAATATTTAAGTGGAAAGTACCTCAATTTTTCTTTTAATATATTGGGAAAATTCAGTTTATAGTTATGTGGAATTATGTAATAGTTACCTGTTTGATATATTTCAAACACCACAGTATTAAATTATGTGCATACCAATTAGAAATCAAAATTCAAATAAGATGAAATCTCTGTGTATAAATATTCATGAAAGTGTAGTTACATGCTTGGAGAAGTAATTAAAGTGAAGGAATAGCCGTTCCTAATTTATTCCGTTTGTGTGATGGTTGGAAGTTGCGGGTCCGTGGTTACTCGAATTTAAGGATTAACTTTGTGCAAACAATCTTGATTTCTTCTCAGAAAACAGCTGAAGCAACATTCTTCCAATTTATTTGTAGATTACATAAGAAAAAAGAAACGCGTATGTATTTGAAAGCAGTTTTGGTTCAGAAGATAATTTGAATTTCTGTCATGCGATAAAAATAGACGTATGTATATGTCGTTTAAATTATTTTTTCCTGTCTGAAGAGTTTGAGCACGTCTTTGAAGTCACTCAATTGAAGATCTATTTATTTGAAGTAATTTAAAAAAAAAAGAATTCTTAGTAGCGAATTTATAGGGGAAAGGTGAGGCACAAATTTATTTGCAACACCATTAAACAAATATAAAATAACCAGCGTGAGTGCTTTCCCCTCGACTGTCATTAATGCCTACACAATATGACACTTTTGTGCTTAAGTTTCGTTGCATACAGTGTGGGATAAAAACAGTCTGTTTTTCTGCAAAATATCGGTTGCTGTATATATTAGAAAAGCAATCTTATTCAAAAGGGGTGCAATTTCTTAAAGAGAAATATTTTATATTCAAATTTAGCGCCTTTTAATTAAGATATATGCCAATGTTTTAGGATTTTGTGTTTTCTGGCTGGTACGAAATATCTTCATGTTATCTGTTTTATGAATTTCTTCACTTATAATTTATCGTCTGCATAATTTTAAATTTTTGGCATAATTTTAAATTATTTTCTGAGTCAGATTTGGATAGTTAAATTTTATTTTGAACGTTGAAACATGGGTAAGTCGAATGACCTGACAGAATTTGAATGAGGATAAATTCTCTCCTGCACTTCAAGGGACATCATTTTTCTGCAGCGGGACGTCATATTAGAAAACATAGGTTTACTGTATGGAATTTTACACAAGGAAAATATTTTTTACGCGTGGTCGAAAGTAAAAATTATCAAGACAAACAATACTTTAAGTTTTCAGGCTTGTTGTTGTAAATAAAACTTTGTAATCAGAGAAAGTAAAAGTAAACCACTTAAAAGTTTTGCCTGAACACCGTTCGGGTACTGCGAAAGGAGACTTCCCTGAATTTCCCGAACGCCGCTCGTGTAGGTCATTTTTCTCTCTAAGCCAATCCGCTGATTTTCCCGGCTTTTTCACTTTCACTACTTTGCAATGTTTCTAGTAAATGGCACTAGCGGTCTTATTACTGTTGGATAACAAGACAATTGTAAGCCAGTTTTTATGTCAGGTTAGGTTAGGTAAACCAGGTTTTAGATTTTTCCCCTTCGATTAAAAATTATCAAAAATTAATAAAATCAATACTTGTAATTGTTTTAACTGCTGATTTGTATTTATAAAATCAATTTGAATAAAAAATTGCTTATAAAAATGTGCTTATTTTTGGACACAATATGGCAGAGAAAAGAAACTGTTAAGTGGTTAATGAATATTATATATTCAGTGAAAACCGCAAGCGGTTGCTCAAGTTCACTTATTCCGTGAAAGGCAGTTTCAGGATTGGGTCAAAACACTTCAAGCGAAAGATAAAAAATACTGGAATTCTTGTGGTCGTTCCATATTAATATTTCTTCGTCAGATAAACATAATTTTAATCTATTCTTGGTCTTTTTGTCCAAACGTCCAAAATTTGACGTAAATCTGCAATTTCGATGAAAAGACCGCATACCAAATTTCATTCGTCTTGCGCTTTTGAGTTATCGTGTTCACTTATAAACCGAAAGACTGGCAAAAATAACTTTCAGCTATTCTGATTCTTTTTGTCCAAATTTCGTTCAAAATTTGACGTAATTCGTTAATTCTGATGTTAAGAGCGCATATCAAATTTCATTCGTATAGATCCTTGTGCTTTTGAGTTAGCATGTTCACCGATAGTGGGAAAGACCGACCCACATAATTTTCAATAAAATTCAATTTCACCCATTCTTCGTCTTTTTGTCCAAACGTCGCCAAAATTTGACGTAAGTCTACAATTTCGATGTAAAGGTCGCATACAAAATTTCAATCGTCTAGAACATTGTGCTTTTGAGTTATCATGTTCACCGTTAGTCGGCAAGACCGACGCACATAACTTTCAATAAAAATCAATTTCAACCATTCTTCGTCTTTTTGTACAAACGTCGCCAAAATTTGACGTAAGTCTACAATTTCCATGTAAAGGTCGCATACCAAATTTCAATCGTCTAGATCTTTGTGCTTTTGAGTTATCATGTTCACCGATAGGCGGAAAGACCGATAGACATAACTTCAAAAATTAATTTTTTTTCGGACTCCGGTTGATAGAAATCCTACAGATTCCTCAAATTCTCGATGTTGAATTTTTTGACTATTTGTGTGCGAGAAAGTAATGAAAGAGCACAATTTACATCCTATGATAGTTGCCTATAATTAGTGCATGCACTAATATAACGACATAAAATATCCCTCAAAATGTGATTTATGACAAATATTTGTCATACACCATTTCATACCCATTTTTTTCAAATTTTACTTTCATTTTTACTGTTTTTGTTTGTATATAGTTTTTATGATGCTCCTCTATGTTTTTTGTACATTAACCTAGAATTTTAGATTTATATTTTTGTAAACTTTTCCATTTCTCTGCCTCCGCCATTATTAGTTGACATCTAAGGCGAGTTTTCTGATGTCTCTTCCACTTCACGTCTGCTACACTGTTTAAATAACCAAAAGGTTCTAGTCGCAGGGGCATGAAGTGGTGTTTAGCTCTGTTTTTATTCACTTGCACGTCTCTTCCTGAAATTATTTCCATTTTCTTTAAATAGTACTTTGTAAAAAGATATTTGCGTGCACTCACTTATTTTGACTGCATGTGTAGAATTTAACAGGATCCTTACTTGTGTGATAAAAATGAGTTCGAAATGCGCTTTTTCCAATTCATTATCAATGTTATTATCTTTAACCGACTTCTTTCATGGAAAAGGAGAAATTTTGTAATCTATTTCCCACTCTGTTTTTGACGCATTAAAATTCAAACATTTTGTACTGATGTCTGCAGGCAATACCTCGCACGCAATATTTTAATATTTTCAGAGTTTGATTATCAATTTATGGGTTAATTTTCATTAAGCTTTTCATTTCATGATGGGTAACATCTATAGTGAATTTGAGAAAAAAGAATTTATTGTTAAATTACATAATATTTTTAAAAGAGAACTGTGAAATACATTAAAAATAAAATGCAGAAAAATTATAAAATTTAAAGAAGTTTTATAAAGCATGCTTTTAATAGCACTTTAAAATGTAATATCTATACTTTTCTTATCAAAATTCTGATGGTCAAAATAAAATTGTAAGAGCGTGAGAATCAGAAAAATTGCGATATGAAAATTAAGCTTCAGTAAATATCATAAACGAGAAATTTCTGAAACAATCAGTAAAAATTAGGAACATATTATGAATGTCACTGAAATTCTAATTTATTTAGAATTTATATCACTGTCTCAAACTTTTACGAATCTGTTTCTACTGGATTTTTACTTACTTTTTTGTTTAGTTTGTTTACTAGTTTGTTTTTACAGATTGGGCTACTCCTGTTTCTTACTTTTTCCTCTCATAATCTATAGTACTTAGGTAAAAAATAGCCGTTTTGGCTGTTGCACACTGTGTTCTTCAGGAGATTTAGATTAGTTCTAGTTATTAATGTTTTTAATCCATAAAAGTAGTATTTTTTGTAATTGACTTCAGCAGTGATTTTTATATTCGTAATAAATCAAAATTTGTTTAAATAATATTCAGTTTGGTAAAGAGCAATGAATTTGTTAGCAACTTCGTACCATTCATGAAGGCATCTATGATAGCTTAGTGAAATGGACATCATGTTTCTTCATATTTACATTTTTCAAATAAAAACTATCAAAAGATGCCATTTTTTTCGGAAGTGGAAGAGATTTCATTAAGATGAAATTTCAAAACTAAATATTTTTCAATATAAGATATTTCATTTTTCCAACGTTCTAATTTTTTCTGTGTTTAATTCAGGAGTTATATTATATTTAAAAAAATAAATGCATTCAGTATTGTTCGATTTTCTGAAATCAGAAACAATAGAAACAAAACAATGAGGTGATATTTATTCAGTTTTTCTAAAGTAAGAATTTTCCGTTTGGGGGCATTTCTAAAAAGTGCTTACGTAAAAATGCGTATAAAATATTTATGATTATGACGAATATATTGTATAAATCTTTTTTACCTTTTAAAGAAGATATCTTTTGCGGTGTTAAGCTGAAGCAAATGTCAAGTATTTTTGAAATAAAACTGTTTGGTTCTCTGAAATTGTAAACACAAATTTTTTAAAAAAAGTAAAATAAAACAGTCAACTGATATTAAAATATCGCAGTGAGAGAGTTCGTTTCTGGAAATTTTCCGGAATGCATTTAACTCAAAATATATTGGAAATATCTGCCAAATTTAATTTTTCATAATCTCTTTTCATTCTTGAAAATCTTTTTCCATTTTTCCACTTCTTTTAATTTCTTTTTATACTTTATAAATGTTTCAATTATTCTTCTCGATGTTTGATTTTCAGTGTTTCTTAGAAATTTTGACACATTTTAGAAATAAATTATTATTATTAATAATTAAATAAAATAGGTTGGAAAACAGACATGTTTTTTCAAAAATGTATTTTGAATAAAAAAATCGAGTTCTTATAAATCCTGTTACTTTTTCTCTGAAGAAGATAAACTTTTCGAAAATAAATAGTATTTTGTTGTTAAAGGTTTATGCAAGACTGAAAAAGAAGGAATGATGTTTTACATATTTCCGGTTGTAACGCTTAACATGGAATCATTTTGACGGCTTGGGTTATAATTGCTCGATATTTCTTTCCTACAGAGTTCATGGCTTTTTAAAAAATGTTAAACTGAAAAATCAAAAATGATGTGTTTTGTTTCTCTAACAAACAAGACACAATTGATTATATACATATTTTTAAAGTAGAAATATATACCTTCAAATTTAAGCCTAGATTGACATAACCTTGCAGATTTATTTTGTAAATTAAAGCAAATCAAAAAATTACCAATTTGTAGATGAATTATATAGGTTTTAATAAAACAAGTAATATAACCTAAAGAATATTTTATGTTTTTAAAATTTGTAATGAGGAATGTCCGAAAGAAGAAAATTTTTTTGAAAAAATATTTTTTCTCTGAGAAGCTTTATAAAATCGAATGCAATTAGGAGACATATGCATTTCCAAATTTTACAAGCTGTTTTGCCTAAATTCACCGCGTAAGAATGATACAAATGTTTACAGTTACCTAATTCCAAAGTAATTTTCTATTTTTATAAAACCAGGTAAAAAATCTCACAGAAGTTAACTAAGATTAATATTTCCATTCTCAACAAACTCAAGTTAACTTGAATTTTCATGTTTGTAAAGATGGAATTTTGTACGATTTTCCACTCACTTCTCTGATGTTTAGAATCTAACATTTTTGCATTTGTGTGTCTTTAGAGCAACACACTACTTTTATATTCAGAACTTCATATCAATATAATCGATTAATTTTAATCAGTTTCATTCCATACGCTTGGAGCTATCTAGTACAATTTAGTAAAAAATTGATTTTTAGACTCAAAATATTTAGGAAAACGAATTATAAATTAAAAGACTAAAAAATAGAAATTATTAAAATATGAAATTCTTTCCTCCATAATATTAAAAAATTGTGTTTTAAATTGTATTTATTAAATTTATTTGTTAATCCTTTTATCAATATATATGAAATCTATATCAATAATTTGTAATGCATTAAATAATTAACACCAAAATTACTAACATCTCACTTTTAATGAGTTTTCCATGCAATAATTATTGACACCCTGCACCAAATAATATGATTTGCTTAGTGTTTGCTTTAATCACTTCACGTAATGAAAGTAAGTGATATGTTTGCAGTATGACTTTAATTTTATAAGACCCGTCCAATCAATTAATTCACTTACCAACGAAAAGAATGATATGAAGGGTGAAATTTTAAGTGAATATGTAATGATCGAAACTATTAAATGCCTGATATTTCTTTTTGCCTTACAGCTTGAAACAGAAGTCATTAACAAATCATTATTTGTGACACAAGAGTGTAACTAGTTGGATTATTGCTTTAATTAGATTTTCTGTTTTAGGTACTTTAGCGAGTTCGATTGACCAAGTGTTCTGATTGTTATTGATTTAAGTATTTATTCGGTAAAGTTGGATAATTGAAGGGCTGTAGTAAAGTACAGAATTTATCCCTCAAGTAATTATATATTTTTAATGGTGAAACAATCTGAGAAGCAATTATTTTTAGTAAAATCATATTTTGTTCATGTAGAATAGAAAAAGACTATGAAAAATTTATGAATGAAATTTATATATATATATGAAATCTAAAAGCTTTGCTCGTTTGATTTTAGAGGGAATATTACTACAGAGCTTTTTAACCTCTGACTGCGTATCCCCGACTTCCGCGTGGTTCGGAAGCAAATGTCCCCTTGCTGCATCTCCTGCGATTTTCACAGGCTAATGTGCTTTATTTATTACTTTTATACGTCGTTATATTACCCAATAAACCTTCATAAATAACAAACCCTGCTTGACTCAACGGTATTTGACATATTTCAAACGTTTTTATCTGAGTTATGATTTTAAAAATTACACTAACTGAGAGGTGAACTTCTTCATGGCGGCATACTGCTATTAGCTGGGGATTTCTCCTCAAATCAAATGCTCTTTTATATCCATTGTCTTAATATTTCATTTTTATACATAAATACTAAAAATATTTCTGATGATATTATTTTATTTACACGATAGTTCAATCCATCCTTCTAGATTTGATAAAAAGAGTGTTCAGAACAAATATTGTACTTTTTGAGGCTGGGGAAACTTAGAAAAACCAGCGGGAGCGGCTTCTCCTTGAAACTTTTTTTTAACCGATTTGAAGAAATTTGGGCACAGATCTATAATTAATGTTAGCATCCGTGATACAATCTTTATCTATCTAACCAAAGGGGGGCTTAATGAGCCTATAATTTTAGCAAGCATGCGATTATACAGACCGACAGACAGTTCAACCTTGACGGATTTGGCCCAAATTTCTGGTGGACCTACATTCATGAGATATAAACTGTGACCAAATTTTATCTATTTAGCTATTTAAGTTTTCATTTGTTCACATGACTACGGAGCTACATACGAGACAAAGAGGTAGTTCTGACGGAGTTTGTCCAAAATTTGATAAAACCACAAAATTATGTTTTCTTAAAGACCAATACCAAATTTCTCCCCGTAGCCTACTAGTTTTCCAGTTCACGTCACAGACATACAGACACAATAAATACAGACAAGACATAATTCCAAAATTGTGTTTTTTCGGACTCAGGAGGTCTAAGAACGTGGAGATCTCTGTCAAACTCGAGTCTTCGAGTTTTGATTTGACTACAAATTGTATACGTACGAGAAAGTAAATATATACTGGCTATAATCTGCAACGATTTCTGATGATCATGACAATTTTTGAAGGAAATTCATTAAAAAATCCATTTTATTAAACAATTAAGTACAAAATCAAAAATATGTAAAGAGCAAAGGAAAAGAAAAGGAGAGTAAAAGAGTCTGCTTATAAACATAGTAAATATTCAAGAACAAAAAAAGCATATTATAACGATGGTATAATATCCTTTATTATTATATCTTACTTAAACATTTCAGTAGCTTTTAGTAACGATATAAATACGTAACTGAACGAAGCACAG
>BGPR01000729.1:93825-109624 GCA_013235015.1 Araneus ventricosus | reverse complement strand
AAATGAGAAAACATTTTGCAATTCATCGGACATTCTATGACAAAGTAAACATTAAAAATACAATTTCGTAAATCAGAAATAACATATAGACTTAAAATTTGTTTGTTAACCTTTCCTATTAAAACATAATCATAAAATGGTCAAATTTTATCAATTGTTTTGGAAATTCGAGGAAAATACACTTAGCCAAAGAAAAAAAATATCTACGTAGTCTGGCATTACGTGTTCCAATAAAGTGAATAAATTTTTTAAAACATACTTTAATTCGTACACTAAAAAGCAAAATTATTTTCTTTATTTTACAAATTTGCTTCTTTTCAGTCTGTAATTTATAATCCATTGTTATAAATATTATTGAATTTTGGAAAAAATTCCGAAATTCACTATAATGTGGTGCCGTTCTTATGAAATCAAATTTTAAATGAATTAATCCATTATTAATAATTATATTCTGAAAATAATAAAATAGTGTGTGGTTATCGAAAATACCGAAGTGTACAAAATTTCAGAATTCTAGCATAGAAGGAAGTGAATGAAAACATGATTACAATATTTCCTATTTACAAAAATGAAACATGTCAAATTAAAAAAAAGTGTGTACGAAATTTCTGAACTTTCCATGACATTTGCAATGAAATGGATTTCTAAGGAACTTCATAAATATAACAATGTCATTTATAATTAAACGTTTGTCACAAATTACATAAGACTCACATCTATAATAAATATAAAATTTGAACTTATTTAAAATAACAAAATGAATAAAAATACCGAAAAATATTTCATATCATAAAGAATTTAATGTAGATGAGATGTATTAATTAATAGTATCTATTGATTTCATTTCTTTAAAGAAAAGACCTTAGAAATATACTACATATAAAATATATTTGTAGACACGGATATCAGCTCACAAATCCGGTAAATTAAATTAAAATTAAATCACCGAAACAATTATTTCAAAAACAGAATAATATTTCATGATCATAGATACAGGAACATTTCTGAACTATCTAAAGTAACGAAATCAATGAGCAAAATAAAATGGCAAATCAAAAAGTGACAGTGAAGAAAACCCTGTTTAGAAAGTATTATGTAGCAGCACGAAACCCACAATGACAAGATAATAAGAAGTGATAAGGTTGACACAGCAATGTCGCGTGACAGCGTAATAAGCTATCATAAAGTAAAATGCATTTATTTGTAAAAAAAATTGTTCAAGTAATCAAACGCATAAAGATATTCTTAACTGTTTATGTTTTAAAGAGAATAAGTTATCTCACTCTCTGCTTATTTCTACATTTTATGTTCATTGGCACATCATTGATATAATTCTGAACTGGTACGTATATTTGCATGAATGTATGATGGATATAAAAGAAAGATGAGCCTTTCTCCCGCAACATAAGACTTTTTCCTTTTTAACTACAAACAAATTTCGGATCATGTTTCAAATTCTGGATATTAAAAATTCATAAATAAGAGAAATAAATAAAGAGTTTGCATGAACATGGGATTTTATTCCCACATTAAATAGGACTTGTGTAAAATCACGTGGACCGAAAAAGGTATGCAATGAATGTCCTCGGGATATTAGAACCAGAAACCAGTCCTCCCGCCCTGTAGTAGCATTTTCGGTAGTCTGAATGATAACCATAGCGACGTCCATACGGAAACTGACAGTGATGTCCAAATAACCTTCACGAGCCACGGCCCAATGCCTCCATAGATGGTACGTCGCGTCATTGGAGTGGAGGTAACTCAATCCCACATCATTTCCATCCCACAAGAGAATCGAGAACCAGGTTACATATTCGGCGGCTTCTTATGCACATACTCGTGGTCCCATCCGGTGGGATAGACCTCAGGATATGAATACTTGGAGGATTTTTATGTATTAGGATATAGATTTGCATGACTCAGAAATTATGATTAAAAGGATAATTCTTATTTATAATGCCTATAGTTTACTAACCTATCATAGAATTATTCATATTCGTATTAAATTGTTTGTTTCATCTTATCAGATAATAACAATTTAAATGATTTAAATGCATCCTATAGTATAAATCACTGAACGCCGATCTGGATAATGTGCCAAATATCAGAAATCATACCAGTGTGAGATTCGAAACAGATTAAACAATGGAGTCATTCAGATGAGATCATGTTATCATGGCATAAGTAACTGTATATGCTATTTAGCATCTAACTATACAATCTCTTATGATGCGATATAACGCCTTTTTTTCTCTTTCAAGATCCCTAATGAATTTCAAAATTATATTGGCACAGCGCACTTGAATTGTGTCATGTGAGCATAAATTGACATAATTAATAACGATCAATTTCATTAAATTGTTGTTTATAATTGGAATCATTCGAGCGATAAAAAAATAAATAGTAAAGGTGAATAAACAATTGGCTAGCAGAAACTCTCATTTAACAATTAAAAGAATATTTCAGGGACATAATATTTTTGTTAATTACTTTTCCTGTATAGAAACGCTGTGGTATGCTTTTTACGAGATTATTTTTTAAAAAAAGTACCTCTAACAATTCGCTAGAAAGTATTCATTAAAATCTGAGCTAGCATCCAGAGTGTTCCAAAAATTAATCAACTCTCATTTCGAAGCGGCAGAAAGTGGTCAGTAAAGATGGTCAGATCATAAATGAAAGAATATTTCATAAACATTAACATTTCCAATTAATTAGTTTCACTAGATAAAAACGAAGCAAAAAAGCAACGTTGACAGAGTATATAATTTTTTTTTAATCCATTATTCCTTAAAAATGTGGCCTACGCTTTTACGAGAATGCAGTCAGCAGAATCTGCATTCCGAGAATGTTCCAAAAATTGATCAACGTTCATCTAAAAGAGACAAACAAATGATCAACAAAATCGATCAAATAAGAAATAACGGAATATCGACAAACACTTCTAATTAATTACTTTATTTAGATGAATAAAACACTGCGTAAACGCAGTACTAGCGGGAATACATGACTTGTCATAAACACTAATAAAGAAAATAATATCTTAAGCTTTGCCAGAACGCAGTCAGCAAAACCTAGTTCACAGTGAATATGCTCAAAAATTTGTCAAACTCTATTTCGAAGGCACACACAAGTGATCAACACAGACGGTCAGTAAACACAAAAAGAACATTTCACCGACATAATTTTTTATAATTTAATTAAAAACGTTAGATAAAAACTCTGAAGAAACGTAATACTAGTAGAATATAATTTTATTCAAAAATATGAATTTTCAAGGCATGTTTTACGAGAATGCAGTTATCATACTGGGGTTTAAAGTCGAGAATGTTCCAAAAGTTTTTCCAATTCCCATTTCGAAGCAGTGAAAAAGGTGCTCAGAAAGGCTATCAGTTATTAAATAAAGGAGTAACTTACAGACATGAACTTTTTTTATTAATTCCAAACTTTGGATAAAAATACATTAGAAAGTGGCAAAGCTAACATTTTTTTTTCATAAACGAAAATTTCAAATAAGCTTTTCTAGAACGCAACCACAAAATTCTGGGAGAACGCTCGAAAAATTGGTTAACTCCCATTTCAAAGAGATAAAAAAGGGGTCAGAAAAGGTGTTTATTTAATAATTAAAGGGATATTTCACAGACCTAAACTTTTTGATTAAAAGTTTGTATAAAAATTATACGAATACGCAAAGCTAACAGAATACACTATATTTTCATGAACGTTAATTGAAAATAAGATGTCCTACGTTTTCCTTGAACGCAATCAGCAAATTCTGGTTCTAAAAACTGGTCAACTTCCATTTCGAAGGGTTAATAAAAAATCTCGAGCGCAGTGAAAAGAAAAAAAAAAATACTCAAAACTTTCCGAAATGTCGACTCCGCAATTTCATTTTCTTTTCTTCTCCTTCGAAAATCTTAAGTAAAATTTATTTCCCCAAGTTGCCTAGCGGGGCACCTAAAAATTTATCCATGAACATTAATTTTCAAAACTTGTCTCATGCTTTGCGAGGACGGAGTCATCAAAATGTGATTTAAAATCTAGAATGTTCCAAAATTGTTTCAACTCCTATTTCGAAGAAACAAAAAAAAGTGGCCAGAAAGGCTATCAGTTAATAAATAAAGGAATAATTAACAGACAATAACTTTCCAGTTTAATTATAAATTTTGGTTCAAAATACTATGAAAACGCAAAGCTAACTGGATTCATCATTTTTTCATAAAAGTTAATTTAAAATAAGCTCTTCTAGAACACAGTCAGCAAATTCAGGGAGAACGTTCCAAAAAATGGTCAACTTCCAATTTGAAGGGTTAATAAAAAAAATCTCGAACGCAGTAGAAAGAAACAAACTTGCTCAAAACTTTCCGAAATGCCGACTCTGCAATTTCACTTTCCTTTCTTCTCCTTCGAAAAGCGCTCACACCGTAAGTAAAATTGATTTCCCCAAGTTGTCCAGCGGGGCACCTAAACGACGTGTCGAGTCCACCCTACGCGAACGATTCAATTTCTGACCATCACTCCTAGCGGGCTGACTGTGCAGGTAAGCAGTTCTCTCTCATCGTCTTCTAAATGGATGAGAAATGAAGTCTTCGGCGCGGAGATATGGCATCCTTAACTGTGCCCGTCACCTAAGGAGAGGAAAATTAATAATATCCTTTCTGTACATCCAGCCATAAATCATAAAAGTGTCGCTTTCGTCCTTATGGCCGACTTTATTCAGACAGCTTTCAAATCTGCGGATGAAAAATGAGGTTAAAGATTACCTTTTAAAAGATTTGAGTGGGTTTGTGTTCACATATATACATTTTTTTCAATCCCTTGCGGATATCTGCGAGATCCTTTTCGTAAAGCGATGTTATTTGATGGCTCAACTGGAGTAAAAGAAGGGTTTTGGGTATCGCTTTTATCGATTAAAAGTCAAAGTGGCATCGCAGAAAACAACAACAGTGAAATTCTAGTAATCTTTTGTCGGTTGTTTTTGGTATATTCTTTGAGAAAAGTTTAAGTGTCTTTGATAAATCGCGGAAGCTGAAAGATGTTGTGATTGATGAATAAAAGTGAAATGGTAGCAAATATTATTCAGTGATCTTTTTTCCATTTTTAACTATTTTTTTTATCACCGCATTAACAGAAATGCAATGATTTATCTGCGATTTATAGAATTCTATTCAAAAGGGATAGTGAATATAAAGATCATGTATTAAAAATCTATAGAATTGGATTTAGAATTCTTAGAGTTCAAATGCCATTAAATGAAAAAATGACACAATATTTTGTAAAAAACGGGATTCTGAAATCTCTCATTATCATTAACTACAATAATGTTTCCCTGTAAAATATTTATTGCGTATCTGCCTCACGAAATTAGAATAGTAAACAATTAAACAAACGAAGATAATTTTTTAAAAAATTTTTAACGAATTTACGAAAACCTATAAGAACCCATGAAAGAATGGCAGATAAAAAAACAAATTCAAAATTCAATTAATTTATTGAAAAATATCAGTTATTTAAAAGAAATTTCTTCACCCAAAAACTTTCATTTAAGACAAATATATAGTATGTATACCTATATATTGATCAACTATCAAATTATATACAATTATATACAAAGGCAAAAATGGTTGTAAAAATAAGCAACATGGAGTCCGCAAAATGCGGGAGTTTGGATAGGGGATGCCAGCTCAGATGTCGTCCTCGCCATCTGACCGCGGTTCAAAATTGCGAGGTCCGTCTCAAAATAGCCCTGGTGTTGCTTCAAAATGGGACGTTAATCAAACTAAATTAAACTAAACTGCAATGTGTGGAGCAAAAACCGTTTCAATAACACTATGGCACTGTGGCATCATGCAAGGTAGATACTGATTTTGCTTTTACGAAATAAAGAATGCAAACACAGAAATTAAATCTGAAAAAATAAATCCTTATTTAATAACAAAAATAAATAAATACATATATAAAAATAAAATTTCTTTCAGCTTACAAAATAAAGCAATTCTTAAGTAAATAAAATAAAGTCAGTAAGCTAACCCTGTTATTTTTAAGCAACGAATCTTTTGTACGCATTTCTAAAAAATTTACTTTCAAAATAAAAGATATAAACACAGAAATTAAATGTAAAAAAATAAATCCTAATTATATAAAAATGAAATTTCTTTTAGCTTACAAAATATAGTAATTCTTGGTAAAGGCTGTTATTTTTAAGTACCGAACTTATTCTGCACGCACTTCTAAAAAAATGTAATTTGTATTAATTTACCAGAAAAATCGAATCGAAAGTTTTATAAATATCAACTTATTTATAGTATATTTTTAATGGAGACTCAAATTTTCTAACTGAGCGATATTGCTTATACGCTGAAAAATAAATTTCAAACCCACCCACTTTTTTCTAATTTAAAGCTGTAGAAGTATCTTTTTAGTGGCAGATGATTTATTTAAAGAAGAAATTCACATTCATCGCAGATATTTCCAATATATTTTGAGTTAAATGCATTCCGGAAAATTTTCAGTAACGAACTCTCTCACTGCGATATTTTAATATCAATTGACTGTTTTATTTTAATTTTTTTTTTAAATTTGTGTTTACAATTTCAGAGAACCGAACAGTTTTATTCAAAAATACTTAACATTTGCTTCAGCTTAACACCGCAAAAGATATTTTCTTTAAAAGATAAAAAAAGATTTATACAATATATTCGTCATAATCATAAATATTTTATACGCATTTTTACGTAAGCACTTTTTAGAAATGCCCCCAAACGGAAAATTCTTACTTTAGAAAGACTGAATAAATACCACTTCATTGTTTTGTTTCTATTGTTTCTGATTTCAGAAAATCGAACAGTACTGAATGCATTTATTTTTTTTAAATATAATATAACCTCTGAAATAAATACAGAAAAAAATTAGAACGTTGGGAAAATGAAATATCTTATATTGGAAAATATTTAGTTTTGAAATTTCATCTTAATGAAATCTCTTCCACTTCCGGAAAAAAATGGAGAATCTTTTGACAGTTTTTATTTGAAAATTGTAAATATGAAGAAACATGATGTCCATTACACTAAGCTGTCATAACTGGTTTCATGAAAGGTACAAAGTTGCTAACAAATTCATTGCTCTTAACAAAACTAAATATTATTTAAACAAATTTTGATTTATTACGAATATAAAAATCACTGCTGAAGTCAATTACAAAAAATACTATTTTTATGGATTAAAAAAATTAATAACTAGAACTAATCTAAATCTCCTGAAGAACATAGTGTGTAACATCCAAAACAGCTATTTTTCACCTAAGTACTACAGATTATGAGAGGAAAAAGTAAGAAACAGAATATCTAAAATCAGTAAAAAAACTAGTAAACAAAGTAAGTAAAAATCTAGTAGAAAGAGACTCGTAAAAGTTTGAGACAGTGATATAAATTCTAAATAAATTAGAATTTCAGTGGCATTCATAATATGTTCCTAATTTTTGATGAATGTTTAAGAAATTTCCCGTTTATTATATTTACTGAAGCTTAATTTTCATATCGCAATTTTTCGTATTCTCACGCTCTTACAATTTTATTTTGACCATAAGAATTTTGATAAGAAAAATATATACATTACATTTTAGAGTGCTATTAAAAGCATGCTTTATAAAACTTCTTTACATTTTATAATTTTTCTGCATTTTATTTTTAATGTATTTCACAGTTCTCTTTTAAAATATTATGTAATTTAACAATAAATTCTTTTTTCTCATATTGACTATTGATGTTACCCATCATGAAATGAAACGCTTAATGAAAATTAACCCATAAATTGATAATCAAACTCAACCCATAAATTGATAACAAAAATTGTGTGCAAGGTATTGCCTGCAGACATCTGTACAAAATTTTTGAATTTTAATACGTCAAAAAGTGAGTGGAAATAGATTACAAAATTCCTCCTTTTCCATGAAAGAAGTCGGTTAAATATAATAACAATGATAATGAATTGGAAAAAGCGCATTTCGAACTTATTTTTATCACACAGGTAAGGATCCTGTTAATTCTACAGATGCAGTCAAAATAAGTCAGTGCACGCAAATATCTTTTTACAAAGTACTATTTAAAGAAAATGGAAATAATTTCTGGAAGAGACGTGCAAGTGTATAAAAGCAGAGCTAAACGCAAAATACAGAACAGAACACTTCATTCCCCTGCGACTATAACCTTTTGGTTATTTAAACAGTGTAGCGGGCATGAAGTGGAAGAGACATTAGAAGACTCGCCTTAGATGTCAACAAATAATGGCGAAGGCAGAGGAACGGAAAAGGTTACAAAAATTAAATCTAAAATTCTGGGTTAATGTACAAGAAACATAGAGGAGCATCATAAAAACTATATACGAACAAAAACAGTAAAAATGAAAGTAAAATTTGAAAAAAATGGGTATGAAATGTAACAAATATTTGTCATAAATCACATTTTGAGGGATATTTTATGTCGTTATATTAGTGCATACACTAATTATAGGCAACTATCACAGGATGTAAATTGTGCTCTTTCATTACTTTCTCGCACACAAATAGTCAAAAAATTCAACATCGAGAATTTGAGGAATCTGTAGGATTTCTATCAACCGGAGTCCGAAAAAAAATTAATTTTTGAAGTTATGTCTATCGGTCTTTCTGCCTATCGGTGAACATGATAACTCAAAAGCACAAAGATCTAGACGATTGAAATTTGGTATGCGACCTTTACATCGAAATTGTAGACTTACGTCAAATTTTGGTGACGTTTGTACAAAAAGACGAAGAATGGTTGAAATTGATTTTTATTGAAAGTTATGTGCGTCGGTCTTTTCGACTAACGGTGAACATGATAACTCAAAAGCACAAGGTTCTAGACGATTGAAATTTTGTATGTGACCTTTACATCGAAATTGTAGACTTACGTCAAATTTTGGCGACGTTTGGACAAAAAGACGAAGAATGGGTGAAATTGATTTTTATTGAAAATTATGTGGGTCGGTCTTTCCGACATGCTAACTCAAAAGCACAAGGATCTATACGAATGAAATTTGATATGCGCTCTTAATATCAGAATTGTCGAATTACGTCAAATTTTGAACGAAATTTGGACAAAAAGAATCAGAATAGCTGAAAGTTATTTTTGCCAGTCTTTCGGTTTATCAGTGAACACGATAACTCAAAAGCGCAAGACGAATGAAATATGGTATGCGGTCTTTTCATCGAAATTGCAGATTTACGTCACATTTTGGACGTTTGGACAAAAAGACCAAGAATAGATTAAAATTATGTTTATCTGACGAAGAAATATTAATATGGAACGACCACAAGAATTCCAGTATTTTTTATCTTTCGCTTGAAGTGTTTTGACCCAATTCTGAAACTGCCTTTCGCGGAATAAGTGAACTTGAGCAACCGCTTGCGGTTTTCACTGAATATATAATATTCATTAACTCCTTAACAGTTTCTTTTATCTGCCATATTGTGTCCAAAAATAAGCACATTTTTAGAAGAAATTTTTTATTCAAATTGATTTTATAAATACAAATCAGCAGTTAAAACAATTACAAGTATTGATTTTATTAATTTTTGATAATTTTTAATTGAAGGGGGGAAACCCTAAAACCTGTTTAACCTAACCTAAACTGACCTAAAAACTGGTTCACAATTGCCTTATTATCCAACAGTAATAAGACTGCTAGTGCCATTTACTAGAAACACTGCAAAGTAGAGAAAGTGAAAAAGCCGGGAAAATCAGTGGATTGGCTTAGAAAGAAAAATGACCTACCCGAGCGGCGTTCGGGCAATTCAGGGATGTCTCCTTTCACAGTACCCGAACGGTGTTCGGGCAAAACTTTTAAGTGGTTTACTTTCACTTTCTCTGCCAACAAAGTTTTATTTACAACAACAAGCCTGAAAACTGAAAGTATTGTTTTTCTTGATAATTTTGACTTTCGACCACAGCTTTCTACCCCGCGTAAAAAATATTTTCCATGTGTAAAATTTCATACAGTAAACCTATGTTTTCTAATATGACGTCCCGCTACAGAAAAATGATGTCCCTTGAAGTCCAGGAGAGAATTTATCCTCATTCAAATTCTGTCAGGTCATTCGACTTACCCATGTTCCAACGATCAAAATGAAATTTAACTATCCAAATCTGACTCAGAAAATAATTTAAAATTATGCCAAAAATTTAAAATTATGCAGACGATAAATTATAAGTGAAGAAATTCATAAAACAAATAACATGAAGATATTTCGTACCAGCCAGAAAACACAAAATCCTAAAACATTGGCATATCCTAATTAAAAGGCGCTAAATTCGAATATAAAATATTTCTTTAAGAAATTGCGTCCCTTTTGAAAAAGATTGCTTTTCTAATATATACAGCAACCGCTATTTTGCAGAAAAACTGTTTTTATCCCACACTGTATGCAACGAAACTTAGAACAAAAGTGCCATATTGTGTAAGCATTAATGACAGTCGAGGGGAAAGCACTCACGCTGGTTATTTTATATTTGTTTAATGATGTTGGAAATAAATTTGCGCCTCACCTTTCCCCTGTAATTCGCTACTAAGAATTCCTTTTTTAAAAAAATTACTTCAAATAAACATATCTTCAATTGAGTGACTTCAAAGACGTGCTCAAACTCTTCAGCCGGCAAAAAATAATTTAAACGATGTATACATACGTCTATTTTTATCGCATGACAGAAATTCAAATTACCTTCTAAGCCAAAACTGCTTTCAAATACATACACGTATCTTTTTTCTTATGTAATCTACAAATAAATTGGAAGAATGTTGCTTCATCTGTTTTCTGAGAAGAAATCAAGGTTGTTTGAACAAAGTTAATCCTTAAATTCGAGTAACCACAGACCCGCAACTTCCAACCATCACACAAACGGAATAAATTAGGAACGGCTATTCCTTCACTTTAATTACTTCCCCAAGCATGTAACTACACTTTCATGAATATTTATACACAGAGATTTCATCTTATTTGAATTTTGATTTCTAATTGGTATGCACATAATTTAATACTGTGGTGTTTGAAATATATCAAACAGGTAACTATTACATAATTCCACATAACTATAAACTGAATTTTTCCAATATATTAAAAGAAAAATTGAGGTACTTTCCACTTAAATATTCCGGCTAGTTTATTTTAAGATTCTTCGCCTTACTTTATCTTTTAGCTTTCTAAATTTGCATTATATAGTTATAAATAAATCTTAAAATAAGACTAAACTCGTTATATTAGTAACATGTCATTAACAGAAAAAAATATTATCATTTTTAGTCTATTGGGAGGAAACCGACTTAAAACAGAGATAAAAGGGTTGAATTATTCCATATTGCTATTGTTACTTTTCCTTTCACAAACTAACACATTCTGTTTCTCAATTTCCTATATGCGTCCGTTTTCGGAACAAAATCATTATCTGCAATTTGTTTTCATGTTATTCACCACCCTGCTACATAGTATGTACAGTAAACTTAAGTCCATAACTGTGAATTTTCTCTATTATCTAATACTAACTAACCAATAACGATGATTTCTGATTTTTTTCCGCATCTGATTTTTCCACACTATTAACATGCGGTATCATGTTCATATCAGATGTGAAAAAATATCAGAAATATTTGTTATTGGTAACGAAAGCTTCAGTTTTTCTCCCTCTTGGAAAACTAAAATAGGTGATGTTGCAAATTAAGCGACGAAATTTTCTTCACCAGCATCCAGCATTTTTTGGTCACATGTTAACCGTGTAAACCAACAACTGCTCTTGCAGTTCGACGAGCAATATATTGTGCAGGATGTTGGTGTGAGAAATGGCTTGCAAATGTTCAATGTGTTTGTCTTAATGCATGGATTAAGTTCTGAGACAATTAACCACCCTTTTTCTCAGTTTTCAGCAACATTTTTGTCGTATTCCTAGTTTCAAATAAAAAGTTTGGCTTTATTTCCATTCTTTCTTTGCAAACAACACCCTTCTACCCCCATTTTTTTTATAAATTATTAATTATTAAAGTTGCTATGGACTTCAGAATCTCTCTGAACTTTCTCACAGACATTAAAATCAGCTCACAGATTCTTGAATTGTTGCTTTTTTCACGAATTTTCCTTTCCTTACTGGATATGTCAGCAAATTTTTTTCATACGAATGATATAACTGTTGTGCCACTAAACCATCCACCACGTAGCTCTAATGTACTTCCTGTAATCACCAGAAATATTACGTAACTTCCCAGGCCTATTTTCATATGTTATGGATACTTTACCTGCTTATGGAACTTCGAATGAAATGAAAAGAGAGGAGGTCTTTTCCTGTTTCTTTTTTTCAATTCCTGTCTCAAAAGGATATTTAAAACTTCGTCTAGGTGCAATTTAATGGTAATTTATGAAGACAGTGTAGTTTCAATTGCTGCCAAAAATAATCTACCGAACGTTTTAAGAAAAATGAGCATCAAGACTGCAAACTTCATGTTCATCACTTATCGTCAAATCCACTTATGTTTTCATATAATTAAACCTCACCGCAAATTCAGGGTGTTTTTCAGATCAAGCTATGGTACTTTGCCACAAAAATATTACAGGAGATGTCGTTATGGAAAATGCATACTGAGGAACCATTAAATCGCTAGTCTTTACAGCAAGAAATATGATGACCAGCCGAATAAAGTACCACATGGTACTCAGCTTACTGGCAAATGGCCACCGATATACCACAGTCCTGCTCGTGCCTCTCCCCCTCACATTTCCCTCACCATCCATATAATCAGTCATGGCAGTTAATCCTTAGCAATGACCATCTCTGTGTGTCACCAGTTGACCGGGACAACTAGTATGGGTTCTGGTTTCCCAAACCCATTCTCGAGATAGCTTTCTGGTAGGGGTAACAACCATGGTAATTAAGTTATATTTCCCTCGAAGTAATTCATTTAGGAAAACCAGGGTGAAAGCTTAAACCAAATTTAGTCTACATTACTCATCAGATTTATTAGCAATTGCTTCTTTTCATGTGTTATATATCGATGTGGGTTATGAAATGGCAAAGGATTTTAGAACTTCTTTGTGACTATAGTGATAATGGATGTAGACTTTCTCTGGAAATCATATTTTAATAACAATCAATATGTGCTTATTTTGGAGTTTAGCTTTTAATTGTCTAATCTTACATTTTTGTTCGTTCAATGGTAAGTCAGAGGTATTTTATTTATTTATTGCGACTTATCTTTGTACAGATTAGATGACTCGATAGATAGCTATTGGAATACGAAGAATTCACTAACATTTCAATAACGATCTTGTCTAGTTTTATATGGGGAGTGTTTTTTTCATAACATATCTACTTGACTTACAACATGGTTTCAAACAGAGATTACATATTTCAATGGAATTCATTATGATCAAGTTGGATTAAATAGTTGTATTTTAACTTTCATTAGTTATTCCTATGAAAAACTACTATGGCAGAAGCTTACAAAAGAATCATACAGACTTTATTATTCATTTCTATCCAAAACGAATATAAGTTCAAAATGATGTTATTTCAATTTTACTCCATCAACAGATGGTGGAAAGAAAGTTTTAGGGACGATTGGTTATGGGATACAAACCCAATCTCAAGATATTCTTCTTATAAGAGTAACACACACCCATGATAATTAAATATATATTCCTCGAATTAGTTTATTTTGGAAAAGCTATTTAGAAATATAATAATTTTTTTCTATCTCTTACCTAAATCGTTTAATCAATCCTAAGGTTACACTAAGAAAAAACTAGAGTCTATATTTTTTCTAAAACAAATAAGGTAACAGGTAAAAGAATAGCTAAAAATTCTTATAAAGTTTTACTAATACTCTTATCTAAATATTGTGGTGGAGTATGGAAAATTCTCAAAATCTCCTCTGCTCGAATTAAATTCTAATCATAACTCAAACAAATACCAAATTGTTAAACAGGGTTAACATGTATTTGTTTTCAACTCAAAAGTTCATGTTGTGGTGTGTAACTTTCGAAAGTTGGTGCTGGCTCAGATATACCAAATAAAATAATGAAAATCAGATATTTTATATTTCAGATTTTAAATTGAACAATGTTCGAGAAAAATTCAAATTAAATATTTACGATAAAGTGATGCGTATCTAATTAAAGTTGTTCAATGAATGAACAAAATGCTTTTAATTTATATAAATAGTTGAAAAAGCATTTTCCTATCACAAGCTTCATAATTAATTATAAAATAAATCCCATTCAATATTTCGGAAAAAGTGATGCAGAACTAATTAAAATTGTTCAATATACTGAAAAGAATACTTTTCATTTGTAGAAATAATTTCAAAAGAATTAGATTATGCTTCATAATTAATTTCTCGACAGATTCACAATCATTTTTTAAAGTTTTCACAAGAAACTACATGCATGCAGTACGGTATATGTCAATTAACAAAATTACAAACATTTTTGGGGACATAGATTCAAATTTTTCATTTTTTTCTTGCTTAAAAATGGATCACTTATGACATTTTTGAAGCTAATAAGGTCTTTCGGCATCTTCTGGTAATCCAAATCTTTCCCATGGGCCCAAGAATAGAAATCAAATGGAATGGTATCTGGTGAATAATGGACCAATCCAATGCACCAGGATAACTTATTGAGTATTAATATGCTTTCCAGAATCACTGTTTATGACTTAAGTCAGTTTTTGAATGCTGAAAACCACTTCCGTAGAAAAAGTGTTGCATTTTCACCGTACATATACCGATTTCTAACAATAAAAACAAGATATTCGGCTTAATATGACGGTCTGGAAGACATTTTGAAAAAAGAGTAGAAGTAACTTTAAACAGTTTCCTTTTATAGTATCTCTTATTCAGGCATTCGTAGCGACATCTGGTGAATTTTTGAAAAGTTATTTCAATTCCAATTTGTAGACAAATTTAAACTCACAAACTAAATGAACACAATTAACCCTCTGACACCGAGCGAGGCGGTCCCGGACGGTCTAAAAATTTCCCTCTAAGAGCAAAGAAGGCCTGCCTGAGGCAGTTGACTTCTTTTCAGGGGAGTGAGGCTCTTAGATCGTTTAGGAGATAAGTGCGATAGGAGGTGGTCCAATTATCCTTGCAAACCGCAGATCATTTCGTGCGCCTTAAGGGAAGGTTATAGCAGTGGGTGGGGTGGGTGGGGTGGTAAATGACCACCCAGGTTGGGAGAGTCCAATTCATGTCATTACTCGTTCAATTTACGTATTTGGCATTTTATGTTAATAAAATTTTAATAGTAATATTGAATATTAATACTAGATAAAATATTTTTTGAGATAAAAAAAATTAGACATTTGCACTTTTTTAGTTAAGATAAAGCTATCGGAATAATTTCAATGAAGTATACTTCAAAAACGTTTTTAAAGAGATGAAAAAATTAAGATAATTGCTGTTTTGCTTGCCTGCAGGTTCAAGAGATTTTAGATTCTGGTCTGACATTAAGTTATCTGATGATAGCAAGTAAGGAGTTCTCATTCAGACGGAAGTTGCTTTATAGTTTTTTTGATAATTATCCTAAAAAGCGGTAGTTTTAGAGTTAAGAATCAGAATGTTATCCATTGAGTTAATATCACGGCGTCTTTTGCCAGCTGAAAAATCTTAAAGACCTGCCAGCGCTTCAAAATTTAAAAACACTAGCTTGAAAAACAAATAAAATAATGGCTAACTCTTTAAACACATGAGGACGACTTTTTTCTTCTAATCCTTCTAGTAGGACCTTTTGATAAGCGACAGC
>BGPR01000729.1:21321-89377 GCA_013235015.1 Araneus ventricosus | reverse complement strand
TACTTTGTCATAGAATGTCCGATGAATTGCAAAATGTTTTCTCATTTCAAATTTAATTTTTCATAATATCTTTTCATTCTTGAAAATCTTTTTTCCATTTTTCCACTTCTTTTAATTTCTTTTTTATACTTTAAAATGTTTCAATTATTCTCTTCGATGTTTGATTTTCAGTGTTTCTTAGAAATTTTGACACATTTAGAAATAAATTATTATTATTAATAATTAAATAAAATAGGTTGGAAAACAGCACAATGTTTTTCTCAAAAATGTATTTTGAATAAAAAATCGAGTTTCTTATAAATCCTGTTACTTTTTCTCTGAAGAAGATAAACTTTTCGAAAATAAATAGTATTTTGCTTGTTAAAGGCTTATGCAAGACTGAAAAAGAAGGAATGATGTTTTTACATATTTCCGGTTGTAACTCTTAACATGGAATCATTTTGACGGCTTGGGTATAATTGGCTCGATATTTCTTTCCTACAGAAGTTCATGGCTTTTTAAAAAATGTTAAACTGAAAATCAAAAATGATGTGTTTTGTTTCTCTAACAAACAAGACACAATTGATATATACATATTTTTAAAGTTAGAAATATATACCTTCAAATTTTAGCTTCAATTGACATAACCTTGCAGATTTATTTTGTAAATTAAAGCAAATCAACAAAAATTACCAATTTGTAGATGAATTATATAGTGTTTTAATAAACAAGTAATATAATCCTAAAGAATATTTTTATGTTTTAAAATTTGCATGAGGAATGTCCGAAAGAAGAAAACTTTTTTGAAAAAATATTTTTTTCTCTGAGAAGCTTTATAAAACTGAATGCAATTAGAGACATATGCATTTCAAATTTTACAAGCGTTTTTGCCTAAATTCACCGCGTAAAATGATACAAATGTTTACAGTTACCTAATTCCAAAGTAATTTTCTATTTTTTATAAATACCAGGTAAAAAAATCTCACAGAAGTTAACTAAGATTAATATTTCCATTCTCAACAACTCAAGTTAACTGAATTCCTTCATGTTTGTAAAGATGGAATTTTGTAATCGATTTACCACTCACTTTCTGATGTTTAGGAATCTAACATTTTTGCATTTGTGTGCTCTTTAGAGCAACACACTACTTTTATATTTTCAGAACTTCATTATCAATTAATCGATTAATTTTAATCAGATTTCATTCCATACGCTTGGAGCTATCTAGTGGCCAATTTAGTAAAAATTGATTTTAAGACTCAAATTATTTAGGAAAACGAATTATAAATTAAAGACTAAAAAATAGAAATTATTAAAATATGAAATTCTTCCTCCTATAATATTAAAAATTGTGTTTTAAACTTGTATTTATTAAATTTATTTGTTAATCCTTTTTACCAATATCATATGAAATCTATATCAATGATTTGTAATGCATTAAATAATTAACACCAAAATTACTCAACATCCACATTTTTTAATGAGTTTTCCATGCAATAATTATTGACACCTCTGCACCAAATAATATGATTTGCTTAGTGTTTGCTTTAATCACTTGCACGTAATGAAAGTAAGTGATATGTTTGCAGTATGACTTAATTTTATAAGACCCGTCCCAATCAATTAATTTACCAACGAAAAGAATGATATGAAGGGTGCAACTTTAAGTGAATATGTAATGATCGAAACTATTAAATTAGTCCCGTTATTTCTTTTTGTTACCTACAACTTGAAACAGAAGTCATTAACAAATCATTATTTGTGACACAAGAGTGTAACTAGTTGGATTATTGCTTTAATTAGAATTTTCTGTTTGAGGTAATTTCAGCGAGTTCGCTGATTCAAGTGCTCCTGATTGTTATTGATTTAAGTATTTATTCGGTAAAGTTGGATATATTGAAGGGCTGTAGTAAAGTACAGAATTTATCCCTCAAGTAATTATATATTTTTAATGGTGAAACAATTCGAGAAGCAATTATTTTTTACTAAAATCATATTTTGTTCATGTAGAATAGAAAAGACTATGAAAATTTATGAATGAAATTTATATATATATATGAAATCTAAAAGCTTTGCCCTCGTTTGATTTTAAGGGGGAATATTACTAGCACAGCTTTAACCCTCTGACTGCGTATCCCGCGATTTCCGCGGGTCGGAAGCAAGTCTCTGCTGCATCTTGCGATTTTCACAGGCTAATGTGTTTATTTATTACTTTTATAGCGTTGGATAATATTACACTAATAAACCCTTGCATATAAATAACAACCCGCTTGGCTCAACGGTATTTGAACATATTTACAAACGTTTTTATCTGGTTAGTGATTTTTAAAAATTACATAATCAGAGGGTGAACTTCATTATGCGCGGCATACCGGTTATTAGCGCGTGGATTTCTCTCAAAACAAATGCTCTTTTTTATATCCATTGTCTTAATCTTTCATTTTTATACATAAATACCTAAAATATATTTTTTGATGATATTATTTTATTTACACGATGTTTCTCTTCCATCCTCTAGATTTGATGAAAGGTGTTCTCAAAACAAATATTGTACTTTTTAGAGGCTACGGGGAAACTAAAACAAACCAGCGGGAGCGGCCTCCCCGAAACTTTTTTAACCGATTTGAACGAAATTTGGGCACAGATCTATAATTAATGTTAGCATCCGTGATACCAAGTTTTATCTATCTAAGCCAAAGGGCTTATGAGCTATAATTTTTACAAGTATGCGATTATACAGACTGACAGACAGTCAACCCTTTGACGGATTTGGCCCAAAATTTTCTACGGACCTACATTCATGACGATAAAACTGTGTACCAAAATTTATCTATTTAGCTATTCAAGTTTTTCAGTTATAGTGTTCACATGACTGCGGACATAGAGACAAAGAGAGTTCCCGTTAACGGAGTTTGTCCAAAATTTGATAAAAACCTACAAATTATGTTTAAAGACCACATACCAAATTTCTCCCCCGGAGCTCTAATAGTTTTCCAGTTATCGTGTTCACAGACATACAGACACACAAACATACAGACAGACATAATTCCAAAATTGTGTTTTTCGGACTCAGGGAGGTCTAGAACGTGGAGATTCTTCAAAATCTCGAGTTCGAGTTTTTTGACGATTACAATACTTTCTCTTTGTATACTTCGTATACGAGAAAGTAAAAATATATACTGGCATTAATTGCAGCGATTTTAGATGATCACTGACAATTTCTGAAGGAAATTCATTCAAAAAATCCATTTTTATTAAACAATTATACAAATCAAAATATGTAAAGAGTAAAGAAAAAGAAAAGTGGAGTAAAAGAGTCTGCTTACAAACACATAGTAAATATTCAAGAACAAAAAAAGCATATTATAATGATGGTATTAATATCCTTTTTAGTTATTATATTCCTTAAACAATTCAGTAGCTTTTAGTAAGATTTCAGAAATATAACACGCATTGCATTTTTAAAAAATAATTGAATTTAAAAAAACATGAATAGCTACCAGAAAAGTCGCGTACAGATATAAAAAAACTTGTACAATTTAATTATTAAGAACTATCAATTAAACTTTAGTACCTGGTTGGATAACCCTTAAGTCTAAAGATCTCTGTTAATTATTTGGGCACAGTTTGGACCAGTTTCGATGTTTCCTCAGATAAATGCCATTCCATTGAATAATAATCACTTTTTTCAACATGTCTTTCGAGATTATGTCATGTTCGCGAATCTGGCTTTTTAATAAGTCTGGCAAATGTACATCTATTGTGTCTAGTCATATTCATTCAAACCTACGTATAGTGTGTGGGGCAGTCTGTTCGTAGGGATGTCTATTAAGATGTCGCTGGTCTCGACTAACTCTTTGCGAACAGGTACTGCGTATAGAATAAGCCAGTGGGTATGCACCAAAAGCTGAATAAAAACTATCGAAGGTGGAGAGTTCGCCATCCCTGTAACCTCGTATTAACATTCCTCCTACTTGCTCCGATACTTTCCTCTCACAATGAATCAGTCAGTTTGGTCTGATCGCGCTTGAAAGTGCATGGAACGCTCTCCATAACCGAACCTGCCTCTCACGAAACGGCGGGAAATTATAACCTCCAGAGGAATATTCAGCTGTTTTGTAAGAAGCAAGGAAATACCAGCTGAGGGCGAATCTGATGCATTATATCTCGATGCAGAAGGGACTGAGTACAGAGACCAACAAACTAATTCTTAGACTGATGCGGAGAACAATCCAATCCACGAAGAACGTAGCGACTCAAAATCGAAAACAAAACGCTTGCGTCATCCATCCATTCAATTTCCAATCTTATTATACCATTAAAATTAAAGTTGTGTGTAATGAAATAAGCGTAGAGTGGCGATATTGCTCATAAAGTGCACCAATTTGATCTGAGTGCTCTAAGAAGTCACCTGTCCGCAAAGGGTTAATACACAAATAGTGGATTGTAAAAATGAATAGCAAATAAATAAATGTTTCTCTGAATTTCGAAAATCGGATTCATGATTTTTTCTAGAAAAAATTGACTAATTAGTCAACTATAGTTGGACGTAGGTAGTACCTCATAGAAAAAGTTTAGCATAAAAATAAATTAAAACGTCAGTTATCAATTATTATAACACATTGAAAATATATAATTTTGAAATAATAGAATCTCTAAATATTCACTAAGCAAAACTATTTTGTGTTGCTACTGACCTATACTGTTGCTGGTCTGTTCTGCATCAATTGTATACGATCATGTTGCATTAGTGCTTTAATGGTCCTTGCAATCATAGCGCATAAATTCCCATAATGCATTACATCCTTCATGTTTGACGAATCAGAAGGACATTTCTATTAATCCATAACACATGAGTAGGGATGTTTAATGGGTTTCCGAAAGCATTTATCCTAATATCAAATTGATAAAGAGGTTTTAACTCATGGAGGTCAAGCTGTCTCGAGTGTCATTAATTGCTATCAATCTAATCCGTATAATGGGGGACAATCAGAGTGCTCGCATTCGAATGGTTCAAGTCATTGTACCGTTTCCTTACAGCACAGTCAGATTCAGTGAAATAATCAGTATTAACTATAGTATTAATATTGATATACATAAGAACTTGGCTAATTAGATGCTGAAGGAACCATAATGAATATTCGATTTTTCCAAAATAACTGGATCTAAAAATGAATATACAGTAGAACACCGCTAATCCGAACTAATTGCGACCGGTGCCTGTTCAGATTACAAAAAATTCGGATTACCCGAAATTCCAATAAAAATAGAAAAGAAAAAGATGTGTGCTGAGAAAAATGTAAGTTATAAGTACTCAGTACTACTATCTCTTGAATTCTTTTATTCAGAAGCAATAGAAAGAGAATATGTCGTCCCTTTTCATTAGAATAATGGACGTGCTCCTCTATGAAGTGACATTATCTTACGGCGAACTCAAGACGAGATTCATTCCGTAGTTTTTAGTATGTATATTTAAATCTTTTCAGGTAATCTTTTCAATTACATATAATTTTCGAAATTAAAATCCGTTCGGATTAACCGGAATTTCGGATTAGCGGAATTCTACTGTACTAAGATAAGACGACAATTTTTCAACTAAAAATGTTACTAAAGAATTTTTAATATTCATCATTTCCAGAAATCAATAAAGAACTGATAAAAAAAAGACTATGTAATTTTAAAAAATGAAAAAATGATAATTAATATCATAAATTCTAGTAATTTAAAAAATAATTTGAATTAATATGTATGCATTTTTAATAAACAAAGTGTATAGAACCACCTCGATTAAGAATATCCTACATTTAAATTTAAACTTATCTAGTATAATTCACATCTAACGAATTCAGTTTTTATTGCTATGTAAGAATTTTTTGTACGAAACCGTGCGTAATTTTCATTGCCTTTTTTCTTGAATACGTTGTACAGCAATAAAGTCCTGGAGGAAATTAAGGGTCTTAAAAAGATATTCACTTATTTCAAAACACACACAAAAAACACAAGTAAAAAAATTCAGAAAATAAAAAAATTGAAATTTTCATATTGGCTTCGAATTAAATGACGATAACTTAACATTATGTTAATAGCAAGTTTAAGGTATCAAGAATCATTAGAATTCGCCAAGTACCATCGTAGTAAATATAGTTTGAGAAAAATTGTATTAACTGTCCCTTTATCTAATCATTTGAATTTTGTTTCTTGCTTAGTGGACTTTTTATATTTGTTTGGAATGGATATCTCTAATATGGTAGCATGCCACCGGTAATCTGGTGTAACAGTTTGTATTTATTTACGGGCGGAATTTTGAATGTGTATGAAACAAAGCCAACCCCATTTTCTTCTTTTTGAATTAAAAATCGTATTAATTTTGTTTAAATCTGCATGTGGGAATTAAATACTTGTACCATTGTATAAACTGTATGCAGCATCTCAGACTTTATTAGATTTATTATTAACATACTTTTTCTGAGGATAATAAATTATTCTATGATAATAAAGAAGCAGTTTTATGCTCTTTGAAGAGATTAAACAAAAAAGAGAATATAAAGCGCTGCGGCGCGAACTTCCTTTAAAGAACGTATAATTTTTTACATTCCTTTAATTAAATCATTAACTGACCATGAATAACTTTCAGCTTTTGTACTCTGTTCTTATTTGTCTCGCCCAAATGACAATTGATTCCTCTGTTGGCGTGAATAACGATCTGCAAAACAAAGAAGGGTGTGACATTCCACAAATACTTCTGTAATTCCCTTTGCCGATGCTTTCAGCCCTATCTTTTGATCCTGCGAAATTTAGTCATCAATCTTCATTTGGCGGGAAAAACCGTCGGCTCAATGGCGAGCTGAACACAATGAGGGAACCTTATGCTTAACTATTTTTTCCTCTTTTATTTCTTTTTAACCAATTTCTTAATGCAATATGAAGTGGATGAATCATGTGTTAGAGATGTCTAATTTGTGTCATCTTCCCTTTCTGGAAAGATTCCAAGTTTTATCTCTCTGCATTGCAGCGCTTAATTTGAGAGAGTCGTGCACATGCTTTTTTAAAAATGTTTTTGGAAAGCTTAACCACACGACTTAATATCAGCAAAAATAGAAAAATTTCATGGTCATTCAGTTCAAAAGTTTTGAAGCGCTATGACGGTTTTGTGGTTCTTTTTATTTTTAAAAGTATCTTTGAAGATGGAAAAATTTAAATCTGTTCGACTAAAAATAAAAAAAAGGTATAAGTTTTTATCTGTTCAATGAATAATTGTCGCTATAAAATATTAAACGTAATCAAACGAAATGGTCACTAAATATAATAAAACAAAATGAAATCATAGTATTTTTGCGTTCTAATATGTTTCTTAGAAGAGGTTAAATATAAATAGAATTTAATAGTTTGTTTCTTAATAAAGTAAAGAAGTTTCTTTTATTTACTAAATGTTAATATTTTCATAACATTTAAAATAATCCATAATTATTTGTATTGAAGTACAAATAATAAATTTTCCAGCGATTAAATTTATTGTTCTAAGAAAAATATTACCATTGATTTTTATGGAATTTATGTAGACTCCTTCCGTAAGAATAAAATATTTTATTTTCATTTTATATACCATGGTTAGATGACAATGAGCCACCGTAACCTGTTCTTCTTCTTTAAACTTTCACATTAGAGGAAGAAGTTTAAAGAAGGGAAATCAAACAGATTTATTATTCACCATCTCTGCGTATGTAAATGATGAAATGGTTTCGTAAATTCGGATTTAGATAACAGGAGTCTGAAGCTATGATACACCACTTGTTTGAAAAAATTTTATATTATATTTTTAATATTTATGAAACTTAAATTAGCAATTAACTTTTCAGTTAATAATTTAAGATGCTTTACTTTTAATTGTATTCTTTTAACTATATAACGTTAATTCATTTAAATTGTAATATGTTTTTATTTCTGTTTTTGTAAAACTGAAATCACTTCACGCACTATGTGATTTAAAACACAGTAGTCACCACTGTATGAAGAATTTAAATTAAAATTACAGTTTTAACGATAGCTTTAAAATTCAGATTATTTTTTAAAATATCAAAATATGCTATGAAATTCTTGAGTCGAATCTTTAACAACATTGAAAGTTCTTGTTTCCCTTATTTGAAAATTATTAAATGACTATAAATAAATAACTATTTCTGGAAATTTTTATTTAGTAAATATACGTATCATTATTAAGCAACAAATGTCAAGATATCGTGTCTTTGAAAATTCGATGAGATTTGAGTAACCTGAATTGTTTCATCTTATTCTATAACATTGAAAACATTACTCCACTATACAGGCAATAATTTTTGGTGAAGTTTATGATTTTCCTTACACATGAGTATTGGCTTCCGTATACCAGTCGTTGTTGGAGTTGGCTTTCTTAAGTAATCTTAAAACATTATTTTCAGGGCTAACTTAAAATATTTTGAATTGATTAAACTTAAAACAACTACCTCAGTTTAATGAGTTTTGCTTAATTTTTCAGTCTGTTTTAATTAAATGTAGAAAGAAAACTCTGCGTGTAAATTGTACCAGATGTTTTGATTAAGATCTTGCTTCCCAGTTGAAAGGTCAGCACATGTAGTACAAATGAGATATGCTCTCAGAAAGTATCCTTCTACGAAGAACAGAATTTTAGAACAAGAAATGTTAATTTAAAGTGTTTATTTTTCAAAGTGTTTATTTTTATTTGTCAGAAAACATTTACATGAAAAGTAATTTGACTTAAGTATTCTGTTTGGCTAAAATCATCAAAGTACTTATTTTTTAAAATTCTTATCACATAATCTGAAGTTACTGCAATTTAGAATTATTTAATATTAACACTGAACAAATTTCAATATCAACAAATTATTACAAATACTCAAACAATTACAGTAAAATTACAGTTAAAATGAAAAGGAAACATTTTGAAACGTATTAATTAAATCCTTATTTAGTGAACTATTTATTTACTATAGGTGATACAATTGAAGGTAAGAGTGAAAAAAATTAAGTTAAATGCTGATATATTAAGTCGATAATATAATGAATCCATGGTGCCTAATTAAACATTCGAGAACAGGATCCTAATGTATTTTAAAATAAATGATATGATTGGAAAGAATTTAGTGTTAAACTTGATATTTTATGTTATAAGAACCTGATTGAAAAATGGAGATGTACTGTATAAAGGACAGAAACCACAAAATGATTACATATTCGTATAATATCATTCACTGTTGAATTGACCAATAGAAATGTGGAATTCACAATTTGAGTTATATTGAACTATAGAAGACTTACAAGCCAAACTATAGGCCACAAGGAACATCACCCCGCCCTGCCGTAGCATCCGGGTAAAACATGAAAGGACGGCCGCCGTGACAGCATAGTCAGGCACTGTGGTTCCTGCATACTAGCCCCCGTTATGAGCGGCTCATGCTACACCCTCCGCTGTTTTACAGGGGTACGAACTATTTAATTCACTGACAAAGAACCTCCTGCATCAGTAGCCCCTTGCTTTTGTGACCCGATGCTCTGTTGTAAAAAGGACTTGTTTCTGTATGCCTGACCTATATTTAAAATTTGTAAACTACCTTTTGGTACACCCTACATGTTATCTTACTTATAAATGATATAATCACGGCGACCATCTAGAATGCGAAAGATGAAGAAGACGTATAATTCAATGTTAAAGTTTTCTTCTTTAAAATATGCACTCCTTTACGGATGAGCTCGTTTATGGGTTAGTCCACTTACGTGGGACTTTCTATGCATGAAGCTCTGTAATGGATACTTGGGGAAAGAGGAGATGACAAAAGTTATATTATTTTGTTTTCTGTATGTCTTCATTTAAATGATCGAATTAGTTTAGTTATATTAACTTCCCGCTTTGAAGCAACTCATGCGATATTTTGGGATGGACCTCATAATTTTAAACTACAGTCAAATGACGGGGATGACACCTAAATTGGCTAAAAGTCAGTCGCAGAATCTGAATTGGCGAACTAAGTAACACGAAAAATGATTTAACCATACGTCATTTCCAAGATGATTTTGCTTTGGAAACCTTAAAATTGGTTGAACTTCTTCCCAATTTTTTTTTCTAGCTTTACTTTCAAAGATTGAAAGATTTTGCCAATTCTCCAAAAACTCTTACTACCCACGAAATGTCGGTATTTTGGTTTGGGCGACACATTTGGCGTAAGATCAGGTGCCAGGTCAAGGTGCTCTAAAAAATCACAATTTACTCATTGTTAAGCATTCGAATGAGCGATTTAATCCAAAGATTACACTATATGCCCAAAAGTATCCGGACACTAGCAGATTTTAACATTTTTTAGAATTTCTCCGGAATGGTTTAACTGACTGCCTTTAAACTTCGGGCATGTAAAGAATGGACAATAACTCACATTTTACATTGAAGATTCGGTCTTGAGGGCAATTAGGCGACCGTCTACAAACTGATGAAGACAAAAACGTATTTGGCCCGCCCCGCTTTACAGAATACTGATAACAAGATGAAACTTTCAGAAATGGTAATGTTTAATGTGCATAATATTCACAAGAATTTTCGTAAACTCAGCACAAATATTTGGGAAGATATAAAGGTTTTCTTAAAAATCTCAAATTTTCCCACCTGTTTTTTGCTTATAACATACAGAGTGTTCTGTTATATTATACAAAACTTACAGAAAAGATGACAATATGTTAGAGACGCATTTTGTAAAAATTTAAAAAAGAAATTTTAAATATTACAGGAATTATGAGCATTTTTAGTAAATAATATTTTACGGCGCATGCGCGAAACTTAGTGTAATTTTTCTTTCACAACTTTAAAGCCAGATATATAGGGCAATTTTTATTAAAAAATTCAGTTCAATAAATTAGTATTCAGAAAGATATCGGTATTACAACGAGCAGAATTTCAGCTCCTGTCGAAGGGAAGCTAAAAGTTGAGGGGTTGTACACAAATTGATATTTTTTAAACTTACATCTTTAAATAGTTATATTGAATTGTATAGTGGTTAGAATTTGCTGAATACCCATGAACACATCTAATATTCGTAACGAATAAAAAAATATATATGTAGACTTATTAAAATATTTTAAGAAAAGAAATTAATTACATAGAAAATCGTTTCGCCATAAAAGAAATATATTTAAAAATATCGTTTGGCCGTTAAATTGTAATATGTAACTTGTTAATAATCATGTAAATAATATAGTTAAAGTAATAAAATTTTTGTTATTTATAGTGTCTCATTAGCTGGAATTTAAGTTATGCACGTAATAATTCTTCATGGGTATTCAGCAAATTCTAACCACTATACAATTCGATATAACTATTTAAAGATATAAGTTTAAAAAATATCAATATTTGTACAACCCCTCATCTTTTAGCTTCCCTTCGAGAGGAGCTAAAATTCTGCTCGTTGTAATGCCGATATCTTTCTGAATAATAATGATATTGAACTGAATTTTTTAATAAAAAATGCCCTACATATCTGGCTTTAAAGTTGTGAAAGAAAAATTACACTATGTTTCGCGCATTCGCCGTAAAACATTATTTACTAAAAATGCTCATAATTCCTGTAATATTCAAAATTTCTTTTCCAAATTTTTACAAAAAGCGTCTCTAACATATTGTCATCTTTTCTGTAAGTTTTGTATAATATAACAGAACACTCTGCATGTTATAAGCAAAAAATAGGTGGAAAATTTGAGATTTTTAAGAAACCCTTTATATCTTCCCAAATATTTGTGCTGAGTTTACAAAAATTCCTGTGAATATTATGCACATTAAACATTATCATTTCTGAAAGTTTCATCTTGTTATCAGTATTCTGTAAAGCGGGTTGTGCCAAATACGTTTTTGGCTTCATCAGTTTGTAGACGGTCCCCTAATTGCCCTCAGGATAGAATCTTCAATGTAAAATGTACATGCCCGAAGTTTAAAGGCAGTCAGTAAAACCATTCCGGAGAAATTCTAAAAAATGTGAAAATCTGCAAGTATCCGGATACTTTTGGGCATATAGTGCATCTCCTAACAGGAATATGACTATTCTAATTGAAATGATGAGACGATGAATTAATGATTGCGACTTGATAAAATCGATTGGCATTTAATTATCTCTAATCAGAGATAAAATAATTATTGATATCAAAGTATTTAAACTTATAGTAAATGTTTGGGAAAGTCTCTAAAGATTGCTTCTAAGAATATTTATGTTTTACATATTTTTAAAACTTTTCATCCATTCTATTATGTAATGTCAACTTATGATATGTTAAACGTAACGTTTATATTCTATAATTCGCAGTTTTTAGACAATTGGATATGCTTCTTTAATGTTTAACGATTAGTTGACATGATTTATATGACTTGACTAGTCTTTTTGACATGATTTTTCAACTATACAGTAATGCTATTTTGGGGGTTGACCTTGTAATTCTGAATTATAGTCAGATGTCGAGGAAGTCACATGGACTGGAATCACCCTCTTCAAACTTAAACCATACCACAGACAAGGCGGTTGATCAAAAATCACTTAGCATGCATCAGGACTGCGTACAGGATGGATTTCTAATCTCGAAGCGGCGACCCTCTGGTTGCGAGACCTATCAGGTCTCCAACACACCGATCTATCTCAGGCCTTACATCCTTAAGGGTAGGCCAGGTCGGAATGGGCCTCAAGTCAAGTCTCCAACGCTCTTAGGATTTACATAAATTAAGATGAATAAAATAAAAATTGATTTCCTACAGAAGAAGAAAACGAGTTATTTCGGGGAAAAAATTGTTTAGCGAAATTTAAAATAAAACGCATCTTTCATAATTAACATCAATATTAAACGTACCAGAATTGGTCATTTCAATGATCGTTTCGTTTCAATGATCGTTAGAGTTTCAATATATATCAGCAAACATACGGGCATTTAGTATCAACCGAGTGATATTTTTAATTCTTCAATAAATTATCAATAACGCAATTAGTTAAAACATATTTACTCCTTTTCATCACATAAAGGTTAATACAGTCAGCAAAACTATTTCCAACCATTAGCAAATGGTTGTAATGCTTACAATAACCATTAAATTGATGTTAAATTTCTAAAGACGAGTTAATAAGAGTTTCTCTCTATATTAAGTTCTAAAATTTTTAATTAGCAACCTTTCAAAATATCCTTTATGGGCATCGATCACTTAGCTCAGAAAGCGTTTATATATTATTGAGTATTCTGTAGTATACAATATTTTAAATTATATGCAAGTGACGTGTAGCGTAAATTATTCTTACCAAATTAAGTTAATTGAAGGTGGAAAATATCTTTTATTGGCTAATTATTTTATGAGCAATTTAAATGAATGTTGAGACTCAGTTTAAACATCGGATAAGGTTTGTCATTAGCTAGGGTTTCTAAAGGAAGTCTGCAACATTTAACATATTGTTTGATATAATTTGTTAAATTAAACGTCTTTGAAATGTTTGTTTTTTCAGATACCAAATTAAACTTTTGAGGAAATCTTACAAGAACTCTTATTAAGCACTATTAAGTGATTCTGAAAATCCTCAAACACTAGCTCACCCACCTTACTTTAAATTCTGTAGAAGTGCCAATTTTTCAAAAATTACCTGGAGTTCTAGCAAAAGTTTATTTTGAACAAAAAAGCATTTTGTCTTGATTATACTAGTAGTTCTGTGAACATTTCGTGTCCCCCACCCCCAAAAATTAATAAGATCTGCTCTTCATCGCAGAATTTAAAGTTGGTTTTTAATATTTGGCTTTAAAAGTTGGGTTTTTTTCGAATGAGAATTATTCATTCTCAGCTTTTATCAGCATTGACAAAATTACAATTAAATGTATGTTTTTATCAGTTTATTAAAAGCAATGCAAACAAATCTCTGCTTTTGACAGCATTAACAAAAATGCAATTAAATGTTTTACCATTCCAAAATGATTCAAATATTTTTATCGTATTAAACTCGCCATTGACTTGCCAGCGCATTGAAAATATTAAAATTAAATAAAACTTCTTGAAACGGAATAAAGAGATAAAAATTATTATATATACGTTGTTTTGGTGGCTCTAAAGAATCTTTATGACAAATCTGAAGAAAATCGAACTACGAATTGGGCTGTGACTGCTTAACAAACAAATTTATAGACAGACGAAACGCCGAACGGTCGAGTTAAAACGAAGACCTCACTTCCCTCGGTCAATAAGTTTAGCTATAAATTATACAGGTGTATACGTGACAATATTTTTTAATCTATATGCAATAGTTGGCCTCTTATTTCTGATCTCAGTGCTTTTAATCCTTTCGGTGAAAATTAGATTCATCCGAAACTCTGAATCGGGACTGTAAATCAGGAAAGAATCTATTTTCATTTCGGAAACTCATTAACATGTCACGCGTGTCTAAATAAGTACTATCGTGAGCTGCGCTGCTTTTCCTTTCCATTTTGGACACCATGCCATGCACTCGTAATGGTGTACTTCTGACACCTAAATAAAATAAGTCATATTAAGATTAACCGGAAAAACTGCCTCTTTTCTTAATTTTTTCATATATGGATATATTAGTATAATATGATCCAACGGTATAAACACACTAAGTAAACACATTAGCCTATGAAAATTGCAGGATGCAGCAGAAAATAGACTGGCTTCCAACGCGCGGAAACAGCAGGTTACGTAGTCAGAGGGTTAAACGTTTATTTGTACTGCTGCGTTTTGTGCAACTGCTTATGCTAGTGATAAACATTAACAGTTCAACAGTTGTTGCAGACATGAAAGGAATGAACATGTTAACAGACATTAAAATGCTATAGCTGAACGAGAATAGATGTATGACTAGTTACATAAGCTGGAAATATTAGGATGAGCCAAAACATTGAAAAAAATATGTAAAACTACAAATCGTCTTGCAAAAGTAGTGAAATTTTAAAGACTAAGAACAAATAAGATATTAAATTTAAAAACACATTCGAAAATTGCGAGCTAATTTGTGTAAAAAATGTTCATCTTATGAGATAAATTAAAATTTTGTAGAAAAAATAACTTTTAATAGCTGTTTACTACAGTTTCCTGCATTCATTCTAAATTGTTAAATTCATTGTAAAATAAGTTTCATTAAAGTGTTAAAGTAAACTAATTAAATCTTTTTAACATTCATTAAATAAAAAATTAATTAAGAATAACATACATGGGTTCAGTTTAATTTCAATGAAAAATGACGTTTAATAACTGGATATTAGCTGTTGAGACAGTGTAGTTTCTTCTTCAAAGTTAAATTAAAACTGTTATTTTAATATACTCCCCCCAAAAAGATGAATCCTAGCTTTAATAATAAAGAAAGAAATACGCCTACTTCAAATCATATTCAAATAAAAGAAAACAGTTCAGAAAACTATTATGAAACAATTTTTAGAAAGTTTAATTTAGACGAAAAACAAAATATTGATTATTTAAAGAAATCGAATTGCTATCATTCTTCTTCATTATTTACTTCATTATTTTTTCAGTATCAGTATCATGCAAAACCATCTTTCTGCATCAATTTTGGGAATGAAATGACATGAAAAATTTATATAAAACTGTCGAAATTTTAATTCATAAAACCTAATGAAAATTTCAAAAACATTCCTTTTTCAGATGCACTTTTCTACCATCGAGTGTATTTTATGTCACATCTGTGCCACTTCCATTTCTTTTTTCGAATGCCAGACACCACACACAATGTATTAAATTACTGCAGAAGACAAACCAGACTGAAAAGCAAAAAAAGAAAGAACCTTGATATATTTTCTTGAAGTTGATAAAGAAAAAAATACCTTGGTGGCACATCGAAACAAACACCCCAACAAGCAAACAAAAATCTCGGAGTGAATGAAAGGGAAAAGTAATCGAAGATTTGTCGTTTATTCCATACCAAATCGATTGAACACTACTTCTCATCCTACCCCTTCATTAAGAAAAAAGGCAGTCTCTGCAAAGCTATTTTCGAAGAAAAACGTCCAGTCAGCAGTTTCCATCACCTTCAATTACGGAATAAACTCTTCCCCCCACTAGCGAAAAAAAATAGCGTTAAAAAAACTCAAAAGTAAACTTTGACATTATGAGCTGACTGCTTGCTTGTCACAACATAAGCCGTCTAAGCAGCTGCCTAGGTTGAAAAATACCAACACCAAATAAATAAAAAGTGTATTGGCAAGAGGATCGCTTTATGGGCCTCAATGTTTTCTCACGCTTATACCCAATCTCTCTCCATAGTATCATGTTCCATGGTAAGAAAAGAACGGCTTAGTGACACACAAGATAGGAGGACGTTGCTTTTTTTATCTCTTTTTTTGTCATCGTCTACTTCGTTAGACATCTATCTCTTAAATGACAATGTCTGCATGAGTGATTTTATTCGCAATGAGTTATTCTCTTATCATAGCTATGCTTTGATAGGTGTGAAAATGGGAGATAAATTTACCAGAGAACTTTTGAATGACATAAGAAATCCTTCTGACAATTACCTCATTCAATAAGCGAGGCGTAAAAAAAGTAAGTAGGACATGTCAGATAAGAGTATTCGTGTATCGGTATTTGTAAATTAATGAAATTGTTGAATGATACGGCAGATGAAAAATTTTTGAGTACTGATTTTTTTAAATAACATAATTTGACTAGATTTAAGATTTAAATTAATTAAGTATTGGAGTTTCCTAAGATAATAGATTTTTAAAAAATAATGCTTTTATTTTAATTATTTAAGAGGAAATAACATTTACAGTAAATTCCCATGCATATGACTTTTTATTCTTTTTTGTTCTTTCTTGTTACTAATAATTTAATAAAATTAACAGATTTTAGATTTCTAGAAAGCGGATTTTTTAAAAATCTTAATTACTTTCTATTTTTAGTCTTTAATTTATAATTCATTTTTATAAATATTCTGGAATCTTGAAGTCATTTTCCTTCTCAAAGCTACTGTCAGACGTGGCTACTCGTATGGACTTGAAATTGAATGAAATTAATCGCTTCACTGGAGAGGTTGCTGGCTTCTGAAAGACAACACACGATTTTTATTTCGTTCCAGAGCGTAGTTGTAAAAAGTTGATCTTTGGGGACCGTCTACCTTTACCTATAAGATATAGTAAAAATATAGATACACGTATGAAAATAAAAAATAAAGGAGGGTTCACGGCAAGCACCCACTTTGCTCAGCACTGCCCGTGCCACCTCGCTGCTTCGAAGCTCTCAGTCACTACAATTTTTCAGTTTTAAATACTACATGAAGGTCAATGGAACATGCTATAAGACCATAGCAGATTTCATATTATTTGTCGGCAGCACATTCCTTTAAAATTGTAAATTCTTTCAATAAACCCCATCTAATTGTAATGTTTAGTATAAATTTCTCACGAATTTCGGCATGAAAGTCTTCAGATCCATAAATACAGAATGATATCGCCCTAAATAAACAGTTTCCATCACCTACAATGGACATTTTGCAATATTTTTGAGACTCTATTTTTATGGAACTGTAGAGATTATTGATGAAAACAAAAATTCATCTCGAAATTAAAATGTTTATTCCAAAAAAACTTCATTCTCTCATTTAACAACGCTGAATTCCATAAAAACTTTTAACAATAACTAATTTTCTCATTTTCAATTTAACAAAAATAAATTTAGAATAAAATCACAATCGTTTGCTATTGATTTTAAATTAAATATTAACTAAAACAAAGATAAAAATATTTATAGAGATGTCTTAACAAAATTGCCTAATAAAACTAAATTATATGGATGTTTTAAGAAAATCGTCTGCCTTTAAAACTATATTAAATTGCAATGAAATGCAACATCTACATACAATTGCAAAATATTAGTTTAAGTTTACGAAAATAAAGCAGAGCATTCTGATTGTTTGCTATTTGAAAGAAGTGACGTAATAAATTGGCGAAATCTCTCCAGTTTTTGAGGCTCAGTAATTCCTTATTTTGCAATAAAATATCCGTTATTTCCGTTAAAATATTCCGTTTATTTTGAAATATCTCTCGAAAATTAAGGGTTCTGGAGAGCAGAAGACCCCTGATTGCATATCTAGATGCCATAATCTTGAATATAAAATAAAAATTGTTGAAATCTGTCTGGTAGTTTTTGCTTTGCTATCTGTCTGAAGGTTTTTTCTCCATAGGGTGAAGGTACGGTAGAGAAAAGTTTTTCGATTTCGTTCTAAAATGGGTGGTGGCGACCTTTGATGACATATCTGGGCTTCTAAAGCTTTCATATGAAATAAAAATTGTCGAAATCTGTCGGTTAGTTATGGCTGGCGAACTGTCTGAAGGTTCCCCCCATAGACAATGTACAGTGTATAAGTGTTTTTTTTATTTCGTTCGAAAATGGAGGGTAGTGTGAGGAAGGCGATCATCAATTGCAAATCTAGACGTCATAAGCTTTCATATAAAATAAAAATTGTCGAAATCGGTCTAGTGGTTGAGGCTGGGGGATTTCTACAAGGTTTTTTCCACATAGACAATGTACAGTGGAGAAGTGTTTTTACAATTTCGTTCAAAAATGATGAGTGGTGTGGGGAAGGCGACCCTTGATGGCATATCTAGACGTCATGGGCTTTCTTATGAAATAAATAATGTTGAAATCGGTCGAGTGGTTGAGGCTGACGAACTCGGTGAAGTTTTTTACCACATTATTTTAAATATATAGATTATTAAAATAAAACTAAAATATGTACTATTATTAACCCTCTGAGTGACGAATTTTTTTGAATTACTATTTAGACGCAACGCTTAAAAACATGTTCAAATACCGTTGAATCAAATGAATTATTATTTACTTGCAAGGCTTTATTCTTATAATATGATTCAACTTTTTAAAAGTACTAAGTAAACCCTTAGCTAGCGAAAATCGCAGGATGCAACATTAATGACTTGCTTCTAACCAGCAGAAATCGCGGGATAAACAGTCAGAGGGTTAACCAGCAAAGAGGGTGGTATCTATCAGACGCCGCGCGACCTGGGATTAAACTTTTAGAAGCACGACATCTCCAGCATTAAATTCTGAAACTATTAAAATTGTGTATTACCATCGATTTCACAAGTGTACAAAATTTCATAATCCTAGCGGACCGGGAAGAAAGTGAAAAATCGATTACAATTTTCAATCTTTAGAAAAAGAGGATTTAAAAAATATACTAATTGCATTTCTTATTTTGTGAAATAATATTTTTAATTTTCTCGTTTATTTAAACCTTAAACTGCGCATATATTTATATTTTTTTGCATAATTTAGATCTTTCTGTTGAAAACCTCAACTTATCAAAAGAACGATACATAAAGCATTAATTAAAATGCTTTCAGCATTTATTTTTGTATACTTCTTTTTTGAATATTTTGTAATTGTATTTAAGTTATCAAGATCAATACACATTTTAACTAACAAAACTAAAGTGCACTTTGTCTAGAATGTAATTTTGCTTTATGTTTACTTGGTTATTTAAACTTGAAAAGAGTTTTTGTCTCAGGTTCATGTAAGATTACTTAATTATAAGAATTTTTAATAATATACGGCTCATTTGAAATCAGAAACTAGATTTTTGTGTTATTGGAATATTAGTTGAAGTCAGATGAAATCTTATTAGGGTAAACGACAGAAAATTGTTAAAAATAAATAAATGATATTTAAGTATTTCTAGTTGCATTAATTAAATTTTTATTTAAAATTCAGCCATAAATTGTTTTCCGTAATGTTATTGCAATGTAAAAATTAAAAATTAAATTAATTTCGAAGTTATTAAATTCTGTTGTTAACATTTCTGAAAAATGAAGTAATTTTTTCAAATCTCAATTCAGAAAGCTTATAATTTTGTTCAAAATCATTGAAACAAGATAATTTAAATGATATTTTTAATAATTTAATTAAATATTTTTATTTATAAATTGAGTATAACATGTCTTTAAAGTGTACAAAATCAGTGGATTTATTTTTATATAAAGTTACTTTAATTATTTAAATAAAATAAATTGTATTTCCAAATCGTAGTGTTGTGTTTTTCCACTTTTATTTTATTCAAATTGACTTTTATTATCTTAATACAGATTCGCAAGGATTGATTTAATCTTTATAAGTAAAAGAGAAATTACATAAATAGTTAGTGCTGTATAGAAATTCAAATTACTCAATAGAAGATTTTTGACAATAGAAGATTTTAAGGAAGGTTTTGAGACAAGGAAATAAATAAATAACTTGTTTTGATTATAAACTATGTTTCTATATTCTCTTTAAAGTCAAACTTATAACTTTCGTCCAATTTTCACAAAAATGGAACTGAATACTCTTGATAGATCATACAAGAATATATATATATATATATATATATATTATTTATTCAATTATGTTGATTCATGGTAAGATTTGTGGTTGTGGCAACATGTGATGTCAATATGCATGGCGGGCTATATTGAAAGAGATGAATTCTGGTAAGTTTAAGAGGAGACACAGATTAGTTTATGTTTAATGTAAAGTATGGGTACTTTATTGAATTATATATTTACTGTCTTTAGTGCAATATCTTAGCGCAATATAATGATATTTACATATTTTATCCTGATTTTTAGTCATTTATATATAGTCATGTTTTATAGTTAGGGTTAGTATAAGACTCTTCTTTCTAAATTCTTTCATTTTAGGGTAAATTACCCTGTCTGTTTTTTCAACAACAATAGTAACAGGGATGGTTTGTACAACAAAATTAATTTAACCTGGCTAAAGCTTGTCCACAGCCAAGCTGCTATTTTCATTGTTGAAAACTCCATTTACTTGGATTGCTTATTTCATTATTTTTAATAACAACAGTGTTCTTTCACTTGTTGACATATAATGTTTAAACTTGATTTTTGTTTATGGTATCATTAGTAATTTCAATTTAATATATTTTATTTAAAAGTGATGTATTGTTCAAATAATGAATATTTGATATAGGATTTAATTCTTGTTTATTTCTGTATGTTTGTATACTGGTTTTATTTGGATTTAGATTATATATATATATATATATATATTATTTTAATTAATATTATAATATTAATTTATATTATTAACAAATAAATTAATTAATATAATTAATTACTATAATTAATAGATAACAACATAGGACCATTCAAAGAATCGGACAGTGCGATTTAAGGGCTTTTAATGGAAAGAAACTTTTTTGATAAATAAAACGCAAAAAATGGAGTCTTAAGAGGATAAAGATAGATAGAAAAGATTATTTATATCTTTAGTGTTGTCATTTCTATTGAATAAACATTATACTGATATTTTAAATATTGACATTTTAAAATTAAATACATTTATCTGTCTCTTAGTTGGCACTCGCAATTTTTAATTGAATTTTGTATTATTCTTTAGAAATTATTACTAACTTACGCAAAAATCTAGCTTCCCGCGGTTATTGGAAATCGTTTGACACAGTCTGTTCGAGAAGTTATAAGATATAAAAATTGTTTGGTGGAAATTATATACTAATTTTGAATAAAATTAAAGTTCACATATGTTATAATAATTATTTATATCATAATATTTCATATAAAAGTATTTCTTACATAAAAAAATTACTGCACATATTTATAAAAAATACATGAAAATATTTTCTTCCCTAGCGACGTTGAACCAGTTATTTTAAAAATATAATATAATATTCAACGAAATTTATTTAAAAGCATGCTTAAAATAATCCTCTAAATATATTTCAAATAGTTATAAATTTGATTTGCCTCCCAAAATTTTTCAAATTCTATAATTTTTTTAAAGAAAGAAATCATGGCAAAACAAGGACAGAAAAGAGTAAACATGCAAAAAATGGATGAATTTTTAAAAAAAGATATATTTAATCCTTTGTCAAAATAAGACTCTAAAAAAATACTAAAAATTCTTCGACATTCAATTTCGTAAAACAGGTCTTAAAAAACGAAGTTTCACAAAATAAAAAGAATATAATGTCCGAAACGTGATCCAAAACCCAGCGATATTTAAAAACTTCTTCCCTCTGAGTCTTTTAATCAACGAATTTTGCTTGCTCTTCAAGCTTACTTTCTAAGAGGTCAAAATTTCATTACCCTCGCTGCAGTATTCTAAAAGAAGTCTTTCAAGACGATGGAATCGCGTCAAATAAAAAAAGAGGCAGAAAAAATGCAGACCACTTAAGATTTGCTTGTAATTTAATAAGATGATAATAAATTTTTTTTCTGCCCTGTCCTTGTAATTCATTAGATTAAAACTGAATTAATGAATTAAAATCAATGCATGTTCTGTGCATTATTTTGTTTAGGTGTTTTTTAGAAACATTCCTCTGCAGCCCAAAGAAGTCAACCGATGAGAAGTTTGGAACATAAAAATAAAATATATTCTTTCATTATTTTTTGAAACTCTCACAATGGGAAGAATTTTATTTGTATATTTATTTATTCGTATTTTTGTAAAATGTTCTCTCCCTTACCATTTTCTGCATCTTAAGTTTTTGAAATTATGTGCATATATGTAAGATAACGATCCAAGCCAAGGGAGATTCAGAATTAAAAAGTAAACTGCCTTATTTCAATTTATTAAATACCTTCGCATAGAAATTTTCCACATTTCGACAAATTAAAATTTAAACATGAAGTAAAGCGAATACCGCAGTAGATAAAAGGATATAAAATATGCTTGTTGGTAATGCCAAGACCTAAATTGATAGAGTATAGATATTTAGATAAAAATCCCATTTAGAAATTACACATTGGCTATTTTAGGGCGGACATCGTAATTTTCAATCGTGGCCAGACGATGAAGACAACACCTGAGGCAGCATCTCTTCTCCAAACTTCCGCACCATAGCAGTGATGACTCTCGATTGACTTAACCCCTTAACTGGTTTCTTTTCTCAACTATCTAATTAGGTGACACCTTGTATTTTGGGAATGCGATCTCATTTTATTTCAACTGAGAGCCTAAAGGACAGTTCAAATCTTCATGGATTCCATGTAATTTTTGTATCGAATTATAACATCTGTGAATGACTTTGTTTTAGCTTAAAAGTTTAAAATTGCACGATGCACGTTCGGCGCACGGACGAACCAGTAAAGGGGTTAATGTGCACCTGGCCTGTACACACGCTGGATCGTGAAATCCAGTTTCGAACTACGCCCATCTTCTTCCGAATTTGGGACACTTTTACGAGGCTACAGCTGTCCTCTCTCTGAAATGAATGCTTAGTTGCCAAGCGCATAGGCTATGCATCCAAGTGCCATGCATTGTACCCTTCCGAATAATGATGACTCTATGACATTTTTCACCACATGATATCAGTGTCATCCTTATTCGGTAGGTGCGAGAATGTCGAGGAAAGAACACTCGCAAAAGGCCTAGTCTCAAAAATGAAAGTATGAAGCTTTTTATTTTGATTTGTTCACTGGAATTGGTAAAACTGGAATCAATCAGTTTGCCACCATATAGCAAAATTTTCTTCGCGTCTGAGTCAATCAGTCGATCATTTAAAAAAATTTCGTATTCCTAAAAAATATGAGAGAAGACACCATGTATTACACAATATCTTTCTCCTCATTTATATCTGCTATGCATTTGCGAAAAAACTCAATGAAAAATTTAACCATGTAGCATATAGGGAATATGCAAGCAGAATTTCAGGTTAACATTCGAATATTATTGAAGACCTACCTATCAAATAGCTGAGTGGAAAAGTTGTGATTCTTTGTTGCATCAAATATTTTACAAAGAAAGGAATCGTCTTTGAGGGAGAAAAGGAAGAATTTGAAGCAGACGCGGGATTTCTGGCGACGGACTGCGAAGTAAAATTTCCTTTTCTAAGAGATGAAATTCTTCCAATCCAAGTCAGTAAAGTTGGATTTCTGAAATTCATCTTTTCTTTGGATTTTTTCTGTTAAATTCTCCTTTTACTTCTTCGCAACTGAAACTTCTCAAACAATGTTCAAATGTTCATATTCTTATTTAAATTGTTTTCTTTATTTACTGAAGTTTGAAAACAACATAACAAATGGGTTGTTGCTATTTTAGGGATATTTGTTTCCCTTTATACATGATTACAACATAATGAGTTGAAGAAAGTTTATTTAGTTTATTCTAAAGATAAAAGTATAGTCATGTCTTTATTTCTCACCCATTCAAATTATGTAATTTAAATTCTTTTAGTCGTCCAGCATACAAGGTGCCTTCTGAATCCCGAAAACTCCCCCATAACTTCAGAACGACGTCAACTATAATCCTAAAAGTGGTGTCTCACTGAACAATGCAGAGTGCACTCTACGAGACTACCGATTATGCTGCCTAACGGAAAACTTCAGTGTGAGAGACGGTGAAAATGTCAAGTACAAAGATGTAGATCATCATCTATTTATCACGGAAAGAGATCTTACACACATTAATCTTAAGAATAGAACACGTGAAAAAAATTATTTCCTCGAGATTTACAAATTTGCAAAGTTGCGAATAGTCTGTATCCTTCTAATGGCACATTCAGAATATTCTAAGCCAAATACACTACCTGGCCAAAAAAAGTCGCCATGTGAAATAAATGTGCAAATGCGTAAGAACCCCTGATTGGCTGGTTAGTTCAACGATTTAAAAGGTGACACTGCTAATTTATCCTTTGAATAGTGCTGAAGCACTGTGCAATTGACTATTTCTCTAACTAGTATGAGTGATGTTTCCCAATGCGGCCTCGGAAAAGATGTTTCCGATTTTAAAGGGGTCGAATTATTGGCCTGCATCAATCAAAGAAAAGGACTAAAGGCATCGTTGAAATTACTGGACACTTTTTGAGAATTGCACAGCGCATTATTAAAACCTGGAAGGATAGTGGTGAACCGTCAACATATCGAAATAAATGTGGTCCAAAACAACTCTTAAGTTCTTCGGACCAAAGATCTGTGAATCGACTGGTGAAGAAAAATCACAAAAAATCAACTCTTGAGCAAGGTTTAACATGGGACATAGGGCCATATCAACATGCACACTGCGACAAGAACTTAAAGGAATGGGACTGAACAGTTGTAAACCCTCAAGAAAACCACTTATTTCGGAGTTTAACCGTAAAAAACGGCTCCAATTTGCTAAGCAGCATCAAGATTGGACTGTTGAGCAGTGAGGAAATTTCACGTGGTCTGATGAGTCAAGATTTAGCCTATTCCAGAACAATGGGAGCACCAGGGTTAGAAGGAAACCTCACGAAGCAATTGACCTTTCATGCATAATGCCCACTGTGCAGGCCAGTGAAATCAATATTGTGATCTGGAGTTGCTTCAATGGGTCTGGTCTGGGATTAGCAACATTATACGACAATAAAATGAAGTCGCAGGATTATTTAAACACGCTTAGTTACCAGGTCATCCCATTAATGAAATTTTCTTCCCCAATGGAACTGGCAAATTTCAGGACGATAATGCCAAGATCAACAGAGAAATAATTATTCGGGATTGGTCCAGGGAGCATGAAGACTCAATTTCCCACATGAATTGGTCACCACAAAGGCCGGATCTGAACCCAATCGAAAAATCTTTGGGATATACTGGGAAAACGGTTAAGGAGTGGTTCGTTTCTTACGTCGTTAGTTCAGTGTCTCGATGACAAACGCCTGCAAATCTGGACGACAATAAACTCTGAAACTATACAAAATCTTATCGAAACAATGCCACGTCCAATGCACGCTGTAAGCCGAGTCAAAGATGGTCCAATCAAATATTAAGGAAAACGACTTTTTCTTGGCCAGATAGACTCATCCAGATTTCTCATCCTTGCTGCCCGACATCTTCGCAGACACTACTTGCAGGGGATGCTGAGAGAAGTTACGCGTGTTGCAATTTTAACGTGAATTCCTTAGAGGTCTAGAGAGCATTCCTTGTAGACATGATGGACGGAAGTCGTTCCGAGTAATGATGTGTAAAACTGGAATAACGATCGTTCTTAGACTTTAGAAAGTCCATTCCGCTTTCGATGACTTATTATTGATGCTTGTGCTGCCTGTCGCCTGCCATGTTGCACAGTAAGCAGCGGACACTGCAGTGCAAAAACTGAAATCCAATCAAATCTAACCAATGCAGTCCCATTATGAAAGTTAACATGGATAAATTGACAGATTTTTGTGTTTTGAACCGGATTAAGAAAACATAACACATTGCACACATGTGCGAATATGATTCAGTTGAACATTTCTAATCTCAGTGAATCCATTGCATATTTATACAAAAAGGTGTCTTTATGTTTCATTGGAGCTACTTTTTTAATTTCCTATATTTTTACTTTCTCCTACACAAGGTGTTCAATAAGAAAATATTTTAAGAATTTTAAAAAAATCGAATACAGAATTTAGATAATTCTCGACGTTTTAGATCTCCCTGAGTCGATAAAAAAGCACATATAAAATTATATCTATCTCTCTGTCTGTCTGACTGGTAACATGATTAAATCAAAAATGCAATAAACCAGACAGATTAAATTTGGTATGCGGAAGTTTCAGCAAATTGTAGATTTCTACCACATTTTGGAATAAATCCGTCAGAAGGAAGGCTGTATGTCCACTCGTAAGCAATTGAACACCGTAACTCAAAAAGGCATTGACTTAGATGAATGGAATTTTGGACTAAATTCTTTTACGGGTTGATTGTCTGCTGGTCTTCGTGTGAATGTGTAAACGAAAACTCAAAAGCACGCCAAGTTAGAAATCTGACATTTAATATTTGACATTTTCACCAGAATTACATTCATATATCAAATTTTAGACTCAATAAATCAAAAGGAAGATGGTATTGTTTAAAATTAGATAGCCATTATTCCTCGTCATATGACGAAGCATATAATAAAACGATTTATATCGTGGAATTATACGGGGGAAAATCAAAGGGAGAACACTCTCTAGTTTTCGAATCAAAGATTCTGACAATACATATGTTAAAATACTTGGAAGAAACATTGCATTTTCAAACGCATTTGTTCAAATATTAAGGAGAAACACTGCATTTTCAAATATATTTGTTAAAATATTTGGGAGAAACAATGGATTTTCAAATACATTTGGCGCAGGACACTCAGCCAATTTAAATTTAAGTTGTCCGTGACAGTTTGCTTACATATAGATTTATAATAAGTATGTAATTCTTCTTTGTCAAGCAAGTCAAGCAGTAATATATTTCTAAAGCTCTTGTTTTGATTTCATATCATACATAAAAGAGCACACAATCTACAAAATATAAAGAAGTACTTTATGACCATACAATGCACATGTAACACAATATACTATTATTGATAAATAATATGTATTGCCTTAAAATATAGTTATACCTAATAACTCCCAAAGAAAATCTACAAAATTAAATTTCGAACTTACATCTGCTGACAGCGTAATTGATTGCGGAATTCTCAATTTAAATTTTATTTCAAAATAATTTTGTGGCGAAAAATATTAGCTAGAACTCATATTAAAATCTATAACATTTTTATTTAAATATTAACAATAAAAAAGTTCTGTTGTTTTCTGACTTCATAGATAACCATAGAAACTGATCGAATCCATATCCATTCTCCTTCTTTTACGATCTAATAATTCTTTTTTTATCGCTAACAAAGTTTCTATTTCAGCTGCAGACTCTTTTTTTATCTTCGATGAAGTTGTTATATATTTTTTCAGTAACTTCCAATGATAACGAAATGAAGTTTTAGATTAAAACCAGAGGTTCTGGGCACGCAAGCATAATAAGCAATTCTGAGAAGCTTTGAAACTAAATGAAAAACAATACCCTAGAGTGTCTCGGGATCTAATGCATTTGTATCACTCATTTTTCGGTGAAATATATGGTTATTGATTTTCTGCGATCTCGATATTTTTTATAGATATAAAATCGGAGAGTGGCTCACTATTTCATTGCAGCGTTTGAGCTTTTTTTATACACATGTATTTAACTTTGCGTGTTTCATGACAGTCAAGATGAAATTTACTAATCGATTTTCCATTAAGTTCCTGATGTGCTAGAATTTTCAAATTTTTTATAATTGTGTGTTCGCGGCGATAATACTTTATTTTCATAATTTCATAGCTTAATTATGAGTTAATCGATTAATTGAAGTGAATTTTTCAAGTGATAAAAAATTTTGTCTAAAAATAAATCAAAATCTTATCGTGATATATTTTTAGTGTAACTAAAACGGCAACTATTATAACTTGCAGCTAATTTCTTGATAACGTAGCATTGTAGCCTATAAAAATTAACTTGCGAGCTAAGAATGCCAAGCCATTTTAAGATTACACAATGGGCCATTAGATTGATTTTGTTCTGTAAACGGCACCCAAATGAAAAATGGGATTGTAGCTCTAGCGGCATTATTCCACATTATAATTTTTTCATATATTTCTTTGATCGGTGACTGTGTATGTTAAATAGTGGTGTTAAGTGTGAAAGAGAACCTAGAAAGAAGTAATCTCGTACCATGGATTTCTCCAAATGGTCTCAGCACGCAGTAATCTAGTTTTTGTCCGGAGAGAATGTTAGTGGAATCGATATATTGTGCAGAATGAAGAATGAAGAAGAATTGGACTGAGTTTATGACTCGCAGTGCAGTTTTTTGATGGGGCAGTTATATTTCTCATGAATGTTTGAACAGACATACCATGAACATGTCAGTCCACTTAGGATAAAAATTACTACCAGATTGGGAAACTGCACTTCGTGATACACTCAGTACCATATACACTCGACTATAAATATCGACTCCACTAACAATTTTTACTACAAAAATTATAGATTACATTGAGATGAGTCTATCTGAAAGAATTCATGGATCCATTTAGTCCCTTTTGTAAAAATTACTGCACTAACGGGAAACTGCACATCGTGACATACACTCAGTCCCATATATATTCGACTATAAATGCCGACTCTACTGACACTTTCTGCAGAAAAAAATTGGATTACTTTGAGTTCAGCATGTTTGGAGAAAACCATGACAAGGCATTGCTTGATTTTCGGCAATATTTCATTCAAAAACATGCCCCCACTCCAATCGTTTTAAACCAGCCTTCTCCTAACATACACATCCATCTACCAAAGAAATCTATTAGTTGTACTCCTTGGAATAATTCCGGTAGTGCTAAGTCTTTTTTTCATTAAACTCTCTATATATTACACCATGGATTCTGCAGTGTCTGTAAGTTACGGTGACATTAAATTTACGATGACTTTCCGAGTGTCATACTAAGTGACATAAAATTAAACCAAATGCATCTCAAATAAATCTTAAGGCCGATAAAAAGTTTATTTTTTATAATATTTATAAACTATATACAAGATTCAGAAAATAGTCTATTGAAACTGAAATGTACTAATTTCCTTTAGAATCGTATGTTTGGTTTCTTCGTAATACCAAGGCATCAGCAAAGTCAATGCCACTAACCATCCTAAGCCAGATTTTCCCTAACACACGCAGTCATCTATCAAAAGAATATCTTAGTTCTATTCGGGAATAATGTCGCCAGAATTACAGTACCACTTTCATTTGAGAGCCTTGCATATTCTCCCTTTATTAGATGACAATGATGAAGCCGTGTTCACCCACTTTCAAGACACTGTTGTGGTTTCATTTTAATCTAGAATCAAGTCTCACGCGTCTCATATCCATATTCATCAAAAATAGATAGAAATAGAGGCTGAAATTTAATATTTTCTGATTCTCTTCCCACGAAACAAGCGTGGGGTTATTTATTTTATATGAATAATAATAAATGTGAAAACTAATTTCTATAAAACTATTCGAATTAGATAGGCTCGAATAACTCAGAAAATCATCCTGTAGATAGAATCTAAAAGACATATAGAATTTGCATAATTAAATTTTGTCTTCCATCAAACTTTCAAAATAAATGTCCATTGAAATTTTCTTGTGTGGGAACATTTCTATTACTACTATTTGTTCTCGTTCTTTGAATTTTAGACTATAGTTCTTTTCAAAGACTCTACCGTAAACGAAGAATGCGAATTTCAAAAGTATTTCCTTTTCTTTACTTCGTTAACATTCTTTGAAACAGTAAAAAATTTATATATTTTTTAACAATTTCTTAAAACTGTGAAGTTATTTCTTCTTGTGATAGCTATTTATGGATTTCTGCTCACATTATTAATTTCGCTGTTTATCAGTAATAACACGAAATTTAATGAAAGTAATAAGTCTTTATTTCAGTGTTAAAGGAAAAAAGTATTTTCAAGTCTAGAGCTATCGCATATTTTAAAATAGGATATAATAAGAGACGATTAAATAATAATATATCATCTTGTTACATTTTGAAAACCCATTGAAACATAACGTATCATATATTTTAATAATTAATATTATAAGAGGCGATTAAATAACAATATAACATCTTGTTACACTTTTGAAAACACATGGAAACGTAGCGTATTATATATTTTAAAGTCGAGAATAATTAATATTATAAGAAACTATTAAGTAATTAAGACACAATAAAAATATTTTGTTACATTTTTGAAAACATACGGGCATACTTTAAATGCATGGGTTTATTTCCATCAGATTTTCTCAAAGCATTTATTAGTAGAGAGAATCTTATTTTTTCGTAGATGGAATTTATAAAATTCAGATTATTCCATGATTATACTTTCAAGTGCTATTTTATTTCATTGATTGAAGAAGTATGGAGTTTTTTTAAAAATTAGCAACTTTTAAATACAATTACTGAACTGAAATTGTGAGAAAATTCGTAGTATTACCATAGATTTCTACTATGGTTAAGCAATCCTTCGCTTTTCTAATTAGCAATAATTAACAATGTGTAGAAGAAGTAAGACTGATTTAAATTTCAGTACAATTAGCGGAAATAAAATTATATTCATATATAGGCTTTCCAGTTTATGTAATTGAATGAAAGGAATAGAAGAGTTTAAGAAGATAATTTAATAATGTTAAAAAAATCGTTATGAAATAAATAATTATAAATACGCATATCTTTCTGTATTTTTAAATGAAGCAATATAACTTGTCCTCATTTATGGCATTATTAACTTGAATAAGTTTATTAAATTGTTAAGTTGTTGAATAAGTTTATTGTATACTTGCCTGTATATATTCTTAAGAAGTGTTTTATAAGGAAAGATTTCAATTAAAGTAGTCACATCTGGCATTCGCTTACAGATTTTTATTAATCAGATTTTAATATGGGATTTTTTGGCATTCTGATCTTTTCATAACAAGTCTACAGGGTGGTCATACGTTATTGGACCAATTTCAAAAATTAATAAAAAAATCTAAAAACTAAGGTTTTTTTTAAAGAGACAGTGCATTTAAAAAAGTTTTTTCTCATATAGGTAAAGTGCTGTTACGGCGATCTAGGTGGTCGTAAATAATTGAACAGCTCCCATTTTTGAGAGGCTTTAATTGCGAAACTAATAAAGGTAGAAGGAAAATAAAAGCATGTATTTGTAGGAAATTTTACGTTCTTTAATTTGTTAAATCAATTTTAATTCGAAAACTGAATATTTATCTAGATATTCAAGAAAAACTGAAAAAGGAAAATAGAAAACGCGCATCGGCTTCTTCTGATCAGTAGCCATTGGGTATGAAAATATCTCTCTGTAGAAAATTTAAAACGCCGTAGTGGTACGCCACCTGTATGAAAAAAACACATTATTTTTGCTCTCTCATTTAAAAAAAGACTCAGTTGTAACATCATTAGTTTTTTATATTAATTTTTGAAATGGGCCCAATAATTTATGACCACCTTGTATTATATTATTCCTTTGTCACGAAAGCAAATCAATCATGGAAATCAGCGCTAGCGAATGTTCTCCCATCGACTTTACTTCCACTATTTGGCGCTTTTAAGTTAATCTTCGTTGTATAATGAAGGGAATGTGGTATTCAAGTTAGATCTTTTCTCTTTGGCCGACTGGGTCTAAAACTTGATACAGATATCCGATTTTGGTGATAAGACCACGTCTAAATTTAATTTATGTAGTACGTTGCATATTTGAGTTATTGTGTTCACATACACCCTGATAGACAAGCAGATGGTCTATCTACCCTTTGATGAAAATTATCGGAAAATTGAAACTGATTTATAATTTTGTTAAACATATCACTTACCGAAATACTTCCCTATAGTTTGTTATATAGAGTTAGAGCTATCACATTCAACCCTTCCAAAATATGCTATACAATTCTTGTAATACAGCTATAAAATTCACGTGATAAAGCATTTTCCAAATTTCATTCGCCATCTCGTACCCCACTTGAGTAACTGTGTTCACAAATAAGCAGATATAATCTCAAAAATAGTTGTTGAAAGAGATATCTAAAGAGAGAAGCTTTATCCAAATCGGGCAAGTGGATATTTTGATGATTGTAATACTTTCTCTTTCTTTAGTTCATATATGCTTCAGTAAAAAGAAGCAAAATCGTTATAGTAATCTGCTATTCATAACCCATTAATGCCCAAATCGCATTTTTTTCAATAATATTTTGCATACTAATATTACATGTCGTGAAATCAACTGGAAAATGCTAAAAAGAGAAAGAAAGAATCTTGACTGAAAAGTTTACGATGTAGAGCCCTTCTACGCTTGCAGTCCTCCTCTGGGGATGTAATAAAAAATAGAAAAAAATGTATCAAATTGTAAAATTGTATGAAATTTCAGAAAAGAAAACATATTTTTACAATTGTATTTACTGATAAATGTAAGTAAATTAATTGATAAATAATTGAACAAACTTATTCTTTACTTCTTGACATTGCAAAAAAGTTCTTTCTAATCTAAAAGGCTAGATTATCAACCGGACACTTGATACGTTCTCCCATCGATTGAATATAGAAGAAACACAAACTTAAAAATACTTTTAGGAAAAATTTATGCTGAAAAAATAATTCCTATGAATTTCTGAAACATGTTTAGAAGCGTCCCTAAAAAGGGTTACTAGGAATCAATGGGATACTACTGATACAAGCCCATCCTTTAATTCATCAAGGTCATTGTAGCCTGAAGTTCCTCAACGCATTTTCATCCATCCACCGCTACTTTTCCAGCCCGAATAGTCCAAATCCATCTTAACAGTGTGAACGAGTGCTTCTTCCCAAACCATTAGATACAGACAAATAACTATGGCTTCCGTTGGGCTGTTAATACCGCTGTCATTACTCACAGTTAGCCGTCGACAAAGAAAAAGCAGAATGAAATCATCCGCAGTGTCTCGAGCCAATGGGTTAATGTCCTTTGCTAATAACACATAGTGAATGGGTGGCAGCGAGCGATGACGATTACGATTGCGTTAATCCGAAAGGCTTCCCGCGCTCGTCTCTGGAATTTCCGCTTCTGTGTTCTTCTTTGTTACATTTCTTCTGTTCCATTTTTATTGCAATCAATAAACAAGAGCAATCTCGTATATCCGTACTATTGTGTGTCTAGGACTGTTTAATGGAAGATCCTAGAACTATCCTACGGGAAAAAAATCCTCTGCGATATGGAAATGAAAAAAAAAAATATTTCATGAAGACAGGATCGCAAAAAATGTACAAGTGAAAGTTCAAAATGATCAGATTTTCTGAACATCAGTCCAAAACGCCGTAGATTCGGGGCCCATAAGCCAGAATTGTTTAGTTTGTTGCGGTTTTGAGTTAAAGTTTAATTCAAATTCAGGCCACATTTTCGTTCTTAAACAAAGAGCCAAAAATTCGAAGTCTTCTAACTAATTAGTAATTTCCAAAGTTGGAAATTTAGAATCAACTTTTTATCTAAATTTTTTAAGATTAAATTTTCTGTTCTTACTTTCTAGGTTTTCTTTCTTATTTTAATGTCTTTTATTCTTTTTTTATTTCATTAATAATAAATCTAATCATCCCGCATTCGTGGGTACAATAATACATGCTAGTGAAAGTATATACATGGAAATCAAAAATCCCAAAGATAGCGACGCTATAGATGAGAACTGTAGTAATGCGACTATTGCACTAACCAAAAGGAAAGAATAAATTTATATAACATAATACCCACTTTAGGCTGAAAAATACGAAATATTAATTACGAATCTCTGAAAGAAAATTTGACCGATAATGTAAATAATCTTTCATAGTGCATCGAAATGTATGTACAACAGAACTATGTGTGAAACAAAGAATGGATTCATATATATATTTTCTTAGATTACAACCCAACCTAAAATATCTCAGATATGTTGACTCACATAATTAGACTGTAACTTTATTTACTTATGAACAAACATTAATGGATTGTTTTATAATTTCCAGCTTCTAAAGGATGCGAATTTCCTGAAAGGTGGACAGGAACTTGGTTTCAGAAAGGTGTTCACCCACCCATCAAGATACAAAAAGATATATTTTCATTCAAAGGGAAATGCTTAGCAGCGGATAGTGACATGTTTTACATTGAAGACCCGTAAGTATCCACTTATTAGATATTTGCTGTCATCACATAAGCTTGCTGAAGTCAAATCAGTTCACGTTTACACGTGAAATATGCCGCGTATTTTTTAACTTGATAATGTCTATAAGTTGGTAATCTGTAATATCTAAAAATTGCGTGAAGAGTTCTGCAAAAATAGGTCATGAGAAAAAAAGATAGGCAAGGAACTAATACAATAATAGTTGTTATAAGACAGATAGACGGATGAAACCGACAGAAAGACCGACCGACTGACATATAATGAAATAGACATACACTTTTTCTATAAATTGAATAATATAAACATCGTTACGCATATGAAACAACGGATGATGCAATCAAGATAAGATATATGATCGAGCCTGAAACATTATAATGCTACGATATTTCTGACAAGAGGTTCGCAATTGTATTGTTTCTCTTTTGAAATTCATAGCACATTTTGTAGTAGGAAAAGGAACATGATGTCACTGTATAGCGTAATACAACGTTAAATTAGATGACATACGTAGTTTATTTTTACGTAACTGCGATGTCACATGAATTGTCACCATGGAATAAAGAAAATTCACAGATTATGAAACTGTTGTTGTAATTAAATAGAATAGTCATTCAAGACGCAAAGAAACAATGTAAGACCAATTAATTTAGTTTTGTATCCTAGCACAAGATGCCCAACAACATTCATGCGATATCTTTACGATGTTGTGCGATATTCAGAATATCGTAGCTACATCGTGGAGATATTGCAGAATATCTTGTGCTAATAGGGTATGGTTTGATGCATTTGAAATAAACGAATAGATTCCTTGATTTCCTGAAAATCGGACCTTTTATATTAGCCAATCAAAAAGCACCCAATCAGACAGAGTTGGATGGTGGAAGTATTTTCATATACGAATTTTTTAAAATGATAACTGAAAGAAATTTTTTGTTTTATTATATTATTTTTATTTTATAATGGGAACAATTCAGTAAGGCGGTGAATTTATTCTTCTGAATTTTATCCAACAGATTTAAATTTTTTCACTAGGATAATTTTAATCTAAAGAAAAAATTAACGCACACATATCCGCTAGTATCTTTGAAGAGCTTAATTATGAATAAATAAAAGTATATACAAATATAAAATGTAATTTCTATGAATTTGTGAACATATATCAAACATAATTGCTTCACAAGTTACATTTGAAAATAGATAGGACCAAATGTAGTTTAAGTGCAAAAAGCACACAGATGCATAACAATTTTAAACCTTCTCTGCTTTTCTTTTATCTATAAATTTAAATTTCTAGAACATGATTTTTAAAATGGAACCAAACAATTACTTCAAAATAACATGTAGCCATAGTTAAATAGTCAATAAAACAACTAACAAAAGATAAATAACCGCACAATCGTGTTTTTAATCATAAACGGCTCCACTTATCCAGAAGTGTGCAACTCATAGATTTTGAAACCGTTATTGAAGTTAATAAAAAAATGTGAGGGAAAGTGGGGTAACACCGAGTAGCAAAGGTTAGAAGGCCTATTGGAGCTAAAATATTCGATACAGAGCTTGTCAAATTTTATTAAAGTATTCATTGTTTATCGGAGTACAATATATCTTTCCAGAAAAGTCATTTTCTTTAATTTTTTACCTATGATTTTTTTAATGAAAAAAGTGAAACTACCCAGTTTTAAAACCGGATATACATATTAACGTTATGGGAAATTAGGGAAATTAATTCGATTTTCAGGGAAAAGTTGCAATAATTTTTATTTTATATGACAATTTTAAGAATATTAGTTACAAAATTCATATTTAAACTGCCTTTTCTTCTATTTCTTCTGCCTCATCGCCACTGCAGCTTTCGAGGGCGGAGCTAAGACAGTTTCTACATTGGATTAACCCTTCTCATTTATTTAAATTTGAAAATACAGCATCAAAATATAAACAATCAAAGTCTGATGTGTTTTTATCGTCTTAATCGGAGGAATCATCGATACTGACTATCCAAGTCTTACGGCACTTGGAATACCCGGTTTTACCCCGAGTGCAGAGGTTATGAGAAACGGTATAGAACCGCGCAATTATTGTAGTAAATCCTTATTGTTTGTTAGGGTACAAATTATTAGTAAACGTATAATAAGCTGGACTAAATATAGTTTTTATAACTAGATTGATTTTTAAGTAAGGACAGCTAAAAATCAAACGATCATTAAAGAGTAGATGTCTTAAAAAATAAACCTTCACAGACGCATTGAATTCAACGGCAACACGCCACTTGAACTGTTCTTTTTTCTTGACTAGTAGAGTGTAAGTCAGTATCTGTCTGATAGATAAGAAAAATAATAGCACCAGAATCATGGGTACCCGGTTTTAACCCACTCTCCCCTACAATTATTTACTAAATTCTCTTGCCTCAGGCGTTGAATAATTCGAATCCCAATTACTCCTTACAGTATGTAAGACTACCAATTTATAACGCCGGTGTCGCATAAATAGGAGTTCGTTTCGATGCAAAAATATTTTAGCTTATTCAGAAGCGAATAAGCCTTATCAATAATAATAATAATAATAATATGATAAAAACGTTATTTTTTGCAAGAAGAGTGAAAAATTTCCCAATATTGAAGCTAATTAGAGTTCTAAACTTCTTAAAACTAATTTTTATATTCATTTGCTATCGCATTCTTAAATTCAATTAAATATTTTCGGAAAACGATAAAATTTGAGATAAATAAGCCATTAGATACCTATTCATTATCACTAACTTATTTTTTGTGCTTTTAACTTCATATTTGTTCACACCGACATAATGCAAATAAAAATTGGAAAAGAATGAAGTTGGGAAAAATTAGAGTTTTTTTTTATTATTTATCTTCAGGTACATAAGGAAGCATATCATAAAAAATAAGGAATAAAATGCAAATGTAATTAAGAAAAAGCAAATGTAGAAAAAGCCCAGAATGAAAATGAAGAGTGGAACAATTTAGTTTTAAAATTGAATTTTAAATGAAGCGAATCAGAATTCAGGTAATTACAAACTGAAACTACTTGCTTTTTAAAGAGTTTCATAAAATAAAAAGAAGGAAGATACTATATATATAAATTCCTTCCTTCGAGTTTCAAGCAAAAATGTTTCTATGCGTAATGAATATTTTAGTACCTGTTTTTTTAATTCTTAGTATTAACAGAAAAACTCCAATTTACAATAAATTTTTCGTATAATGACATACATTTTAGAATATTATTATCTAGCATAGAAAAAGCAAGCGCGTAGTAACATGTACGTCGAGAAAATTATTATATGTATGATGTTTGTTACAGTTGCTTGTTTAAATTAGGTATATTATGTCTCTATAGTATGTATAATGCCTTTAGTATATAATGTTTAAATTAACTGTTTATATAGTGTAATGTGTGCAGCTGCTTGTTTAAAGTAACTGTTTAGATTCTTGTGTAATTTGAGAATTTTTGTATTACAAGTAACATTATTGTGCTGGATCTCAGTCGAATTATTATAGTATTTTGCTTATTTTGAATCAAAAGAGACAAACTCCAAGTCTAACTTGATTTTCGAGATTCCATATATCCTGCTAGTGATTATATATGCCATAAGAAGTTATCTTCTTCGTCTCAAAAATCAAAGATTTGATTAAATGAATTAATACAAAATCAGCAGGAATGATTTCCCTTCAATTTTATCGAATGCTACAGCAAAATAAGGCGCGACACCTGAGCTTGCACCCCCTTCTCCAAGCTACCGCACCGCACAGCACCAGCGGGAGGTCGCGGCTTTGTGTGCAAGGGGTGTACGTTCACGGAAGATCATTTGATAGAATCGGGTTTCGAACCTGCAATCCTCCAACTCTGAAACTGAGATTTTACCATTAAGCCACCGCGGCTTACAAAGTCTCGAGATAGAATATTTTAACTACCATAGTACTTACTCTTTGTGCACGTCGTGTAAGAGAAAATATATATATTTTCAACATTAGTGAGAATGAATGTAAATTTCGTGAAAAACATTTTTATTAAAAATATATACTTTATTTTATATGCAGATATTTCAAATAATGTGAATTAAGATGATATGCAATTAATAACCTTTATTACATCAATTATAAATTTTTCACCAAAATCCGATAAAACGTTATATAATCTAATGCTCATCCAAAACGTTTTCTTAGTTTTATTAATCGCTTTCGAGGTGTTTTAAATGACGCTTAATGGTCAGATAAGTGTGTATGCTTACAGCGTATTGAATTCTTCATTTAAATTGCTAAACTCTAAGCTTACGCTTTTGAATTGGAAATTCATTTTACTGTTTCCCTTATAGTTAAGTGCTTTTGCGTGATCTCATTATTGAAGAAGGCGGTGGGATATTTCGTGTGGCTGTAACACGGGGCCATTTCTGTTTAACTGTATTCCTAGCTAAAATACTTAAGGAATAGCACCTATTTTAATGCAGCTGTAGTACGGATGCACATAGAAATGTTCGGGTAAAAGATTCTTTATTTGTGAAGAACTTCTTCAAAGTCAGTTGTTTTACAAGAAATATAGTTCAAAACAGTCATAAAAAGTAATATAAATGATTGCTTAGAAACCAGTGGAATGCTTTTTTATGATAAAAATAGAAAAAAAAATATTATCAAAAGAAAGAGGAATCATAAACATTTATAAGTGATAAAAAATTTCACCATCATTAAAATATTAAGGAAAAAACATTTTTTTTGTAAATAAAATGTATTTTTTCAATGAATATTCAAATTTAATGAATATGATTTAATCATTATAAGAAATAGATATTATTTCAAAAAATACATTTCAAAGAATATAAATATTCGTCAGTAATTCAGACAGTTTCTTATAAATTATAACACGAGTGACCTCCTACCTTTGAGTAAGGTTCTGGAAAAGAATTTGTAAAGAAAAAATATCACCTCAATTTGAAGGTAACATAAGAACATTTCAATTCTCTTCGAGGGAGAAAACTTTCAGCAGGATATAAACAACTCCACTCCGCTTCCATCTCTCGGTTACGGGTTTATACAACTGGCAATATATGATGAAAAGAAGAATTGTAATGGATATGCTGATGCGGAAAACATTGTTGAATGTAATGATGTTATTTTCGAAAAAGAAATTACAGTAATCGCAATATGTTTTGGAGGCAAAGGTAACTTTGAATGGTTGCTCAGAGATACCTTTGCCTTCGAATGAGTGAATGCTCGCCAATTGCGCTGACAACCCAGGTTTGATTACGGGCATAATTTATTTTCATATGAACACATCATTACTTGTCCGTAATAAGGACATTCTGTGAAGAAATGAAACATTGATATGGACCCTGCACTTCACTTTTTCATGAACTGTCCATCACCCAGCGAACCTTAGAAGGATGTAGGCCGCTGTTACCGCTGCGACAAAGTTAACTTGTCTTTAGACGTCGTTTCCTCACGTGGCCATTGTAAGACCGAAGAAAGATTAGCGGTAACCCAAATTTTGTTATTTACTAGGTTGAAGACCGGGAAGATTCTAACATTTTTCGTAATGCGAATCAATGTTCTATCTTATTTCGGCTATTATGATAAACTAGAAAAAAACCGGTCATGGTATGACGGGTGTAAATTATCTCTTCATTCGAGAGATTTCCCGTCAAATTTGACGTGTTTAAATATATATATATATATGCAAAAAACATGTTTAAAATTGATTGAAAACAAATAAAATAAACATATGTTTTATGACAGGAAATATTTGTTTATTATTTGCATATTATTTACATATTTCTTTATTCAAAAAACCTCTTGGTAAACAACATTCCGTGTAAAGTATTTTTCTTTGTTTAACAAGTTTCCTTGTACTTCGGATGCCTTTGTGTAAATTTTAACGTTGCCAAAAAATGTTATCAAATTATATCATCACGATTGCAATAAATAATGAGATGCATCGGAGCGTCCAAACTATATCACGCGCATGATATACCACTGAAGTAATTTACTACTTTCTATTGAAAAACGGAAATTAATTTGAATATATGATTAATATAATTTAAAATTTCTCGGGAACTATTGATTATAGCGAGATAAATTTTATGTCAATAGATAGAAAATTTTATTTCACTATTTTAGAGCTATTAAATTTGAAATTAGAACGCCCATTACTGTTTTAAATTTAAAATTACTGAAATTTAGGTTCTCTAACAATGAAATAATGCTGTTTATCGTCTCGCATTGCTATGGTGCGAGTTTTATTGTTGGTGACGTCAGACGGTTACCGAGAGATCTGGTCTATTATATTAGTAATAAGCTAATTCAAATTTGTGATACATATTGTATATATTTAAGTACAATCATTCCTAAACTCGTGATGTCTCTTACTGCATGCAATATAAGAAGATATTAGCACTAAAAAAGTTCGCCAAAGTGAGGAAGAACAGATGCATGTGAAAAGGAGAAAGAATATAAAAAACAGATGATATCAGTCATTTAATTTCATTGGTGAATACATTCAAAGTTTACTTATGTGTCGAAGAAAGGAAAAAATGCGGGAGTGTTTAGGTTTATTCCAGTTTGATTTTTTTTTCGATATTTTTATTTTTTCGCCAAATATAAACTTGTTCTTGTTGTATATTGCGGATTTATTAGATTTGACACCATTTTTTGCTTTCGGTTCCTACACATTACGAAACTGTCCTGATAAAATGTATTTCAAAAATGCTCCGTAATTATCAAACTGTTGTTCACAAAACGGAACGTTTTTCATAAAATTAAGATAATTATATTGCTTGAAATCTGCATTGATTATAAATAGCGCCTTTACTGTTGAAGTCCTCGCATTCATTAACTGTAATCAATTCAAAGATTTTCATTAAAGTTTTAATAAATGCAGTGTTTGGAAGAAAAATTGCAACTTCAATCATATCAAACATGCAAAGTATGTGCAGAACTAAAATAAGCAATAAAGAGCAGAAAAAACGCTGTTTACCATCCATTAATACCTTGGACTATTCTGAAGATCAAAGTAATCACTTTCATTTTATGTAAATAAATCAAAATGCTTTAGATACATGGTCTTGAATTTTTTTTAACATCGCGTCCCAATAAAAGATCTTGTTTCTCATAAAAACATTCAGAAGAGTAGCGCAGGAATTTAAAAAAAAAATGCTTGGACTTCCATTATATAAAGGATATTAAAAATCATTTTTAAATCGCTCTACTATTGAAATAATAGTTTCCTAGAGGTAAAAAACACTATTCACTTTTCTCGAGCAGACGAATAATTAAAAGTTGTTTCAAAATGAAGCGTCGCTTTTTTAGACTTATTTTCATTAATGTCATTTAATAATATTAGCTATTAGACGTCAGTGTTTTTAGTTTGGTATTAGAATAAGTAGAAAGAAAATGAGAGAGAAAGAGAAATGGAGAAAAAATACTGCTGCAAAACATATAACTGATTAAAAATATTGATATTAGTACATTATAAATCCTGAATCCGGTTTTTTTGTGAATTTATTTTTTAAATATTTAAAATTTGTAATAAACGATATTTTTTATTTATTACAAGCAGAAAAAAATAATAAAAGGCAGTCGTATGCAGGTATTATGATATTTATGTTCCTGAAAGTCAGTAAAGATAAAAAAGATTTAAAAACACTTTAATTAAATACAAAATCGTAAACAATATCTTTATAATCATCGTCGACAAATCCTCATTATGATATAATCACTCTCGATCTATCATTATCTACATCCAAATCGATTTCTAAAAAATTCAGATTTCATAGCTTACACTCTCTACTTTTATTGGATTATTTTGAAATGTCTTTAATTTTTGATAACTGGTTGGTTTCGATTTTAATAAAACAACCAAAGCCACTTGTAAAATTGCTGTAGTAATCATAAAAGATTAGCAAAAAAAAAAGAAAAGAAAAAGAATTCATAGATTTAATTTGTCACTAGAGGCTATTTTCAACTCTTTTTCATTTTTGGAAAAATGTCGTTTCCGTTTCTGTTAAAAGAATCAAAACAGCATTTATAACATTATGGTGATTAATGCCATTCTAATAATGAGAAATGACAAGAAAAATAATTCTAAATGTATAGATTAAATTTATTACATTTAACGATAGTTTTCACCTGTGTTTCAGTCTTGACAAACGGTTACTTTTATTTTTATAAAAGCAGCCGAAATCTCCTTTATAAGATTATTGTGAAGATGATAAGCAAATAGGAATTCAGCGGGAGTCGTCTCCCCTAAACTTTCTCGTATACTCCTTAACAAAGTTGTCATTTCCCCGCACTCCCTCGCTCAGATAAGAATTGCGAATTTTCTGAACGCCCAGAATGCCACGAATTTCCATCAGCGAGTACCAAAGTTGAAAGGCGAGGGTAGAAGTGGAAAGGAGTAGTGCAAGTTTTAACGCTCCATTACGCAATAACGACCTTGCGTCATTGTATGTTGAGAAATGCCGAATGGGTGATTTGAACACCTTCTTTTCAACCGATTGAGACCAAAATTGGGCACGGATCTACAATTAACGCTAGCAAACGTCATACCAATTTTTATTTTTCTACGGGTTTAGTAGTTATCATGTTCACACGATTATGCGATTACGCAGACTGACAGACATTCAGCCTTTTGACGGATTTGGTACAAAATTGGATACTGAGCTACAAAAGTGATAATAAAATTGTGTACCAAATTTTATATATATAGCTATTTAAGTTTTTGAGTTATCGTGCTCACATGAACACCGACAGACAGTCTTCCCGCTCACGGAATTTGTCGGAAATTTGATAAAAGCCTACAGATTATGTGTAAAGATCACACACCAAATTTCATCCTTCTAGCTCTAATAGTTTTCGAGTTATCGTGTTCAGAAACATACACGCAGACAAAGAGATATAATTCCAAAATTGTGTTTTTCGGACTTAGGGAGGTCTGAAACATGAAGACTCATCAAAATCTCGAGCTCGAATTTTTTTGACGATTGCAATATTTTCTCTTTGAATACTTCGTTTACGAAAAAGTAAAAAGATCGTATTTTCTGTTTTATTAAAACAAGCGAAACATCCACCCGTACCATTAAACTGAATATTTGCATCAAATAAGGAAAAGATGAATAATAAACGGTTTTTATTTTTTTTTCAGCGTTAATTTTTTCATTTGACCAGATTTGACCGAAACCAGGTCATTCATTGACATGGTTTCGTCCTGAATATTGCCCAGATTTAAATCAGTAAGATACTGCCATAAGGACATGAGAAAAATGTTTTATATTTTGAAAATTTAATTAGTATTTTTTTTAAAATTTAGTATAAATTAGTTTTATTTTTCTAGTTTAAAATTAATTATATCAGTTCGCGATTTCAAGTGGTTTCGTCCTGAATATTGCGCAGCTTCAAATCAGTTAGAGGAAGCTTACCGGCTCTGCCATAAGAGCGTGAGAAAAATGATTTATATTTTTGAAAAGTAATTACTGTTTTTTAAAATTTATTGTAAATTGCTTGTATCATTTTAAATCAGCATTAATTATATCATTTCGCCAGTTCAGATTGATCTCCCAGAAATGGTTTCGTGCTAAATATTGTGCAACTTGAAATCAGTGAGAGAAAGCTTACCGGCTCTGCCATAAGGGTGTGAGAAAAATGTTTTTTATTTTTTAAATTTAGTTAACATTTTAAAAATATTTAATGTAAATTATTGATATATGTTTAATTCATCAATAATTTAAAAGAAATCCCAGTTCAGATTATGATCCCAAAATGGTTTCGTCCTGAATATTGTGCAGCTCCAAATCAGTTAGACAGAGCTTCACCGACTCCTCCACAAGGACGTGAGAAAGTGGTGTATAAGCAAGTTCTCCATTTCCCACCAGAATCTTAATCTAAAATCGATGAATCGTAAAAAAACTTGTTTACAGGGCCCATAATGAAAACGGTTATTTGCACATTACGACGATCCAATTTTTCATTAAGCTTCTTAACTAGGTTATCAGTTTACTTTCCTCTTTTTAAATGTTGCTTTGTTTGGCACCGTAACAGAGTTGTGTTGACTTTCTGCAAGATTTCGTTTTGGAAAAGAAATTGTGGAAGATGGTTTGATATGTTGCGATGGAAAAATGTGTTTAACGTTTTTTATTCTCCTTTTATTTGTTGCAAAATGGTTTTTTAGGATACTAAATGAGAGTTCGAAAGTGAGATTTTTTGTAGAATATTTTGTGTTGTTATCAAAAATTGTCTTTGCAAAGGCAATTAGAAGATACAAAAGAAATATAACGCAATTTATTAACGAGAATTAATTGGTATTCATTGTCGCTTAATTAGGTATATGATTCATTTGCTCTTTATGGATATTATTAGTTAGCTGAATGAAATATAATTAATTATATCTAACAAATAATGATAATGGGGAAGAATTCCTTTTCTTTAATATAATCAATTTGCCATGGTAGTATTTTTGATAAATTGTATAGAATATTCTTTCAAAATGATACATATACATATAGTTACTTTATCGTTACAAAAACAAAATAGTTATAAAATCTTGACAAATTTTTAGACAACAATTATTATGAATAAATGATTTTATATTCTCTCCATCTTGGATACTTTTGATGGTAAAACAACGGTGATTGCAGTTCTTATCTTCAGTGGTTAACAACGGGATGGGGGCAAGGTTGCGTAAATGCTTCGGGTGTCCGCCTTCGTGGCACCATAGATACAAAACTTCAGTACGTTTAAAGCAGACATTCACGAGGACACCGTTCCACTCCATTTGGAGCACCTCGTACCGAATTCCGTCGTCAGTGTAAATATCCGATGAGAATTGGACTGTTGTAGTAAAGTTTGGAAATCCAACGTAGCTCATATTCCATTTGGCGTACTTGGTCATAAAACTGAAATACGATCCTCCAGAAGGCCATCGAGCCTCTCTCACAAAAGCAAAATCCACACGTGGGGGACGGTTTCGGGACAGGAATCTTCTTTTGAAGGCGGGGAGAAGGAGTAGGCGGGAATCACTGCGACCAGTAGTGTGCGTTTTTGAACTTTCTTCATAGACCACCTAAATGGATGAACTGAAAATTCGAATCGTTTTTAGCAAAGCGATCAAAATAGACTGAAGAGCTCACCTCGTGAATGTTCAGCTTAAGCCGTTCATTCGCGACAGCTCCACGCCATTCCATTTTTTAGCCCATCCATTTAGAGCACGCAAATTCATCCACTACCAGTCACTCCGATCCCCATCAAATGATTTCTACAATTTCCTCGGTGAACCACGCACCCCAAATCTTCCTCCACAAACTCACTCCTATTGCTGCATTCATGCGATTTATGACCCAGCAGTCCAAATAGAGAGATGGATATGGAGATATGTGGATATCCAACCTTCCGTTCCACACGGATCCCATTCTGACTGGTTTCTCACACTGGTGGCCGGTTTTGCCGTGAGATGGTCGAATTTATATGGCGTGGAACGGTCATGAATGTCCGGCCTTAATTCCCTTTTTAAATATTATTATTATTAGGGGTTGAAACACTAACACCATATCCTGGACGCCAATTGGAATTATCATATATATTAAGGAAATTCTTAAATCATCTTCAATTGTCAAACAGCGAATTTATTTAAATGTTTAGGTTTATTAGTGACATAGAACTTTGGATAATTATTGTGTATCTTGAATTATTTTTACCTACTTACACTTTTAAAATACACTCAATTTGTGAAATAAATTATTATTTCACTATTGTTGAAAATTTTTGTTGACAAATTTTTATATATGACCTTTCTTAGAAAGCTTTAAATAGTTATTAAAACCTCGAAAAATCTGCAGTATGCTTTTCCATGCTTTTTACTGAAAGCCTTAAATGCATTTTTATTGTGGAACATCAGTTACTATAAATTGCTTTGGATTATCACTGATGTAGTAGGATCGTTATTGTATATGTTGTATTATCTTTGGTAGGATCCACTATTAACCCACACTCAGAATACACTTCGTTTGTGAAATAAACTCGTTTTTTGCGAAAGAGAGACATTTTTAATAACTTAAATTCTTTTAACTTTCTGACTTTTATTAGAAAAATGCGCGAATAAGAAAGCTTTAAATAGTTATTAAAAACCTTGAAATACCTGCAGTATACTTATAAATTATTTTTTATTGCGCAACAAAAGTTACTTTAAAATGAAATGGTTTATCACTGACGTAGTATCGTGGATCGTTACTGTATACATTGCATTATGTTTGGAAGCATCCACTTTCAACATATTCTCAGAATACACTTCGTTTGTTAAATAAACTAGTTTGTTGCCGACGAGTGAAAACTGTGATATTTTATTTTTTATTTTCTTCCTCACAACCGCCACCATTATCTTCAACTAAGAGTCAAGAGTTTTACAATTTACCCTGATCTTATTTCAGAAGATTTCAGAACGTGAGGAGGTTTTTAAAAAATATATTTCAAAAAGTAAATAAACAATGGGAATGAAAAGAAAAAAAACCCACAGAATTCTTAAAAGCCCTTTTAAAAACATCGGTTATGAAAGAAGAAAAACTAACTCGTGTAAAAATAGCCACTTGAAAGCTTAAAAGCTGCAGTGAACTTTTTGAAAAAGTCACGCAGAGCAAAGAAGCTCCTTTCAGAAGCTTATTACATTTAGCCAAATGTTTCCGTAATTGGTTTGCGTCTGCTACGAACAACAATTCACATAAATGTAAACAAGAAATATGCTTTCGAGCTTTCTCTTTAGCTACTAAGTATAGTTGTTGGATAATATATTCTTAAAATCACGGCCGGAGAATAATTGTACGCGTGTTTCTTTTCCTATAAAGAATTTTCATCTAATGGTGACTTTTAGCAAAAGCTCTTTTACTAATGAACATATTACTTGACTCAGTGAAGAATTCGTAATCGTGATTTCAAGTTACAAGTTTTAAGAATACCGCTTAAAAATGTGTCTTTCTTTTTTAAAAATAAAGAATATTCTTCTTTATTCCACTGTTCTTAAGAATACTTTTCTGCGTAAGCCGATTTTATCAACGAGCAATTCGTTTGTAAAATTTAAGTGGTACTTTGTTGAAAAAGACGAATAGCAGAAATTCTTTTTTTCAAATATAAATATTTATTTAGATTAGAAAATATATCATCAGTAAAAATAAATGTTTTCTTTCTAAAATAAACTTTTTACAAGCCTGCCTTATGAAGCATTAAAATAGAAATGTATGTTTTCAATGATATGTCTTATTTTATTTCTTGCTCTTAATGCTTAAGCTTTGCCGTTCTGAATAAGAATTCTTATTCTTAATGCAAAGCTCATATATTTTCGTATTTATTTTGAAATGTTTACTTTTTGCATCATATGCCATTTTTTCCTACCTGTATTTTTTTAATGCTTTATAAACAAATGCTTTAAGGAGGGAAATATTCTAGATGTCCTGTTTTTGACACGAATGGACGGTTTTAATCTTATAATTTTTTCAGTATTCACATATATGCAGAAACTCCATTTTGTTTTACTTTTAATGAAATGATTTATTCTACAACGCTCGTCATTTTGTTTTCTTATTTCAGGAAAATCTTCTGACAGTATGCATCACTTTCTTTTATGCTCGAAAAGTAACATTTTTATACAATGTAGGTCAATTTGTTAGGATTTCAGAGGGTTATTATTTGGAAACTGTAAACCGATAAGGACAAGGCTTAGTTTTCATCGTCTCCTTTAAAAACACTCAGTCTTGGACATAATTTTTAGTATTGAAATATATACAGAAACATCACTTAATGTTATATTTAATGCAACCATTCATTCAAAAATGCTCATCCTTTTATTGTGGATTTCAAAAAATTCTTTTGAGAATATGCATTGTTTATTTTTTAAGGATTAAAAAACTGACTACCTTCCAAGATAGATTTGATTTCAAAACGTTATCATTTAAAAACTGTATACCGATCAGGACAAGTGTAGGCTTTCATCGGTTCCTTTAAAAAAACTCGATTTAGGAATAATCTTTTCAAATTTTTACATTGACAATTTTCGCAAGTCCGGATTAAAAATTGTATTCAATTTTTCAGATTTAAAAGCTCTTTCTTTTAATATTCACTTTGTCTTTAATTATCAGAATATACAAAATTTTTATCGGCAAAGGTGATTACAATAATTTGTAAACAGAAACCTGACTGGTCTAAAATAGTCTACATGGCATTGAATTTGTTTTAATTTCTTGTTGCTTCTATTGACTTTTTCCTCAATTTTGAGCTTTTTAAGTTTTGATTTGTTTCTTCTTTACGCATATCTATTTTTAGAACAAACATCATTTAATAAGATATTACTGCCTTTTCAATCGCCTCTAATGATTTGGATTTCACTTATTAAGCTTTGAGAGAGTTATAATAGATGTTATGAAAAATTAAAGCACCAAAATATTAGAAATTCTATAATTGCAACTCCTAGCATTCAATGATATTCAATACTTTAACTTCTTAAGATATACTCTATAAAATGTTTTTCTATAATTTCAAAGAATATGTTAAATACTGCTTAAGAAATACTGCATTTTCTCTGTTGCTTAACTAAACTTTTAAACACAAAAATCTTTGATGTTTATAAAAGGATAACTCTTAAACCATTAAACTTTTATTGCGGTCTCAGATTTTTGTATAATATTTTTTAGCATAGAAATCCAACTATATGTTATGAAAAGAAATTGGCGAAGATAAAATGTTTTGAAAAGAATACCATCAATAAAACGTCTCAAAATATCTGCTGTTGCCAGATTTAATAGATTACCATAAAACCCCGTAGAAAAATATGACGAAATATACAATGTGTTAATGAAAGCAAATAAAATAATTTGTGGGTATAAATAATTAAATAGGTTTATTTATTTATTTGTTTTTACAAATTTCTGGACATTTATACATTGAAATTTTTTTATATAACTATAGAATAATTCTTTGACTATTTTTATCATGAAATACTCTTAATTCTCATGAATTTCGACTGTCTCCAAATAAAGTAATCAGAATTTTAACACATATTATTTTAAAGAAAAATATTAAGAATAATTTACACATTTCAGTTCGATGATTTTCTTTCTGAAATTCTAAAACATCCAGTAGTAATTCTTTATTTCTACAGAATTTCAAATAGTTCGCAAACGTATCGTTATTTTGACCACATTAATTGGCAATTATTTTGAAATCTGCAAAAAATGGAATGGTAAGGGTTTTCAAAATTTGATCTTCGATTTTTTTCACAGTTTCTCAGTTAAAATAAATTTGAATTTTTCTTTAAACACATTACTAATAGTTACAGAGCAAAACTATGACTCATAATTTATGGTTATTTTTAATCTTTTTTTCTATGAATATCACATTTCATATCATTAAATTTGAAAACTGTTTAATTTTTCCCACTGGCCGAGAATTTCTCATTATTTTAAAATGCATTTGGGAAATTTGATAACTATACCAAATTTCCCCCTTTTATAGGATTTTGAAAATAACTTTTTACAGAAGTATACAAGCCTGAGTATTGTTACTAATTATTTTTAACCAACTTTTGCGAAAATTGTGGGCAAGACATCAATTGCTACACTTGGTAACTACGCTAATGCTAACAATGCTATTAATAACTATTTATAAAAGACATTATACACAGTTCAGTCACATTAATGTGACCACAAAATGTGATGTCAAAATAACAGCCCTTCGCAGTGCGGACCGCTGAGAGACGACCAGGAAGAGAGTCAATGAGGTTCTGGAAGTCACTCGCAGGGATGTGGAGCCATGTAAACTCCAGTTTCGTGACCAGTTGCCTTAAGTTGCGCAGTTGAGGATCCATGGCTGGAACAACCCGATCGAAGCGATATTCGAATCACGTACGTACACTGTGACCTGTATGACGCTATGCATTGTCCTGCTGGAAGATACCCTCGTAATGAGCAAAAGCAATCCGCATGTAGAGGTGGACATGGTCCGCGAGGACAGAGCATACTTCCGTTGATCCATCGTGCCTTCCTCAATGACAAGTGCATCCAGGGAAAGCCACAACACGTTTTCCACACCATGAATCTACCTCCTCTAGAATCCTTCTCCCATTGTTGCAATGTTTCTATTCTGACGTTTCACGCTGTATACGCCAACGCCCATCTGACCGATGGAACATAAAACGTGTTTCATCGGAATAAGTCACTCTAGTCACTCAGTGAACGTCCAGTTGCGTTAATGTTAAAGAAATTCCAATCTTCATCTCCGATGAACAGCCGAAAGCATAGATGCATTATCAGCAGTCTGCATCGGGCTCCCATACGCAACAACGTTCGATGAAGTATCTTTGAGGATGCACATTTGGTAGCCCCTACGTTCCTCTGGATGGTCAGTTTGTCGACGGTTGCACGTCTATTAACCGAATGCATCTCTGCAGCTGTCCTTGAATTCAGTCATCTATGGCCAGTGGTGCACCACACTTGCCGCGTCACTGATTTTAGATAGTGCCATTTTGTATGCAAGATGCACTTTTACGACGGTGGTACGTGAACAGTTCATAAAAGTAGCCATTTAGTAAATGCTGCCATCCTAGGAGCAAATGACCGTGCCCTTTTGGACGCCGGAAAAATCTCTCTATTTCTACATTACTCCAACGATTGCAATGTTAGGGTGGATCGAAAATTTTTTTTCAGAATTTCAAAACCTACCTATGCGGAAAAGATGTTCTATGGTATGGAGATTAAGAGAAAAATAATAAAAAAAATTAAATTCTAAATTTAATACTACCGAAAGGGGGTTGAATTTTCAAAAAAATGGAAAAATACTTAATTTTTATTATTGATTATACGATTTTAGATTCGAAATAATTGTTTTCTTTTGCAATATAAATAACCAAAAGTGATGATTAATGAGTAGTGAGTAGTATAATGTACATTCCAACATTTTATGACTCAGCTCCCCCTCCCCACACCGTCAAATCAGTCCGGTTAAACAACTACAGCAGTAGGCAATCCCATCTTTTCTCTGTCTTCTGCTTTATCCTCCCACCCCTCCATAAGTCGGAAGTGGTACTTCATGGAATCTTCCCCACAGTCGCACCTGTAGTGACAAATGTTTTAGCTGCAGTTAGAACATTGGACCGATTTGGTATTTCCGACCGAGCAGGCAATGCCATCGTGTCAGCTGTGCTTCAAGAAGTGGGCATTACCTCAGAAAGCAATGTTTTGAACGTTGTTGACAGAAATAAAATTCGGCGTGGGAGAACAAAGGTAAGAACCACTCTATTGTCTCAGGTCATAAAAGATTACGACCATGACCAGTTTGGTTCATACTTCGATGGGCGAAAAGACAGGACTCTATCAATGGAAGACAACAGAAGAAAAGTCATAATAGAAGAACACATGGGATTGGTAAAAGAACCTGGTTCTGAGTACATCGGTCAAGTGCCTGTAAATTTCGGGAGAGCGCAAATTATTGGAAATAACATATATAGTGATTTTGTCATGCTTTGATAATGACATAGATGTAACAAAGTTGGTTGCGACGAAACATCTGTCAGCACAGGTGACAAAGGAGGTATTATACGTAACATGGAACTGATCCTGAATCGTCCACTACAATGGTTTGTGTGCCAGTTACACGCCAACGAGATTCCACTATATCATCATTTCGCGCACATAGATAAAACCACAACTGGGCCCAGAAGCCTGACAGGCGAAATAAGAAAATCGTTGGCCGGATGCGAGAAGCTATCTGTAGTTTCATCCACGCCAATAGAAAACACGCTATGTGAAGTGACTAACAAGAAAGACTTAAGTACTGATCAACTGTACTTAATGGAAATTTGTGAAGTCATAAACTGCTGAGAAAGTTGCAGAGAAAGTCTGTCGAAGATAAATCCTGGAAAAGTTTGCCACTCAAGGTGGCTTAGAATCGCGAACACAATTCTCAGCTTCAATGTAGCTCACGAAAATTCATCCGAGGCTTTATTGACATTAACGACATCCATCGCAAAAGTCTATGTGGTTCAAGATCAAAACGAAACCATAATCAATCTATGAGGCACAGCATTTGCATCAATCAATCGTTCTATCGAGTTATTTTTCGAATGATTTGAAGGATGTCATAGACCCTGTTATTAAAAGAAACTGGTTTTTTGAAACAACCAATAAAAGACAGAGAAGCAGTAGTAAAGCTCTACTTTTCCCACTTTTTTGTCTCTATCTACTACCGCCGTTTTTCGCGCGAAAAATACCGTTCCAACTCCATTTTAAGTTTTACAATGTGAGCATCACGTTTCCGTGGAAAAAAAAGTGGGTGTTACTATTTGAAAATTTCGAAATATTTTCCCTGTAACCGTAACTGTGAGAGCTGTACTATTCTTTTGCACATCATTCTTGAGCGCATACCGTATAATACCTGCATTACAAATTTTATTCCGTTCCCTCGAAAGGTATGCTCTCTAGGGGGTCGTATATCGGCAAAGTTTTTTATAATCACCCTGTACTTTAGGACTCCCATAACTGAATCCGCAATATATCTTCTACGCTAAGAAAATGCATGGCTATTGACGAAACTTCGTAAAGCAACTTTTTTACACAGTATTCACACAGACCATTGATGACTTTTCTGTTGTATTTGTCAATAATCAGTTATTCTGATTATAGTAATTATGTTACTTATATTTTCATGTATTCACAACAAACATTTATTTCTTTTAGAGGTTTTGCAGTTTCTGAGTGCAAAATGCAATTTAGAGCTTTTAAATACTTAATTGGCTGTGGCGTTTCTGTATAAAGATATATTTACAGAATTGAAACAATGTCGCCATTCAGTTATATTAAATGCAAACTACATTTAGAAAGTTACTTATGCATTATCGTGATATGTAAAGAGGACGCATGTGTGGATACTGATGGCTTAACCAATTATCATAAACTATATAACAAGCAGATTAGAATATGCTAATGTTACAGTATTTCACACACAGAGTTAGTATCACATAAACGTTTATATCAAAATGTCATCGCCCGCTTTTATAATATGATTTTAACAATTGTTTGTGGTATAATAGCCATGCCATTTTGTGACATTTGTAAAAATCTTTTTACTTTTTATCGAAGATTTACTAATTTTTATTTTTTAATATATATGTCTAATCAGAAATATTTTTTGTATTAAGATTATTTCCTTTTATTTTTCATATTTCTTAAATGTAGAAGTGCTTACTTTCTGATTTATCAAGTGTTTCATTGTGTGCTTGTGTGCATGTGTATGAGAGTGTCATATTCACAACTATGCCATAAACAATTTCACAATTAATGCAAATATTTTTCAGTGATTAAAATGTTTTATGATTTTGATAATTATTTCTGGAAATCACATAACAATCACAATATCTCATTATCACTCACAATGCTTCAGCTTCAAAAGCCTTACTTTAATAATTTTCTAAGGCAACTCGCAACATACTTGTGTTGCATCAAACACTCTATTATGATAGAGGTGCACTAATCGTTGAGAAAAAAAACATTTATTAGTTGGACATTATTTTAGACGAAAATTCAGATACACTTTAAAGACAAGGATTTTGAGAAAGAAATGAATAAATGTTCCCACTCCCCTTTTCAAGTTATTTAGCTATAATTTTTTATTTGCTTTTCCATCGCCAGTAGAGTTGCTTATTGCTATTTTCTCTCATTAGTAGTAAGTCTATATCAAGCATTTAGTGATACAGGGGAGTTAAACTATCTACAGGGTGATTTTTGGTCTCACAATTTTGTGAAACGAAGGTTGTAAAATTATGGCTTAATGGTATAATTGTTGTACTGTTCTGCTGTTAGAAGAAAGATGTTAATTTGAAAAGAACTCGGAACAATTTACTCGTATTTTCTTAAAACAATGTGCTACTCTAAATTAAAAGCCTCTTTAAGATCATTTTCTAAAATTATTTATAAATATGTCATCAGATTGTCAGCGACAGCTCAAATTGATAGCTCAGGAAAAGCTATCATATGTATCAGTAAGCCAAGATAAAAAATTCTAAATAGAATATAATAGAATAATAAGATGAACGGTCAAAATCTGTCTCATTTGCCTGAATATGGCCCTAATGTTGTTAAAAGTATATTTCATATCTTTGAACAGAATCAAGTTTTAAACATCACTCTGTGATATACTGTATAATGAAATTATGCATTTTAAAGCAAAGCATGACCATAGACAGATGTTTAAAATAATTTAATTTATCAAATTAACAATAGATATCCACATTACCGAAACACAGAACCGTAAAAAAAGTTACATGTTTAAATTTTCAATTAATCATTAAAAAGGTTTTAATCTCGGATATTTGTGTAGATGTTTAGTGGCTCGTGTCTCAGCTCAAATTGACTTGTCACTGGTGTTGAGTGTGTGCCTGTCTTTTATGTGAAGCGTTCCCATTTCCTCCCTATTAAATTATCACAACATAAATGTGACATTGTTTAATTTATTTAAAATTCTTGGATCTTTATCGATAATTTTGATTAAAAAATAAAATATGCTGATCCAAAAGCAATATTTTTTCCAAGATATGTTCAAGATCTCGTATTCTCTGGGCTATGTCTTTTCTAATAAATAAAAAAATAAAAGTGCCCAAGCCTTCATAATGTATTTTAAGAAATACAAATTTTCACTAGCATTGTCTGAAAAGTAATCACCATATTAGCGGAATTCTGCCATCAAACAAATATATATGCAGTCTCGGCAATATCCACTGAATCACATTTCATAAATATTTCATATGATCAAATACATGATGCCTAAACTTATTTTAGAAACCATTTCTATTTCTGACACTGGTTTCTACATAATTGTCACTTGAAATCTTACACGCACTGACAAACCACCATTTTAACTGCAACCCTTTCTCCATAGCATCGCTCTATTAAGCAAACCAATTCCATGAAGTGACAGTTAATTTTGAGTCAAAAACTCTTAAATTAGCATCAGCCTTCCAGTCGTGTTTGCTTCACAACATCTTCCCATTGTCTGGGTTTCTTCTTTCCAGACAGCAAATCCCCCACTGCCCCTCAATCCCCCACTCAGCCAATAGCGAGGTTTTCCCCTTCGTTTGAAAAGTTCCAAATTAACATCAATAGCATCGCATTGAGTTAGTTTTCCGTTCACATTTGCTGCAGGCGCCTTCGTTTTTCTAGACTTCTTCGTCTTGACAGCATGGATTCAACAGGATTAAGCCTTCGCCTACCTGTTTTTTTCCCACCCCTTATTTTCTTTGGAGGGGGATGGGAAAGAATAGATGAAGGCGTCACCAGGGGTGGGCAGGAAAAAAATCACTTGATCAGGGGTGATTTAAAGGGGGATTTCGAACAGCCGTGCAGATAGAATGAATAGTTGAGAAGCCTACTAATGAACCATTCTCGAGAACCAGAAGAATTTATTTTTTGAATCTCTATTTTACGACTTTTCTTTATTTTTGCTTTAAGGAATTTAAGTTAGTTGCATAAGGTTCATCCGTCATGGATGGGATTGTTTGAATTTTGACTCGAAAATGCTAATGCAAGTTTTTGTTTTGGAGTCTTAAATTTTCGATGAGTTTTGAAGATTCGTTTTACTTTCTTGTATACGAAGAAGAAAAAAAGCATTGTAATAGTAAAACCTCGGGATTTTGATGAATCTCTAAGTTTTATACAACATTCCGAAAAACCGTTCTTGGAGTTAAGTTTGTCTGTACAATGATACAAAAAACGGAAAGGGTTAGACGAATGAAATTCGCTATGAGGGCTTTACAGAAAAATTTATTTTTTTTTCAATTTTCAAAAAGAAATCCATCACAGGGAAAAGTGCCTGTATGTCCTACTGTGCGCATGGAAACTCGGTTATTCAAAATTGTGGTAACTCAAAAAAGGAAAGAGCTAGGCAAATGAAATTTGCTATGCGGTCTGTACAGAAAAACTGTTGGATTTCCGTAAAATTATTGAAAGAATTCGTTAAATGGCAAAAGTTCTTATGACCGTCTCTGTGCACGTAAAAAGGATAACTCAACATTGTAACGAGCTAGATGGATGGAATTTGGCATATTGCATAAATACTAGAGCCGTAGATTTGTATCAAAGTTTGGCCCAAATTCGGTACAGAAACATTGTAAATTTGTCACATTTTGGAAGAAATCAGTCAAAGCGATGTCTATCTGTATATCAGTGTAATGTGAGCACATACCTCAAGAATGCAACGAGACAGATAAATGAAATTTTGAGTGAAATATTGACATTTAAATAGCCAAATGGAAGGGGACAAAATTACATACAAGATTCCCTTAACTATACGAAAAAACTTTGGCCGAAGTGCACCACATTGTGAAAGTATACGAGTCGATGGGAGAGTACTCCCCTAGTACGTTTTGGAATTGCTTATATCTGTTCGGAAGGAAAGTAAGGAGTTTATATTCGATGCTACGTTTTCCTTTATTTAGAATTTAGTATTTGAGATATGAGTTTTAAAATTCGTATTAAAACGAAACAGTTTTCTACAACTAAAGTAATTTGTGATTGCTAATGGCAACTTGCTCAATTTAAAAAAATTCAGACTCCAAAATAAGTTAACATTTAAGCAAAATTACCTAATTATATATATATATATATTAATTACTGGAGTAACAAAAAAAAGAATTTTTGAACGCATAGATTTAGTTAATGAATTGATTCGTAATAAGTTCTCTTTCTTTACCATACATTCGCTTAGAAAATTGAATACCAGGAAAACAATAGCTCTGTTTAGCTTTGTTTACATAAATAATAAAAAGAACTTTCATTTAGAAAAAGTACCTTTGAATAGAACTGTATTACGCGCACAAATGGGAAGTTATTATGTCTGTTTCAGTGAGAGTAATAGTTTGTTAATTTTTTTTTCCGAAACATTTTCTCTCCGTTTGGGTTATCTTTTGAAATGCTTTATACGTTTTGTGTTATTTATTGGAGTACTTTCATTTCAGTTATTTCATTTCACTCAGTTCTTCTTAGTAAGATTGTTTTATAAAGGGGAGTATATGTAATGTTTATACATCGCAAAACACTATTTCTTCCAATTTTAGATATAGCGATGGTGCAAATATCTGCGAATTTTTTTGATGAATAGCCTCTATTTGACGCATTAAAATACATAATTGCTTTTTATTTTTTTTAATTATGAACTCTGATAAAACATTATGTTCTTTTGGTCTTTTATATTTTTGCAATGAAGAGGTTCAAAATTTTCATTCCTTGTTACAGACTGAAGTAGACTTCTAGACTAAGTTATATTGAAAATAAACTTCACTGCTTTTACACACATTTATTTAACTTGACTTGTTTGATGCTCTTAAGATGGTACATGTAATTGATTTTCCACTCAATTCTTGATTTACAATAGTTTTGAAATTCTGTGGACTTGTGTATTCTAGCTGGCAATACACTATTTTAATATTTTCAAAACTTAATAAACAATTGACCGATTCATTCAATGAATGAAATATTGATTCCATGTCAGTGGCGCTACCTGGAAGTGAATTTGAAGAAACTTTATTTCGACATCCCATAATATTTGAAATAATGTATTCTGAATTTAAGACTAAACTAGTGGGAGTGACCTTCCCTAAACTTTCTCCTATACTGCTCAAAAATTTGTCATTTCCCCTCCCTTTGCTTGGATAAAAAAAAATCGAACCTACTGTAATCCAGAATGCAACGAATATCAGAAGGTTTTTCATTGCAGATTATAGTGATTGTAAAATATTTAAGCGAAGAATCATATAAAAAAAGATGCCTATGTATTAAAATTTAGCAATATTTATTTTCCATCACACTCCAGCAAGATACGCTATTATACGAGCGAGCGAAAACAAGACAGGAGATAAAACATCTATCACAAACTCCGTCTCAAGGACAAACTGACGTAATCCTCCCGCTTGGTACCAGAGACTGCTAAGGACGCATGCGCATGGAGATCGGTTTTGAAACGAATGCTTAACAAGTATGCGATTAAACAGACCGACAGACAGTCAACCCGCTGACGGATTTGGCCCAAAATTTTATACGGACCTACATTCATAACGATAATACTGTGTACCAAATTTTATCCATCTGGCGTTTCAAGTTTTTGAGTTATAGCGTTCGCATGGCCTCGAACATACAGACAGACAGACTTCTCATTGACGGATTTTGTCCAAAATTTGATAGAAACCTACAAATTATGTTTAATGACTACATACCAAATTGCATCCTCGTAGCTCTAATAGTTTCGAGTTATCGTGTTCACAGACAGACAGACAGACACACACACAGAGACAGACAGACATAATTCCCAAATTGTGTTTTTCGGACTCAGGGAGGTCTAAAACGTGGAGATTTGTCAAAATCTCGAGTTCGAATCTTTTGACGATTACAATACTTTATCTTTGTATACTTCGTATATGAGAAAGTAAAAAGTTGAAAATAATTAAAATTTTAAATATTATGTCTTTTATTACATTAATAAAAGTATATTAAAATGTTTTTGTTAAACCTATTAATAGATGCAATTATTCATTTTTAATCAACTTTATAAGCGCCAAGAATATTGACTGGTAATATGATATTATTGGCTTATATTAATGGACTTTTTTGCAATTGGACTACTGATAAAGATATCTGGCAATCTTATCTCTAAATATTTTATGAACTATGAAAAGCTGTGGATGAGAAGTGGGAAAAACTTCCCAACTTAACTTTACGAAAATATTTATTATCATGGAAATTAAAATGCAGAATTATAGTTTAGAATAAGGGCAATAAATATGAGGTTTACAGAAATTAAATTTCGCGTAAAACCCTGATCTCTATATGCAAAATCTTTCAAAGATGTGCAAACAACCTTTCTAGAATTAGATTGGTGCTTCTTATTTTTCCTCCTCTTCATGAAAATACATATTCCGTCGTTTAAATCTTCACGTGTCCTTTGTTCGCTTTGTCATTTATATGATTCGAGAATTTCAATGTCACTAAACGTTTCTGAGCTTAAATGTTCACATTTGATGTGCTGCGAGGATCATTAAGCTGACGGGTATGATAGGAATGCGATATTGATTATGGTCGTTGTTCAGAGAAAACATATTGAGTTAGAAGAAATATAGAGTGGAAAAAGAATCTTTTCGAGCTTAAAAAGATATCTATCGTAACCTAAAATTTAATGGAATTTTTTCTATATAAATGTGATAATATTTTTTTTTTTCAAAAATATACTATTGGTTATTATTGGATACTTAGTTCCTTTTTTAAAAGAAAATATTTCTTATAAAAATCCAAGTGATATTTAAATGAATTGGAGATAATGAAAACATATTTAGAAAAACAAACTTATTCGTTAAAGGTTTAAAAAACATGACATTTTAGAATTTAAATTAGCAATGCATTTTGCTTTCACATGAATTAAAAATTAAAGAAGAAATGTGGAGTTACATTAATTTTATCTGCTCCACTCCCTGATTGCTTTAATTCCTCAGATTTGGACGGCTCTTGCTCTATTATCTTTTATTTTCATTATTCTTTAATAGTTATACTGAGTGTACGGATTTTGCATTTCACGTAAATTATGAAACTTTTTTAATTACCCTGGATTATCAAACAGCATACAATTTCTTCATTTCACACAGAAGAAAAGCCCTACTGTATTGCTAACATAAAAAACACTGGCTTGAAAATATAGAAATTCAGACTAAAGTCAGTGACAACTCGACAATACACATATAGCGACTTGTGATTGAATAACAGGTGAATGAAGTGACATTGATTTCTATGTGTATTAGGGAAAGGGGCTCCATTAATTAGACCATTTTCATCACAATAATAAAAATTTATAACACAGAATATCGAGTATATGGAATTAAAACTAAAATTTTCTAGTATAAAGTAATAATTTTTAAATGAACGAGGGTCATATTCAGGAATTTTGAACTCAGAGTAATAATGCTGAATATAATCCTACTGTATCATCTAACTGAACGTAATGATACCTCGTAGCTCTTAAAGTATTGTCAAATTAAATTGACACTGACTACATTTGTCCTCAATACATAAATATGTAAAATCAATTTCAACATTTTTAGCAAGTTTACGATAGCTAAACAAAAAAATTACTCCTTTTCATGCGCTTTTATTTAAACTGAGTTGTTTCATTTTTATAAAGACGGAGTATTGTAATCCATTTTTTCCTTATTTCCTAATATGGAAGACTTTTGAAACTTTGTAATCCTTATCAATAGTTTCAGAGGTTAATTATGAATTAATAGATAGATTTAATTAAATATTTATTCCATAAATTTATGTCATCTGGTTAGTGAATTTGAGAGAAACAATTTATTTCGATATTTCTTAATATTTATAATATTGAATTATAAATTAAAGACTAAAAAGTAAAAAATAGTTTTTAAAACTTCTGCTTCGTAGTATTAATAAATGCGTGTTTTAAAAATTGTTTTCATTACATTTATTTTTAACAGCAGATAACCGATACAGAATACAGTTCTGATCCAGTATACCCAATTCTACATCATCGACTTCATAATCTCCCGCAGATTTTAATATTCATTTTTTAAAAACACAGAATTCACTTCCGAAAAGGGCTTCTATTTCCAGCAGAGACAAGAGCCACTCCTGTGTTGGTCGAAATTAAAATGAGGCCCGCTGTAGTGCAGCGTTTATAGTAGTCGTGTTTCTGAGCCGAGTGTCGAAAGTGTAATTACATCGAGGAAAGAGAATCGTGCTGGGTTCGGTTACAAGGGGTTGCCCGGAAATTGCGAAGGCAAAACCCTCTTTTTTCACCGGTATCGAAAGGATGAAATTCTTTGCTTCATTTCCTCGATATTATTTAACGGAAAAATAATGGAGTTTTGTATGAATAAAACATGTTTCTATTTCTGAGAGGGGGAAGAATTTATTGAGAGTTTTTAGAACAATACCAGAGTTATTGTTCTGGTTTCTTTCGGAGTGTAATAGTTGCAGAAGGGTTTAGTTATGTAGACTTAAATCTGCTTAAATGCGAACACTTTTTGTCACAAAATGTACCTACCAGTAATGTTTATTGGTGCTTTAATGCCAATATAAATTCCCAAGTTAATTTTAAAAACATAAGTGAATGAGGAATCTGTTCATATTTTCATCTGTATTTTATAAAAAAAATAAAAAATTTAGAGATTGGATAATATGATACCCAGGTGGCACAGCATGGTGCACGATACTGTGTAATATTCTACAATATTACGAATATCGCTCAATATCACAAATATTGTAAATATTGCTCAATGTCCCAAATATTGTAGATATTGCTCAATATCACAAATATTGTAAATGTTGCTCAATATCACACAATATTGTACAATATCAATGTGCTATTGGGGTATACAGAGGCATTTTCTCCGTTATTGAGAATTTTTCAGATTTCTTAAGCCCAACTGTTGGCGAAAAGTTGAAAAAATATCATCAAAGGGGAAATCGCTATTTTTAACCAATTAAATTATAATTTGTACCTATGCGAGCGAATTTCTAAATATTTCCCTAAATTTATATGCTATAGCAAAGTAGAAGTTAGTCGAGCTGGTATAAAGCGTATTAAGTGTTCATAATTTTTGGGCTCTACGTAACTCAGATCGGTTATGGATGAAATATATTTTCTTCTATTTTTTAAGAATTCACAGTTTAAAATCATGTAGCTATTAAGTCAGTCAGACTCAAATGCCACTATCTGCTTCGCTTTAAATGTACGTGAGAAGCAGAAAGATTCTATTACTGGACAGGCGGGGTTAAGATTTTTGCTCCCGGGATTAACATTTTTCGCCCTCCCTTGTATTTTTTGGCTTTAAAAACTGAAGCACCAATCATTTATCTTCATGCCCCCCCCCCATTCCTGGCAACCCGGGAAATCTATTAACTCCTTAATGTATGACCAATAAACTTTTAAATGAAGACCGAAACAGAACAGAAACTTTTAGATATAGATCACACAATGTCCTCAACTCAGAAATGGCAGCCTAACAGCCTACACATCCTGTATAATTAGCTTCAAATAATTTGATGCGTATTTGCTGGCCAGCTCACTCGTCAACTTACAATAGCTTTCCATGGCCTATAATAAAGTTCAATTGCACTTAAAAGTTGACAAGGGTTTGACTATTTTCTGCTGATCGAAGGTTCCTTCTCTAGAAAATGTATTTTTCTTACATGATAATATTTTTTTTTAAATTTAAGTCTCTTAGCATGGTATGTTTTCTAAATTAGAATATAATAATTGAAGATGCCCATATTCTATTCCATAAGATTGAAATAGAATGTTGGTGTAATTAAAGACTAATTCAAATATAAAGAAAATACTTTAACTATGTTAAACAGAATGTAAAAGAAATTAAACGTTGCAGTTGCAGAGTAGCAGAATTATCTGGTTTACCAAATGAATTGATAGAATCATGAAATTTTCTTATATTGGAGCCAGATTGAAATTTTAATTTAGTAATACTTTTAAATGCTAAATCCAATCTGCATTTACATTTTTAAAACTATTTTTGTAAAAAAATGTCCGATTTTAATAAACTTCTCGAAAGACAGTTGCTTCAAAAACATAGCCCTGCTATAAATTTCAAACTTTTGATGAGTGATTTGTAGCTTGAAAAATCTATGTCTATTATAAGTGGGGTTTAAAGTAATTATAACTGCAAGAAAAATTCTTTAGGTATCATGTAGTCGATCTGAGTTGACATCCTGTTGATAAACGACCAAATATTTTATTTATTTATTCAGTATTGTTTTCTGACACAAGAAAGTGTTTTTCAATCCACTCTCAAACACATACAAGCAAATAACGCCAGAAAGTGTCACAAGTGCCAGAAATCTTTATAAAAATTATCAGATTTTTTCTATATAATTTTTCTCTGTATGAAATCAGTTGAAAGTGGTTGTCTGAAGTGAGAGTACACTTGATCATACTCAAAAATAGAAAAAAATTATTAAAAAGTTTTAAGCGAATTTGAGAAGTTGAAAATTCAGTAATAAGTCAGAATAACATAATCTGACAAATAACTTGTATTCGTTACATTTAGTTTAATTTGAACAATTGCATACAACCCATGGATGCAGCGGGATTAATTCATACGGGCATGGTACATATCAAGAGTACCTCCTTAATTTAAGTTTTGAATCCATTCAGCATCTTGCTCGAATTAAATGTTTGTGACATCGAAGGCAATGCTCAGTTACATGCACACCCCTCAAATTCAACAACACAAAGACTTGAAAGAACTAACAGTTAAATTACTAAATATTATATTCTTTTGTTCTAAATGTCCTCTTTTTTGTATCCTTATATATAAAATGTAATTTTTTCCTCTGGTTTTTTCAATAAAGTTTCACGCATACCCAACCAACTGACAGAGAGCCGTCCTGGCTCCGAGTTCGGGGGTATGCTGTGGTGTTAAGGTGACAAAGGTAGTTCGTTTTTTTGACTCACAGCGTCCCCGTCTACTCTAAAGCGTGTAAGGCTGAAAATAGGCCGTTGGAGGAATTAAAAATTTTAAAAACTATGCCCCGAACAGAGGCAGAGATGAAAACAGAGCTGGGTGGTTATTCCTTAAAAACCTAACAAGGTGATAGAACTTCTAACACTCTAATATAGACTTTACATGAAAGTTACAACCCACCAAGCAAATTAAAAAACATTCTACTGAAGTATATGGGTAGCTTTGTTTGTCTTGTTATTGTGATATCACTTGAACTGACTCGGTTGTTGTTCACAAGACATTCTAATCGAGTCCTCGCATCCAGTCTCGCTTTATCTTCAGTATATATTTTTTAAATTTTAGTACACTTTTTCAAGTTTAGTTTCTTACAATGACAAACATTAACTTAAATTTGTAAAGACATAATAAATGTATTTTTCGTAAAATACTAAATGCATTTTGCTTTAAATTTTGCGAGCTGCACTTTTATATATGGCCGGACAAGGAGAAAAAGTATTCCTCCCGATTTCGAAATTGAATCGATATATATCCATGATGGGTTCAAGTTGAAAAATTATTTCTCTAAGTTCGAATCGAGATGAGGGTGGGTGCTGTATTCATTTCGTATCTCGTCTGGCATTTCGAATCTCAAGTGAATCGCTCTTCGTTTCCAGACAGGAATAAATGCATTCCAATCGGTAGGTATTTGTCAAGAATTTCGATAGGAATGGTGCAGTTTGTTAGATTTCGAATTTTGATATACATCTGAATTTGTTTCAGTATTTTCTTATTTTCTTGGTCTTCCATATCAGTTTCTGGAATGAAATATTGCGCTGTTTTGGAATTGTGGAGTTTTATTTGGTTTGCTTATTCTTAAACAGCACACATAGAAAACCAACAAATTTAGCAATAAAAAATTACAGAATATTTTTTATCAAGATTTTATTATGTTTCATTGTTTAAATATTACGTATTGATTATTTAATGAAGAATACAATCAGATTGCATAAAACTTTCAAATAAATTGAAATCATATTTTATTACATGTTGCGATGGGTTGTTTCATTTATGGTTTAAAAAAACAACTGAACCAAATTGATGAAAACCAGCGACTAGTCCTCGGCAATTTTTTTCAGGGCGCAAGTAATGGAGATTTTATTTAAATTCCATTGTTTGGAAGAGTTTCGGGTTCGGGACCAGAGGGATTAGGATTCGAAACCGGCTACAGCCGTGCACATGGTCCTGTTCCCCGTTAAACCTAAATTTTTGTTAATTCAACATTTTTCTATCTGAAAAAAGAATCTGAAGCGTTGATCATAACGAAGGCATTCTCTGATCTGAAAGTTACAAGTATGTGAGCATATATTTGACCTAACCTCTTAACGACGAATATATTTAACCTAATTAACCTTCCGTCAGGCGTATCTAATCTGTGAGATGAAGCTCCCATATTCTTTTGTGCCTAACTGCTGCTTAAACCGTGGATTATGTGGGACTACTAGTAGCTCTCTGGATCCCTACCACCCACATTAGGTTATCGTAGTATTTTCTCTAGTTCTTCTTTGATGTACGTGAGAGGCACATTAATCTGGTTGATGAGTTACCCGCGATTACGTTTTTACTTTTGATTTTCCAAATTTTTTTTATATATCTGCAAAAGTTTGAATATATGTGTCGCATCCCTTAGTTCAATGATATTGATCGTTATTTCCACTATATTGTTTAAAAAATGTCGAATTATTTCGGGCTCTCAACGACAACAGTTGTCTTTGCTAAAGAATCTTACGGGAAAACAAGCGTCAACTCTCTCCTGAATTCCTGGACATTTTGTAAGCTGAAATTGCAAGGAAATACAAAAAAGATATTTAAAAACGCAAATATAGCTTTGAATGACCGAATAGTTCAATTTGATAAGATTTTCCTCAAGCCTAAGCAAAAATTTAACTTTTAATTTCACAGATGAGTTGCGCCTGAACGTATCAGCATTTGTATTGCGCCCGACCGAAGGTTAAATAGCACATCCGATTTTTGACATTCATTATTATTTCATTCATTATTATTTCAACGTAAACGACAACTGAGGTACTTAATACGTATCCGAGTAATTTTTGATTTTTAAATTATTGCTACTTTTATTCAAATATACATTTATATACCGAAAATTCTGTAATGTGATGAACGAGTCAGAAGCATCATTCTATATGACGGGAATAATCAAGATCTAGTTTGAGGAAAATAACAAGTTTAACTTCATTTCTTCGGCTGAAAATTGCACCGCAACCAATATTAGTATTGATTGAAAGTGTCCATCTTATAATCTTCAATCGATTCACGTGCATGTGGATTTATCTCTGTTCAAAGAGATATAGAATTTAGACAAATCATATCGTGAGCGTTGATGTTTGGAACTCAAGAAAAATGGAAGAAAGCGTTTAATGTTCTGAGGTTAAAAAGGCCATAACCAATTAATTCCATATGTTTTGAAAGTAAATCCGTAGCTTTTATATTCTACATTTACCATTGCTTCTAATCTCCATAAAAAAGATATTTCCATACTTTCTTGATAATGCGAGGAAGGAGGAATAGAAAGGGAGGAATATTTTATTTGTTAAGTGAAATTTATGCGATATAAGTGAAATTTATGTGAAACAAATACATATGTCCACAAAGAGTGTAATGCAAGATTTTCAAATACTTAATATAAGGTTCTTTATAATTACTCGATGTAATTTTTTTATGACTGATTGGCAATAATATTTTCATCCCTGTATTTTTCGTTATTTCTTTGCATTCTGTTTTTCAACGGTATCAGTAAATTCATGCTCAAACCAACTGCATTGCACCAATTTGATTTCGGTGTCCATTTCTCGTCTTAGAGGTGAATAACAGACATGACGTCATGAAACAGCGACAGAAAATTATTTCAGAGTCTATTTCTCGTCTTAGAGGTAAATAACAGACATGACATCATAAAATAGCGACAGACAATTATTTCAGAGTCCATTTATCTTCTTAGAGATGAATAACAGACATGACGTCATTAAACAGCGACAGACAATGCTCGCGTAGATGGCATGTAATGTTACATTTGTGATGTGGCTCAGATGTAATGTTAGTAGACTCCATACTTGCAAGAAATGAACTGCTCACATAAAACTTCGTAAACTTGTTTTAACTATAAAAAGCTTTATTTTTATTCACTTTTATATAATTTGACTAACTTCATGTTTGTAGAAACGAAATTTTACAATCGATTTTTTACTCTTTTCCTGATGTACCAGAATTGTATTTGTGCATTTCGTCGCTTAACAAGCAAGACCACTTATCTCAATTTTTTGAAATTTTAAAGGGTAAGATGCAAATGAATTTTTCGTAACCAATAACGGATATTTTTTAATTTTTTAAAGATCTACTATAAACATGAGACCACATTTTCCAAGCAGACCTGAAACAAATTTAGAAATATTCGTTATTGGTTGCGAAAAATTCATTTGGATCTTCCTCTTTGAAATTTCGAAAAATTGAGATAGGTGGTGTTGCTTGTTAAGCGACGACTTAATAATTTTGTACATTTGTATGTCCTCCTTGGCAATCAGAATTTTAATATTATCAGAACTTAATTATCAGTTGATCGATTGATTTAATTAAATTAATATTCCGTACCAGTTTCGACGCCTAATAGTGAATTTGAGAAAAAATTGTTTTTAATTTTCGATAAAGTTTATAATAATAAATTCTTAATATTTAGAAGATTCAAATGTAGAGAGTAGTTCGAATAAAAATATCTGCTTTTTAGTTCAATACTAAGAGTGTATATTGAAAAGTGTTTATTAAATTTTTTTCTCATTATTTCACAGAGAATTCAGCAGAAATTTAATGATCCTATTTAAATCAATGTTTTACCACCTTCTACATGCTAATCTAGAATCTCATAATCCAGAAGATATAATAGGTTATTATTTTATAATTCTTAAGAAAAAGTTCAATCCATGTATCTGAGGACATTTTATAATCTAGAATCTCATAATCCAGAAAATATAATAGGTAATTATTTTATAATCCTTAAGAAAAAGTTCAATCCATGTATCTGAGGACATTTTATAATCT